>CM042434.1:21113091-21533091 GCA_023631565.1 Gymnocephalus cernua
AATGGGTAGAGGGTAGTTGTTATGCATGCCCACTGTCTATAGAGGTGGTTACAAACTGTGGCAGTGGTAGGACGCACGCACACGCAGGCACGCACGCACGCACGCACGCACGCACGCACGCACGCACGCACACACACAGCCCTTTATTAAATTGGGGCCAGCAATGACCCTGCCAAGGCTACAGAGAAAGAGGAGGGGGAGAAGGTAGAGACAGAAAAAGCCCTAAAGAGAGAGCACTAAAGACTATTGACTGTCAGATAACCTTTGCGAGGGGATGGAGGTAAGGAGAAGGATTACGTGGTGTGAGAGGGACAGAGGAGGAGGAGCAGGAAGAGCAGGAGGAGTTGAAGCCACTCTGAGCGACCTGTTCCAGAGGTAAGAGGATCCATCATAGCCCCACGTTAAGCTGTCATTTACTTCAGATTAGGAGCATAACGTGGAGCGCTGCTAAACCCGACAGACCTGCTGGACTGGCTTCAAAAACACCACACAGGCTGCACACTCAAACAAACACCATAATCAAACACTGATTTGCTTTAGGCATTTGGAATTATTTTGGATAAAAGAAAAAAGTATTCATGGAGAAGAAAAAGAGCATCATCTAATATTATCCAGTGTATTGTCAGACCGCAGTATAATAAAGTATAATGCAAACATCCTCATTTGGAGAGAGGAACGACAGCCGTCATTATCACAGAACAACCACGAGTCAGTTAACTCCACAATTGAATAATTTGCTTTGCATTTTAATTGGGTTCAATTATGCCAAGATTTGCTATGGCTAATTAAACATATTTCTGGTGGCAACGAAGCAGACACAGAAATTGGAAAAAAAAGAATAAAAATATACTGTACATTGTAGTGGAAATTTACCTGAGCCAAAGAGTGATACCTGCGAAGCAGCCAGATCACAAACAGCATGAAAATGCTGTGGAGAGAGAAGAAAGACAACCGTGAGACGTGTCTTGCAAACTGCAAGGGCAACAATTTGAACAGGACCGCTAATTTGCTGTACTCGCGATGATATGATGTCTTACTTCACATAAATACAGCATGACAACACCAACACTTGTCCCTGCAGGCTCTATTGTAGAGCTGCAAAGATTAATTGATTAATCAATTTAGTTGTCAACTATTACATTTATCGCCCTTTTTTTAATAATTGATTAATCAGTTTGACGAATCTCTAATTCCAGCTTCTTAATAGTGAATATTTTCTTTACTCCTCTGTGACAGTAAACTGAATATATTTGAGTTGTGAACAAAACAAGACATTTGAGGACATTATCGTTATCTTGGGATATTTTTCAGCATTTTTTTGACATTTTATAGACCAAACAACTAATCAGTTAATCGAGAAAATAATCGACAGATTAAATCGACTATGAAAATGATTGTTAGTTGCAGCCCTACTCTATTGTAACCTTTACTCTAACTACTAGGCCAATGCATTCTTTAGCTTATACGATTACTGACCATGAAATCAATGCCTGTTTCGACTGAACTAATGAAACCTGCAGAAAACCTGCTGAAGACCTCCTTAGCAGCATTTGAAGAAGCAAAGTCCCCAGCCAAAAGGTAACCACTGCAGCTAAAAGTTGAAGCCCAAATGTTAGGATACAGTTCATCATCATGCCACTAGATGCCACCTGCAAAATCACAACTGACTATTGAAACAAATTATAAATCTATTAAACACTCTAGTTATTAGTAGTACATGCTATGTCATTCTTTAGACCATAACACTGGAACTGGCTTTGAGAAACTTTGAAATAAATCATTTAGTTTCACTATAAAACAACATTTTAGTATAGTACAGTATAGACTTGAATTATGTTTAATTTATTGGACATACATCTCTGACATACAGGGTGTGGCCAATAGAACAACACTGTAAACCAGAGCTTCTAAAATTAACACAAAGTTAAACCCACATGTCTCAACACAGCCTCAACACAAGGTGAATATTACAAGCTTTCCAACGATTGTGTTTATTACAGGGTTACTGCAGTGGTCACAGTTTGCACAGGTTAAAGGGACCCTGCAGTTCATTTCTCGTAAACAAACAAAAGTTATGTTGACATGCAGTGTGTCCTTGGGGTCTAACAAACGTGTCAAGTGCATTTCCTTCCCCATAAAACATTTGCAAAGCCAATTTTTATGTATTTTAAATCCACCACAAACAAAACGGGGACCCACTCATTGAAAAACGGCTCCATAGGGCTACTTGAGATCTAAACCTCTACAGGGAATCTTTAATATTACAGTTAACTCTTCCACCACTCCAATATCATATAGAATTGTAGATATAGATCAAATAACTATGAGCAGTTAAACTATCTGGTGGGAAATAAAGGTCAAGGCTTATCATTTGAGAAAGAAATTATGAGGAAATATTTACCATCCTACTAAGGAGAATGTTCCTGTGGCTCGTTTTACTGTTAAAATCACCACCTGTAAATCAGAAACAATTCATTACTAAACAAATATGTATTAAAGTGTATAGTTGACATATGCATTAGTTACATATAATAATATTTTTGTTTTAAGTAAAGCAATGTGCAAACCTACTGAGAGGCACAATACAAATACAGTACTGCCATCATTAAAATCATAAGCTTAGAAATTACTGGGTTGACAAGACTGCTATTTGTTCAAGCATGTCTTTTGTGTGTTGTTGTGCAAGCATGTGTGCAATTAAAGGAAGTATAATGAAAAGGAGTTTGCATACACGTCAGGCAACCAAAGCATTTGAAATGTGAGTATTTGCAATGTACTGACACCTTAGACATCTAAGGTGTTCATGGACATCACCTCCACATGCATTTAAAGATGCTATAAAACACAGAGGGCTGCTAAATGGCAGCTAAGTGAAATGAAAAACATTCAAGCTGAAGCTGATCGAAGAGCTACTCTGAGAGAAACAAGAGAGGAAAGAAAAAGTGCAAAGGAATGAAAAAAATGAGAAATGTGTGAGTCAGTCCTAAAAGCTTCAGGGAAAATGAAGGGGCCCGGTAGCAGTCTTGCATGCAAAACAGAGACGGACATGTCTACACTATCAGCTGTACAACACTTCTGCTGTGATACACCTTTTTCCTCGGTGCAGCCACAACAACAAACGACTACCTTCGATCAGTCTGACAATCTGCAATCACGTCACGTGTCCCTATGCAGAAAACAGGGATTTCTATTCAAAAAAGCCAAGAAACATGAGTGTTTTTATTAAATATATAGAAGTGGGTTTCAAGTTTTATATAATAACTCGTTTTTGCAGTAACTGCACTAAATAGTGCATGAGTGATCTTGCTTTTTGAAAAGTTTATTATGATATTTTTGGGTATTGATTTTCCTCCTCATGATTTACAAGTCACACAAACATCTGTATCATGGTTTTCATGGGCAAATACATCATCATGAGTTACCCTTGGAATGATATCCCAACTTAATACCAAATGAGGATGAGCAATAAACTTGAAGTCAAGAACAAAGAACTGAGTGTTGACTTCAAATGATTAAAGTAATTAGAGCTACAACTAGCCTAATTATTTATTATTTTCTCGAGAAATCATCTGGTCCATAGAACGTCAAAAAGTTGTCAGGATAAATATCCTCACGTCATTGACACTCAAAACCTAAGAAATATTCAGTTTATGAACACATAAGACAAAGAAAAGCAGAAAATCCTCACAATTAAGAAGCTGTAACTAGGAAATGTTTGTTTTTGCTTGAAAGATTACTTGAATGACAAATTGATTATTCAAATATTGCTGATTATTTTTCTGTTGATTGACAAATAATCGATAGTCTACATAATAGACTAAACATAGCCTTAAAAAATCCTACAGAACTATAATGACACAATCCATTAAGGCCCACTCACTCAAAATAGCACAAGAGTAAGTATTAATATTGGACTGTGCAGATTCATAGACATGATATACTTCCCTTTCTGACCAAAAAAACACTAAACTATTACTTAAATCTGTGACAATCTGTTGTTCAACTGACAAAGAAAAGAGGATGATGTAAGGAACAAAACTGACTACAAGATGCATGAATATTGCAGAATGGGAGAATTATGGGGAATGGATGAATGTATGAATACTTAATTTTCATTAAAAGTCTGATACCAACTCAAACTGATATAGCTGGCTTAGTCAATGCGGGCCATCTGTATCTGGATTAGTCAGACAGTATACTGTATGTGACCCTGTGATAGATCGCTTGCAGTCAGGAACGATTGCTTGTCGTAAAAGGAGAGATTTGGGCTCAAGGCAAGTCAGCATTACTGCAGCATTCTTAGTTAGGCCAATAGAGTGGATGATAACCTGGCTGAAGCCAAAAGCTGCTGGCATGCAAAGTTACACCTACTCACATTAACACATTCACTGCACCAGAAACAATTTCTAAAGTAATCTGTCCATATGTCTGCCTTGATTCAGCGACAAGCTACAACTGATTCAATTCAAGGGTATTTCCTAACAAGGTTATTCTGAAAATAAGGAAACTATTGACAGGTTTATCCTCATCTTACACAATATCCTCAGGGTTTGGACTGACTGCCCCAACCACCTGTAAATTCAGTGAAATATAATATGAATCTATTTGTGAAGGTCATGATGTGCAATTGTTGTGCTTGAAACTTTGCCAGAGAGGTGTTGATTCAACCTCTGGGTAGTTTCCAGTCTACGGTTGGTGTTGGTGTTGTTGTATTGGATTGCACAGTGCTCCTGTTGGTCTGAACAAAATAATAGGAACAGCTTGCAGTAAAATGCAATCAAATACAACATTACAAACCATTACATTATATTAATTTGGCTGATGCCTTTGTCCAAAGAAACTTACAATAAATGCATTCAAACTGTTCAGTGCTAGATATATATATATATATATATATATATATATATATACACATATAAATAGTATAAAATAGCATTCAGTAAAATTTAAATACTCAAGTACAAGCACTTCGGTAAGAAAATGAGTAAATGTACTACTCTATCACTGAGCAACCTGGTGAAGCAGGATCACTTATTTCAAGATAAGAAATCCTCTGCTTTATTCATATTATCCATAACAAACAGACTCTTTCTGCCTGCATGTCTGAGGTGCAAATCTAAAACAATGGTGGTAAACATTGTTTCATTAGCTAAGTATGAGTAACAGCTAAAATGCATCAAGCTGGTAATGTTTATTAGCTTTAGTTAGCTTGTTACCATGTCAGACACAAGTGAGTAATGTTTGCTCTCCATTAGCAGGTGAGCCAGTAAAGCTATTAGTTTAACGGTCTGTTTTAATTAGTTGCACTGTAACGTTAATATTCGATGGGGCCAATTAATGCAGCTAGCTAGTTAGCAATGTTAGATTACTGACAGCTTTTACGGTTACAGTTGTGTCAGGCCCCCATACATCAATTTATCAACCGATCAATCAATAAATCAATCAGGTTGAATACATTATTACCAACGAAAAGCAAGATAACAGTGAAGCGTTATGTAGCTAACTATCGTTAGCTAATTAGCTAACAAAACTTAGCTAAATACTGAGTTTACACTTACGTTAGCTAACGTTACTTACGCATCGATAGTCTTCTGAATCTGTATTAAAAAATACGCAGCGTGAATCGTTACTCATTGCCTTTGGGTTTTGACTGTTCATTTTTGAGTCACTATGACTTTTGATTATTTTGCTTCAATGTGTTTTTGTTTTGCTGGAGCTTTTTCTTGTAGCCTACTTCCGGTTTCTACCGTGCGCACAAAGGGACATACAGCACCAATGACAGTGCTGAGTCAAGTGTCATCGAACGGACAAGTTTAGGACGTTTTTTGCTAGATGTAAGGGATATGAATACCTTTTCCATCACTGATATCAGCTAACTGTCCTGTGAAATGCTGGTCAAACCCCGCAAAAAAACAGTGTTTACAACTTAATTATTTCTAATAATCTCATTATTAGAAACAGTAACAAAAAGCCTCAGGAAGAAGTTCTGTGTCCTTGAGATTGACACTGTACGTGCAGTAAAAGCACAGCCATTCAATGATAGCCTCTGGTATTCACCTAAGGTTAATGATAAGGTTATCTATCTCCATGACTGAACCTGAGAAAAATAACTTTTTTTAAAATATGTTTGATGATCTCTTTGTTTTCTTTGCTCTCTTTGTTAGACTTTAATCTGGATAACAGAGTTTGTAAGTTTCACGTTTCTCTGAAAAGAGACAGACAGGACAATATTAAACCAATAGTCATTTTTATTAGTTTGTTTGTCATTTTACGTAGGCCTATTGACTGAATAAAAATCAGAAAAATTTAAAAAATGTTAGAATGGATGATACATTTTTGACATAGCAATATTGTTTGCTAGCATATATTATGAATACAACTTACATAATAGAATATATCAGGTTCGGGTTACTTTATTTGTAGTACATTTGTTGCACAGTTAAAAAGTGCAGGGCATCCATGCCATAGAGTTTCAGACACCACAGACAACATATAATGAGACAATAAATAACAATACAATGGGACAATGAATTACCTACCTACCTGTACCCCAACATTTGGTATTTTGGAGTATAGCTGAATGACATTAGACCATTTAATGTCATCTATTCGCTGTAGTGTTATGTGTCCACTATGGCATGCATATTGAGATCTATTAAAGTAACCTCTGCTATTGTCTTTCAACTAAAAAGAGGCAAATTAACAGTATCAGTAAGACATTTTTGCATGTTCTCTTCTTATTGTATGGGGTTTAATGCACAAGTTGTAGGTGTGAGTCTGGGTGTGTATGAGAGACTGAGAGAATGAAAGTGGAAAGTGGGTGTGCTGCAGCCTATTCACCTATTGTGACACTGAAACCCCAGCTGCACCCATTTCCCTCAGTGGCCTTTGAGGCTGTCGCTGGCAGTAGGTCAAACGACAATGAGGGAGATCTGGGTTTTTTTTCACTGGCAAGGTAAAACAACACATCTTTCTTCAAAATATATATATACATTTCAAAATAAAAAGCAAACTTAACTGATTCCAGTACATACTTGTAATTGCCATCCCCAGACTGAAACATAATGTATTACTGTGCTGTACAGTTAACGTTTTTACTGTTTTGTTCTATGATGACAGCTACTGCAGTGAATTCTGGTACATATTTACTTGACACAAAAAAAATAAGACAAATGAAAGTACAAAATGGCTATTGGATGCATTGAAATGGCCTCATACATGTTACATTATTGAACAAACAACGGCGCAAGGTGTTGTCACTTGAAGCTTGCAGCAACATTCCTCAACCTGCAGCTCATTTTGAATCCACTTCTTTCCCTTTTAACACATTTAACATTCCTGGTGGCTAAGAGGAAACTGAATCTGAAACTAAACTGATTTTTACAGAACTGATTTTTTTTTTCACCCTATGAGGTGTATTACTACAGATACCATTAATACCACAGTGTGATAAGCTAGTTCCCTGGAACCCTGGACCTTCTGTATCGAGGATTAAACCTCTGCATATGTGCATCCGCTCTACCAACTGAGCTAACCAGTCACATTAAACATTATCTTAACGAAAATAAAACTCTTGAACAGCATCAACTTCACAAGAGGAGGACAACAGTTGAGACTTTGCAGTGTTTACAATGCTGTTTATGAACATCTGTTTTCTAATCTGAAGGGAAAAAACTGAAGACACTCTCAAGAAGATATGCAGAAAATACCAGACTGTCCTGATACTTTACGTTTTGTCTAACTTTGGCCAGTATACTATTTACCTCTGTCCTTTCAAATTTCTGAATCGCTGGCCAAGTCTCTGATTTTTTCAGCATTTAAAAGTAAAACGTCCTTGGTGCTGAAGAAAACAGTTCATTTTCAACAATATTTGCATGCTTTATACTCAGAAGATGTTTTATACCACACAGACTTTACAAAACGTGCTTTGTCAAAAAACATGTATGTCAGGTATTCCATGTACTAACTAATTCCACTGCACATTGGAGAAATGTATAAATTGGTCTTAGCCTACTTATTAAAAAGTTGTTGTTGTGTGAATAGGCCAAATTCCGTTTGTGAAGCCTGTTCTGTAATGTTCTTAATAACTGCATTCATGAAAAACCTATACAAACCAAGTCATTTCATATAAAAGTTTATTTTAGAAACAGAAATCAGTAAAACATGGCGCAGAAGGTGCATACAAAAGCATTTGCTCATTTTTGACAGATTGGCATGTCCAATAATCCAATGACAGTAGCAAATAAATGTCAACACAGTAACAACAATGCATCTTGTGGAAACCCTCATTATTCTCTATGCAGAAGCATTATAGCAGTTGATTCTGGTTCATTGGTCATGTAGGGCATTGGGAGATTACAGGCAGCTATACAGTTCGCATCTGCCTCCTTCCATGCAAGCACAATTTAAAGACACAGACACATCAGATTTGAAGGAACACTGGTCATACACAGACAAATGCATCTGAACACACTGACATCATCAGCAACACAAACAGGAAGCTAAATCTTTTGTCAGTATCCCCCTCAGAGGGGCGGTTCAGACGACAGGTCCTGTAGTTCATGCAGTCCACTTTTTCTCCGACTTTGAAATAACATTTGGCTCTTAAACAATACAGTGCGAGGTAATAAATTATACATTAAATACAGGTTTTAAATATGTTTCATCTGCGTATCACAGGAGCTGAATGCATGATGTGTACAAAACTTTGGAGTGCAAAACATAAGTTCGTTTTTAAGTATACACAAATGCATTCATCACGATCAACACATCTACAGTCAATAATACCACAGAGTATAGACCAACACCGTGCAGGCCTAAAGAGAGAAATAAGCAAGCTTTTTTCTCTATCATTCAAATGTTTGTCCACAAATTTCATCAGTAGTAACAGCAGCAGCAAAAATAGACAGGTTGAGAGAAGTCAGTTCAGCCAGTCCAAGAAAAACAAAAATCCGGGCTTTCAGTTTCTGTAGGCTCCGATCTTAATGGCCCCATCCTCCAATCTCCTGGTTGTAGCGCTTGGTGAGAGAGTTGGCCTGCAGTGTGAGCTTGGACAGCACCCCTTGCAGCCCGGTCAAGTGGAACTGGAACTGTTTCTGCAGATCGTCGTCCTCTTCCTCTTCCTCCTCGGATGATAATGATGCCGAGGAGGAGGAAGAGGAGGTGGATGTGGACGAGTTCATGCGGGTGATCTTCATGCTCTCCTTGCGCCTCTCATCGGCTGCTGCGCACCTGACCCCCCACTCGATGTCCCTGCGGATGGACTTGAGCAGCTGATAGTAGCTGTACATGTCCCCCTCGTCCTCGACTGATTTCAGGGAGCTCAACCCCCTGTCCTCTTCCAGCGGGACGTCCCGCAGCAGGCTGGGCACCATGACGGTCTGGTCCATGTTGTTGACGGCACCGATGAAGCGGTTCATGGCGTTGAAGAGGGAGTTTTTCTGGGCGCGGGTTTCTGGGGGCTGCATCATCATCTTCCTTCCTTTTTTCTTCTTCTTCTGTAACAGAAATAAAAAGCGAAGATGCGAGTTTCTTGTCTTGTTTGTTTCTCTCCTCTGTGAGTGTCCTGCTTTAATTCCGAGCTGATCGTCTTACAGGAGCGTCTGCTTGTCTGTGGCCTAATGCTGCAGCGGGGATTGGCTGTCCTGTAAATCAGGCGAGTTGACTTCCCCGCTTGATGAGTGTTTGAGCCCTCGTCGTAGTTTCTAGTTTGCGGGAAGCACGGTGCGCTTTTATACACATCCAGGTGGTTTCGTAATTTAAAGGCGGCCCCACAACCGGTTTGTCAGGTTGTCCCGCTCCAGTTAACCAGACAGGCGACCTAAACAGCACGTAGCAGAGCAGAGGTTTGACACATTTTCTAAAAGAGGAGTGGCTTCAAATTGACAGCGAGTGGTGAATCCAAGTCCACAGAGTGCAGATCTAAAAAAATAATAGGACTCTAGCCTACACTTAATCGCGCGTATATGCTGTCAATTCACTTTTTAACTTAAACCCAAATTTACAGTGCTGTCCTATGAATCTTTGCTATGAGTTGTCTTCCGGTGAAAGAAATGACCGATTATAGTCAGTACATCGACACGTCCCACATTCTGTTCCGATGACATGAAGGGTGAGGCCGGGCCTGACCGAGCAGGACCGGTGGTATGAATATTCATAACTAAGCCATCAGCCCACTGCTCGGCCCAATCAGATGGCCGTTTGCGTTTCCTCGGAGACGGGACAAGTCGATGTTGGACCAATGACGAGAGCCACTGTTGAGTCGCTCACATATAGAAAACAGAGGCCCCACGTGGTCGAGCACTAAAGCTTTTAAATAATTATATAAATTAATGAATGAAAAAAAAAAATACTCCATTACTTATTGAACTTATACAAGTAGGCCTACAAACGTAGCTTAAATCAGCCTACTTAACTATTAGGAGGTAGAAGTATTCATTCTGCAGACAGAATAGCCCCTGCTATAAGTGACCTGTTTAAGAAGACTTTTTACTGGCATAACTGGTTCAGGTGGAGTTTTGACCACTCCAAAGGGTCACAGGATAAATCTGAGGGATCAAAAGATGATACCGGGTAGGATGAAGAAAAAACTATTTTATATCTGAAAACTGTAGCTACTTAAATACAGCAGTTAGAAAATGTAGCTATATATTTTCCACCACTGGTCACACCTAAAACTGGCTTTAGTGTTTCCTTTGTTTAGCACATTCTATTCAACACATTAGACTAACTAACATAGCAAGAACCCAGGATGTCCTACATTGTGTAATATAAGTGAAGTAATTGGTGCCACATCATGGGCATGCCCAAAAATAATATCCTTGTTGCAACTGTCCAATTTTAACGCAATTAGAGTGATACAATGGGAAATGAAAATGTCATAAAAGTGCAAGTTCACACTTTACTGAGTACCACATCCACACTATCAGTCCCTGCAGGAATAGTTTGGGCCTGGTTATTTTCCCTAAGGGTAACTTCAGTCTAAACCTGTTACAGTACCGGCAAACTTTTCAGATTACACTTTCAACCAAACTGTTGCACCAGCCAGTTCCAAGCAGTGATGGTGGACAGCTAGTTTCCCCCTGTACCTTTCTAACTATAGGCCTAACTGCCGGTAAACAGGGGGGACGCACACAGAGCCCCTGCAACAGAAATAGCATTGCATGAATGTGCACTCATGGAGGTGCTCAGTTTGAAATTGGAGCTTTGGTAAACACTTCATGTCAAATTGAAACTATAAAAACATGTTTTTTTTGACTGTGTAGCCATCAACAACAAAAAGAAATCTTCCTGTCTAGTGTTAAACCAAAACGTGTCTGACTGATTCATTGAATGTCATTTAAAATAGATCCACATACTTTAAAGGATAGGCTTATAAGAATGATACAAAGGATGGAGGGGAGGATGACCTAATTGATACTCCATATATAGGCAGAGTTTGTTCCAGATAAGCACATGAATCACTCTTTAAGAATTGTTGCTCAGCAAGAATGGAGAGAATGCGAACATTGATGGCGAAACCTGCAGGTTGAGTTTCTGTCTCACGGTCTCTGTCCCATCCTACTTCCGACTCCTCTCTGTTCTCTTTTTCTTTATTCTACCTCTGGTAGTAAAGTAGTAATACCACAATGTGAAAATGCTCCATTAAAATCACTTTTTTACAGATAATATTGTGTATTCAAATGTGCACCGCTGCTGAGTAGAGATCAGATAGGAACAGGAGCAGGTTTTTTTCTTTCTCAACAGGGCTGCCAATCATGGCCCCACCTCAGTGGCTTCCACTCTACTCTCCCGTGAAAGGCCTTTCCACTTGTCAGAGGACGCACTGTGCCTGAAAGCAACAATGAAACCTGGATCAGTTCGGAAGGGTTTCTCGATTGTGTGTCATGTCAGAAGCTGAGCATCCACCGATTACGGCGGGTGTCATCATCATCCCACAAGGCTTCGAAGAGAGAGAGAGAGAGGAGGAAGTGGAGGAGGTGGTGGGGTGGGGGTGGGGGTGGTGGAGCTGCACTACATGAACAGGCAGCTTGAGTGGGAACTAGTACTTGTCATCACGACTGCATGCTACAAAGAAGTGTGAGGCATGGGTGAGTTCAGCAGGGAAGCTGGAGGCGAAGCAGCAACAACAATTAGAACAACAACAGCAACAACTCACATCACAAACAGATGGATGGCGTTTCATTTTTTTTATACATTAGGAAGTAAATTAGGGGTTATTACTGTGCATAATAAGAGAGTTGTTGTTGTTGTATGTGTGTGTGTGTTTGCAAGAGAGAAAGCTTACGTGCTCCTTCTGCAAGTTTTTGAAAATGCAATTTATAATGAGATCATATTAAAGCAGTAAAATAATTCATGTATAAGATTTCTAGTCTGATCAAATTGCCATTTGGAAACACATTTCTTTTTAACTGAGCCACGAGTCACTTAACGTTATTATTTGAAGCCACTAATCTTCACTAAAACATCTTCTTCTGATGAGCAGCAGTCGATGTAGCACAGCGTGATTACATGTGGCACTGAAAGGGCCCTTTCCCTTTAAACAAACAACATCACGGTTCAAATTATTTATTGGTTCATCTCATCTTCTGGGTACTTTCTTTCTGGGAGTTTCGGAGATTTAAACAACCTGCTGAGAAGTTTTTGTTTGAGCATTGAATTGGTTAATTCCACTGTTTTTCCAATATACCTAAATCTGACCACTTTAAGCAGGTTGAACTTTTTTTAAGTCTAGCTTATAACACTAGTCAGCCGCAGGTGCCCATATGAACATTGAAATAGCTTAGCTACATTCCCAGAGCTCTGTAGCCAGCTCCTCATATCTTGTTGAGACTAGCAGCTCAAGGCTACATTTACAGCTACTATGTATAAGCCTGAATCTCTAACAAAACTTTCAGCAATTAAGTTACATTGTGGGTAATGGTAAAGGCGACAGGTAGGAAGATGAATGCATGAAATACAAAAAGTTTTTGTTTTTTATATTGTCCATTGGGAGCCCGACAATGTTATAGTGCATTGTTAAATCTGTGGAGTAGGCCTACTCATTTAAGTTGCTGAGACTTTAGTTACATTTACCAGCCACTTTTATGCTTAAAATTAATCAAATACCATTTTCTTTTAACTAGCTCAACAAAAAGATGTGAACATACAGTAGCCTACCTAACATAAGGTCTACATTTAGACCTACCTGTGCTTTTTTCAAGGTAATTTGGTTTCTAGATATTTTAAGTAGGCCTAGATTCATTTTAGTACGACCTTACTTTAACATTGGCTTTAAAATTGGCTCCAGACAACACGGCCCTCAAGTTCATAGGGACACACAAACCTCATCTCCACCACCATAAGTGATGGAGTCACCTATTCATTTATGATATATGGGACACATTTCGATCTTAGTTAGTCTTTCTTTGTAGGCATTTCTTGCAAAAACACATGCTTGAAGTCAGAAATGAAGCTGACATGTACAATTACATTTATTTATAACGTTGTAATTGTATTGTTAGAAATGTGTTTGCAACCAGACTTTTTCCTGATTAGACTGGCTGCAGTTGAACGTGTGCGTGCGCTCTTGAGTCCGGGTTCGTGTGTGTCTGTGTGAGTAATAGCGCTTCCCAGTTGGATGCCTCCCTCTAGCCTATAACCGATTAAATGTATTCGGGAGGCGGAGGCGCAGGGGAGGGGAGGGGGGTGCGGGGGCGCGGAAGTCAGCGGCACGCACGCTCCATTAGCGGACCCACTGCCGCGCCGCTCTGCCGGTAATTTGCGTGACGAGATTGGAGCGGGTCGGTTAGCGCGATCTCCCCGAGTCCGCCTCTCTCTTCTCCCCGCTTTTCCGGCCTTGTTTCCGATGCAGCCCGCAGCAGCGCAGGAGAACAAGCGGACAGAGAAAGACAGAGAATGTTTGTGTGTGGTGCTCTATCCCCCCCCCCTTCTCCACAGCTCCGTTTTCCGCTGATACCCAAGCGCCATCATGTGGACAAGGACGGTATTTAGTGATGTCATAAAGTAAAACAACCTCGGGAAGTTCAGTGGATGTTCTTTAACAAATATATTTTTTAGAATATATACTTTTTTCTTATTCTATTATGAGTAGGCCTAGGGCATAAATAATAATTAAAAAAATAATAATTGCAAACAAATAATTCAAAAATAAATAAATAGGCCTATATATTTGATATGATGAGATTGAACATAATGGCATAATGAAAACCACAGACAAAAGAATGCAAAATATATTTATCTAAAGTAAATAGTTATTTTGGCCTGAAACTTTGTCAAAAGTATCTGTCTTTTATTTTGGTAAAATAAAAATATGGTTCCTATGGCTTCACACAGGCTGCAGAAGGTGTTGCTTAGTCTTCACTTCTTGTTGGCAGAACTGACAACTGTCTGTTTTCTCTTTGTTGACTGTGACTCAGTATCAGGTTGTATGTGTATGTACACAGTCTGTATTATGGTGTCAATCTGTCTTTCTCAGTTTTTTAGGTTGCACAATGGTAACCAAGATTATCTGCCACAACAGCTATTGCATGATAGGGATCCCTCCTTGAGGTTTCTTCCTGTTTCCCCCGTCTTGTCCAGGATAGAGGGTGCCATATGATTTGCAGATTATATATTATTTGGCTGGTCATAATTGTGCAAGAGCTGTTCAGTTATTTAGCTCTTTCATGAATCCTATGTCATTTACAGCATCAATTGTTTGCCGTGTTTCTGTTCTTCTCTTACAAGCATTTAAACTGGGAGTTTGCTACTGTATAGTAACACTGGTTTAATTGTGGATTTGTAGCCAGTTTGATTAAGGTATGTATAGTATCTTCCTTTGTCAATCACAGATAAGTTGAAATTGTTTGTAGACAAATATTTATAATTATAGTTAGGGCAAATTGGCTATATCAACAACTCAAGGTGACTTTTGCTTTAAAAGGGAATCTTCATTTATTGAATTTTTGTCTCCTGCATTGAGCAGAGGGAAATCAAGGCCACGCATATTGGCCTCACTGCATGTGGTGCTCTGTTACCTGACAACTCGTATGCAAAACTAGCAGTCTATTTCTTAAGTCCCATGTTGTTATTGTCCCACACTAAACTGATAAGTTGCAGCTAAAAATATAATTAGTCCTGATTAATGTGTGGGATCAGCCCAGGCACTTCTTTTTTATATTCTCACATTGATAAAACAGTTATTAAATCAGTCAAATATATTGTTCAAATGACCAAAAAGACTAATACATCAGCCCTTTGTAGTAGTCTCATAATTTAGTACTAAACACTTGAATGACCAATACCAGTGTAGATTAGGTAAATACATGTAATACAACACCTGTTTAACTCTCCATTTAAAATGTACAGAGCTGTCTCCATCGTAGCAAAATGAGCAAACGCTAAACACAATTGTTATTCTTTATATTTATTGATAATAAGACCACTGATGGTGACTTAGTCAATAGGAGACAGCATGGTGCAATTCTTTTTGAGTGTCTGGTGACCCCATGTGTAAGCAGGATGGTATTACAATTTAGTATTTACAGGACAACATCAGTTTGGGGAAGGAAATAATAAGTTTCAGAGTGTTGGAAAACATACATTCACTAAATAAATGTACAGCTTTAAAAGGAAAAAAGTTTGAAAAGCCACAACCAAACACAGAATACAACATGATCCACAAAATCTAGCACGCACACGCACACGCACACGCGCACGCGCACACACACACACACACACACACACACACACACACACACACACACACACACATACACACACACACACACGGTTAGGGACACACTCACACTGAAAGAGAGAGAGAAAATCACTTGGGAAAACTGTAAACTTAATACCAACCAAACCATAATAAATATACAGCTAAATTGAAACATCTACAATGTGCATGTTATTCTCAACAAAACGTTGGCCACAATTATCTTTCCAGTGCGAGTCCTATAAACTATAACAAATACAGATTAACAGCACAAGGTGCAGATTCAAAACTGTGACAACATTTTTTACCGATTAGCTTATTAGAATGAGAACCATTACATTATATAAATTACATTTCCCATAAATATCTACAAGTGATAATGAGGGTGATGATGGCATGTTGATGCACTACATAATACTGTAAATACTAGATGAACACTGTTGGGAGTCCTGCGTATCTCTCACGTCGACTTGTGTCACTGTCAAAACACCCAGCTGGCATTATATTCCAGGAGAAAACAATTGATATGATTTGATATCAGCCTGACAGGCTGAAATCTGTGTTTCACTGACCCCTTCTGGTTGAAAAGCTTGGTAACACCCAGAATCCTTGTTTTGTTGCACCTGTAACCACGCCCGACAGTGATGTCAGGTACACCTGAACATCACTGCAACATGGTCAGAACTTTAACCATTGGAGATCGACAAAAACAATATTCTCAGCTGATGCTTTTTAAAACTTGATTTGAATTTTTTTTATTTTATTTAGTCAGTTACTTTTCCATAAACCAGAAAGACAAGTACTGAAACCATAACTGAAACATTACTAAGGTGTCAGTTTGCTTCAAACGATGTGCTTGTTGGATCGTCTAGCAGCACACTTAGTCACATAAAAGAATCTGTCAAATTTCATCTGATAACGGGTGAGAAGAGAGTGTGAGCTGTTTTCACTATTTGTATGATTCACTGCATCTTATCCCTTTCTAAGTTTTTCATCTTGCCTTCAAGTGTGAACACTTCTGCCTTTAGACGACACCTCATAGGAACTACATGGTTTGAAGCATACAAAATTTCAGTTAAAGTTTGTATTGAGTGTTAGGCTTGATTTAGAGCCTGAAATGGCAGGGTCACACCAGCATTTGAACCTGGATTTTGTGGTGAAATAATGGCGAATTATATTAAATGAAATCTAGACTACATTAGACAAAGTAAATCTGCATTGAGTTTAATTTTGCTGAGCTTTGACAAGCTAATTTGCGCTGTTGACCAATAACAAGTCATCTTGACAGATGTATTACCAGAACTGACCTTTAGGGGAACAAGTGAGTGCCAACACTGAGGAAGCTATTGTAGCATTTTAGCTGTGTGTTGCATGATCCATCTTTATTTACCCGTCTCTGTCGGGAGTATAAACTTCTCCACGAAATGGGCTCGCAAACAATTATGAGACAGGAGTCGATGGTACAACTCTGTCTTTTGAATAAACGGTTTGAACTCATCATGTCTTTAGAGTCAAGAGATACTGTAACATTACTTTCTGGTGTGACCCGGCCTTCAGTCTATATTGTAACAGATTTGTGTCTCAACTGACATTATGTGTTTGTTTTTCTTGAGGAATAAAAAATCTCCAAAAAGAGATTAAGTTACATTAAGTATCATAAGTGTATGTAGGAGCTGTAAATTAGAACAAAGTTGAGCGTTATTTTAAGTTACTGGGGGTGTTTGACAGTTCATTCGGAATCTGTATTCTTGTGTATTTATCCCATTAATTGATATTGAATTATAATTTTAATACATAATGTACATCATAATCTGCTTTTGGGAAAAAAATATCCAGTCAAAGAAATAGCGTGCCTCGTTTACAGGTAAAAATGCACTAATACAATCCTTCCTTTTCTCTCCTTTGTCAGTTTCCTTATTTTTCATATAAACTTAAACTATCCACCTCAGTACACAAGATCAGTTAAAAAAAATTCACAACCATAGGAATATACAATGGTGAGCAATAGCAAAGTCAAATGCAAAACTAAACCTATCTATTCAATTTTTACTTTCAAGCTTTAGTAACGTCATTCTGTACAAAGATGTGGTCTTCTGATGACGGTCGGTGGAGCATGCTGCAGCCAACAGAGAAGCCAAGTTTCACCCAAACGCCTATCTGAGACCAACACCGCCGTCAACTCAAACAACTCTGGTCTACCTGCTTGTTGTAGGCTGTATTGATCCGAGATATGTGCTAATGAGCAACTTCTACATCAAGCAGCGGTGGGATGTGTGGTATAGAACGCATTGATGCAACAGCAGTGAGTCGAGGAATGGTGCTTTACAGTAAGATACATTAAGATATTACATGAAGATCACAGGCAGAGAGACGGAGGGAGGTCAATTCCAATTCAGACGTGTGATAGTGTTTTGGGAATTTACTCTCGTCATGTGTCAAGGCTCTTTGTCTCTTCTTATCCTTAAAAGACAAAAACACAACAGAAAGAAGAGTTACTTGTGTATTAAATGTCCAATATGTAACATATTTACTGTATTAAATAAAAAAAACTACCACAATATGTCACCAGATATTAAGGAAACATGCTAAGTTGAAATACTATCTTCTCTGACAACAATGCTAAAGCCAGTATTTTCTTTGAAATTTACTTTCCGGAATGGAATGTCTGTTTTTATTTTGGCCTGAGTGTTGTTGTCAATTGCCCATTTTGACACCCAGGTTGCCAGACATGAAATGCAAACACGCAAAAACAACATTCTGCAGCCGTAGTAGCAGCAACTGGATTGACGGAGAAAGATTCATTCTACCTGACCTAAAAAAAACTCAGCATCTTGCTAAACAGTTGCATGACCGGAGACGTGGTAAAACACGTGTAAATATTGGACATCCATTTAAAAGATGGAGTCAGCTTACAGCCCAAAAGGACGCAGAGTTGGCTAATTTCCTCCTGAACAAGCATTGAGCTTTAAGCTAATTTATCACGGCTAATGTTACTAGTAGCCGGGATGGGCATTTTCAGTAATTTCAACATTTGTGTACTCGCAATAAATTATATAGAGTACTCAAGTAAGTTACTCGCAAAAAAATTGAGACACAGCCGGTGAAGTGATCCTGACTGGTGCAGGCTAACGCCGCTATGCTAACACGATAACTGCTAATGTTACCAGAGAACTGGGCAAGCGGGCCACGGCTGTTTACAGCCACTGTGACAGACATATGACAGAAACCGCAAGTTGGACTTCCTCATAATGGAAACATGCAGTTTAACTTTGGCAAAACAAATGTGTAGCCTGAATTGTTGAATTGGGACACAGCTAATGTTCTCTACAGGTCGCTCTGCTTTATATAACGGGTTCTGGAAAGTACTAGAAAAGAAAATCTCCACCCGCCGAAATTCTTTGCCCGCTTCTGTTCAGAGGCCATTGGCGACAAATGGTGATTGTGACCTGGGTACAGACGGCCGCGAGGTCGCTGTCTTTTTAGCGGTTGTCGTTGTTATGTTTATACAAGAAAGGGTGGCTGTCAGCCGTGTACAGAGCTCCGCGAGAGCACGGGCTTTTATGGCCGTCAACATAGCAGCATCTAGCTACTTCGCTGCACTGTGAAGTAATGTCTGGTAATGCAAGACTAGCATCTAGCTAACATTGACATTGTGGGACATTGTGTTCAGCGTTCTCAACCGCCAGGTGAACTTCGAGTCTGGGGAGGAGGGGCCGGGGGAGACGACTCTCTCCGGTATTTTGAATTTGCAGTAACCATTTTAAACGCTAGCTGTCAGTATGACATATTGCACCTTTAATTAAATCAGCATTAATTCATTTTATGGCCACTTGGGAGCATCAAAAACACAATTCACTTTACTACTATCACCTTAGAAACTGTGCTGAAAGGCTAAAAACTCTGTAGAGTGACACCTTTGACATTATCTTAGCAATTGCATTCATAAATATAACAAATATTAATAAATAAAGCAGCTGTTACTCTAAATGTGAATGTGTGTGTGTGTGTGTGTGTGTATGTGTGTGTGTGTGTGTGTGTGTGTGTGTGTGTGTGTGTTGTGCACATATTTAAATGTCTCTCACCTGCCACGTTACATCAGCTAAACCATCTCATACTGATTGGCTGTGATGATCCTGGACAGACAGCAGGCCAGCAACATGCCAATCAGCTGAAAGATAGACAGAGAAGACTTTTGGTTTATTTCATGTTTGGGATTCAAAAATACATGCATTAACATTTTCTCAAAATGAAGACGTAATTTCCTTTGACAACTTCGCATTCCTGTTGTAAGAATGATGGTGCTACTAGTATCTCCTCCCTCCCTCTAGGATTGTTATTTGGTATTTCATATCACTGTTACGCTGATGATATCCAGTTCTATGTCTCTTTTAAGCCTGAGACTGACAAACTGACTGTTTGGCAAAATTCTGACTTCCTTTAAGGACTGGATGGCAAACAACATTTTACAGTTCATTGCAGATAAGATGGAGTTCTTTAACGTTTTCCCTATTTGTATGATTCACTGCATCTTATCCCTTTCTACGTTTTCATCTTGCCTTCAAGTGTGGCCGTATCAAACAGCTATAAACACTTCTGCCTTTAGACACCACCTCATACGAACTACTTGGTTTGAAGCATACAAAATTCAGTTTAAGTTTTCATTTGAGTGTTAGGCTTGATTTAGAGCTTGAAATGGCAGGGTCACACCAGCATTTGAACCTGGATTTTGTGGCGAAATAATGGCGAATTATATTAAATGAAATCTAGACTAAATTAGTTCAATTTTGCTGAGCTTTGACAAGCTAATTTAACTTATCGTTGCTTCAGATAACACAGCTTCCAACGTTGCTCAGTGTTTGGGGTGCCTTTCTTCAACTGTAGTCTGATCTCAGTGTTACATTTGATCATGCTATGGATTTTGATCAACATATCAAATCATTGACCTGCAAATGTTTCTTCCATTTAAGAAACATTTCCAAACTCAGATCTGTTGTCTCACAATCTGAGCTAGAGATGATCATTCACACTTCTGTATAATCCCGGGCAGACTGCAATTTCCTTTTCACCTGTCTCAGCAAGTTGTCCCTGGACTGTCTACAATTGGTTAAGAACGCTGCTACAAGGCTGCAGGACGACTCCCATCACTCCCCTCTTTACATTGGCTTCCTATCAAGTTCAGGATTCATGTAATGTTTCTTGTTCTGACATATAGAGCCTTGCATGATCAGGTGCATGTGTGCATCTCTGACCTGCTCCATCCTTATAATACCAGTAGGTCACTTAGGTCTTCTGACCAGGGCTTACTGGTTGTCCCTCACGCTCGACTAAAACCAAAAGGTGACCGTGCCTTTGGAGTGATGGCTCTGACACTGTGGAATGCCCTTCCTATTGTCATACGTTCCGGGTCTCTGTTGACACTTTTAAAAAGCAGCTGAAACCTCCCTCACCTATTTGAACTGGCCTTTGTCTCGTGTATAATTTTATACCATTAATAAATATAATTATTTTTATTTTACTAATTTTTTAAATTCTTGTTCTTTTTGGTCTTATTTTCAACACTTTTACCCTTATGAAGCACTTTGTGACATGTTCTGTAAAAGGTACTATATTAAAAAAAAAACATTATTATTGTTGTACATGTATTTGTTGAGAAGAACAAAAAAAAAGGATATGAGCCTGTGCATTTTGTCTAAAGTTGAATTTCAAAAAAGGAACTATTGTTATCTATTTCTGGCAATTTAGACAGGTACTTGTTTCATGCAATTAGCCTTTTTCGCAGCAAATATTTTGATTGGTCATAGTCATAAAAATGCAGGTGTCACTAATAACATTAACAATGGCTTTGTTTTGTTCAAGAGTACCAGTAAGCCATGACAGTGTGACAGTGAGCCAGCATGAACAACACTAGGACCCTGAAAATAAAGCAGCTAAATGGAATTCAGCCACCATTCATTTTATTTTTTAAACTTGTGCTTTTCCTTCAGGTCAAAATTTCTTCCACAAAAAAAACCATTTAAACAATATCTCTTCTTTTTTTCTATAAAGCAAAGCCAAAGCTGGCAGCACACAATGTTAAAGGGATTAGAAGATGTGTCTGTTTATCTCATTAGCAATTGTCTGGCTTGTTTTCAGTAATCATGTTTCTATATTAAACTTGTTAATACTTTATTAATGCTAAAAAACATCATCACCTGCAAAACATTAACTTTTCTTTTCAACTCTTACCTGTGAGAAGGCAATCCCAAACGTCACTCCTGCAATAATGGCCATATTGGTCTCCATGAATGAAGTGACCCGCTCGTAGCAGCCCTGAAACACAGGGGGCGTGTTAGTTTGCAGGGGAGGGTACAGGGACATGTTATAAATTATATGTGCAAATTAGGGGCAATATGGATATCTGGGAGACTATCTGAGGCACTTGTTAGTGTTTGGAGAAGGGAGATGGATTTAAAAGGTGAATGAGTTCCTTCTGTCTTCTGTAAATACAGTTATGTTCTGACTGGTGAGATTCATAAACTACATAAAGTACCTAGCAGAAAATACAATGACATACTGACCTGGTGGTAGACCTTGTTCAAAGCTAGAGTTGCATTGCGGAGGTCTTCTGGGTTGCAGTCAGAGTAGTTAAAGCAGCAGCTGGCAGGAATGCCGTTGGATGGGTAATACACACTGCCAAACCAACTAGTGTAGTTATACACTCCACAGCAACGCAGCTTGAAATGCACAGAAAAAGAGAGAGCATAGAAATTAAAGGAGGACTAAAAGAGAAGGCTGGTAGTATTTTTATGTTTTTTTTTAAAGGCTAAATCATTTACGCTAGCCAAACAAGATTATTTTCAACCGTGGTTTAATATATATTTGGTTACTTTGGTACAAACAACTATGCTATATAATGCTTTGGCTACACAGACTTGTTAGTAGCATAAATGCATTTTAGTTTTTGGTCTTCATGGGATTTGTTGACAATAAGAAAAAGATTTGAAAAATCAAACCTTTAGTGTTCACGGTTGTTTTTTGGTGTGCTGCTGATGCTTGCATTAACTGTTTCACCTTGATGATTTTGTGTCACGGGGGACTTACCGTGTGCTGCAAGTAATCAACAGCACGGCTCGCCTCATCTTCAGCATTGTAGTTCAGAACTGCGTCAGTGTATGTCCTGTGAAAGGTTCCCTTTATCTGCAGAATGCAAACACGCACGCACAGAATCCCACACGTTAACAGCATAAGAGTGCTTTATACAGCTGTAGTGTGAGATTGTTGTCACGTGGTGTGTTGCATGCATGCTGACCTCATGGCGAAACACAAATCCAGAGATCCCAGCCACTAACTCAGCGAGGAAGACGAGCGACAGAAACATGGCATACTACAGAGAGGAGAAGGAAGAGGGAGATTTGCATAGTTTGCATGAAAACCCTCTGCCTTAGTGCATCATTTGCCTATGCTCTCACAGGCACACACACACACACACACACACACGCACGCACGCGCGCACACGCACACACACGCACGCACACACACGATCACCATTAGCTGTAATAAGTGCCCTGTAGCATCTATTGGATTTCTGATCCCTCTCCACAGGATAGAGGTCAACCATTATTCCCTCTATAATGTGACTTGAGGCTAATTAAGCAGCATCTCTCCAAGCAACAATGCACCCCACCCTTCCCCCTACAGCCTCTCACCAGCTTCAGCATCCATGGGCTTCCTCTGCAGGTGGCAAAGCATCCAAACAGGCCAAAAACGATGATGACGGTCCCGGTGCCGATGAGGACGTACGGGGCGTTGGTGGAGTTGTCGGCTATCAGTGAGATGTACGGGCCCAGCATCATCTTCCCCCATATTCCCACTGCCAGCAGGATGGCTCCTGTTATCTAGAGGGCGGGAGTTGGAGAGATGGATGTAACAAGAATGAAAGCAGGGAACAGGCCTTTATCTCTGCACTTCTACGAGATTACAATAGCTGTGTTTTAGCAGCTGTGGCGAGGGAAAGGAGAAGAAAGTGGATCAAGGTGGAACAAAAAAGCAGAGCAATTAGAGTAAGGAGGAGGAGACGGCAGACAGAAGACACAAATGTATCTGCCGTTTGGGATAGCAATCACCTGCTATCCCCTTTATGAATATGCCTGCACAAACACATAGAAAGAAAGAGAGAGAAAAAAAGGGGACATATCAAAGAAGGTCTTTGATCCGAGGCGAAACGCTTCCTCCTGTTGCGCCTATCTTAGCATTTCAAATGAAGGCTGCGGATAAAAGAGGGTGTTGTACGAGGCAGCTGAAGCGGCGTGTGTCTCAGCTGGGTATGTCTTACTGGCATTGGAAAGAGAGCGGGGTGTGGAACGGCTGCTGATGATCTAACTCTGGCGAGGGCCAACTCATCATCCTAACCTCCCTCCTTTCCAAGAGGAGGCTGTTTGCCGTCCTGCTGCCAGCCCTTCTGACTAGAGAGGGAGCCGTCTGTACAAAATGTCTCTGTGTACCCTGGAACCTCGAAAACGGATGACAACAACGCTCTCAGCTCTTAGCAGAAAATGAGCCAGTATGACTGAAACAGCAATGACTCCATCAGTTTTGCTCTTTGAATAAATGTTCCCTGTTAGCAATTAGTCAACAATGTCCTGAGGCTTAATGTCACGTTACGTAAAAATGACAATAATGTATGATTAACAACAATACAAAAAAACACATTATATATTTGCATAAACTTAGGCTGCGATGCCTCGTTTAAAGGGATACGCCACCGTTTGTTGAAATAGGGCTTATCACGGTCTCCCCTAGCTGTAGATAGGTGGGCCAACACATTTTTTGTCATTGCAAGTAATTAGGTTGTTTTTTTTTTTGTCTTTTGTTGGCTCACTTTTACTCACAAAATGCTAACTAGCAACATAGGATTCCATTCACTACGCTAAGCTAACTAGCGGCAGCGCTGCCGGTGTTGCACCGGACTAAAACAATGCATGCTCAAAAAAAGCATTGGCCCACCTGTCTACAGCTAGGGGAGACCGTGATAAGCCCTATTTCAACAAATGGTGGCATATGACTTTAAGCTCTGACTATAGCTTAAACAGGTCTCTGCAGATTAATGACTGTGTTAACAACATTTGCACTTTGCCCACGTTGGCAGAGAGTGCACATAATGTCTCTGGGCAAAGGTTTCTGACCATGACAAATCACCAGTCTGTCCTTTGCTGTATTGTTCTAGATTTGGTCGTGTTTAACCACAGGTATAAGTAGCCTTTTAGACTTTACCACAGTGAGAGTGGTTTGAGAACTGCTACTACTAGATGTGTAAACTGATCATGCAAACATCCACACATGAATTTCCATATCAACACTAAGACACACAAGGTCGATGAGTTTCAGCTGAGGGTGAAATGATAAGAAGGGAAAAAAACACACATACACACTGGCAGCTCCTGAGGAAACCATACGCTAAAAGTAGCTATGTTTTGAAATTACATTACATGGGTTTAAGGCTGCAACTAACGATTATTTTTTATTATTGATCAATCCTTTTATGTCTTGAAATTATGTATTTATAACATAAACATGTAGCTGTGGTTTCTATTACGTAAGCAAAACCTGTAAAAATGAGTATTATTGACGAGCTGTGGGCAGTTAGATGTGAGGTAGATAAATCCTTATTAGTGGCACGACATTTGATGGAGCTAAACCACATAGTGAGAACGGAAAGTAGAGTAGTTTATTATTATTATTATTATTATTATTATTGGCATTTAGGCCTTTATTTGCTGACAGGACAGCTTAGACATGAAAGGGGAGAGAGAGGGGGAATGACATGCAGCAAAGGGCGGCAGGTCAGAACCAAACCTGCGGCCGCTGCGTCGAGGACCGAGCCTCTATGGGCGCACACTCTACCAGGTGAGCTACTCAGGTGCCCAAGTAGAGTAGATTTTCTATTTAAAATCGTCTCAAGAGTTGTCTGTTTGTTTTTGTAATCTCTTTTATCTGAATCCTCATCCTGTTGTTCCCTCTACTTCTGTAGCTGCTGTGTACACAGATTACATTTTCTATGTGTCTTTTGTTTGTTCAGCAGTGTAAAAACTCTACGCACTAGTGCTGTAGCTATTAGTGAGGCTCTAGTCTATATCCACAACGTTCCACTTCCAGGATTGCTCCTTTGCCGCCGGAAATTCTGCCAGATTTCACTCTTTTCTACCGGATGTCCGTTACCTTACGCTTTCTTTGTGTTGGAATTTTAAACTCCGGTGGATTTATGAGGAATATGGTTAACTGCTCCTCAGATCTCTGCAGGGTAAATCCAGACAGCTAGCTAGACTATCTGTCCAACAACCTGTAAAACAACCTTTGAACGTACACATGATCTACCAAAACAAGTTCCTTCCCGAGGATATTTTGCAGCGGCACCATGGCTCTGCCCGGTGCTTAGCGCTGCCCATGACGATTGTGATTGATTGGTTTAAAGAAATGCCAATAAACCACAGCATGTTTTTCTCCCATCCCCGGATGCTGTGTGGACTAGCCAGACCATCATCCGCAGCGCTGTGGAGGAAGGTCTGGCAAAGCAAGACTAGTGAAGCTCTGTCTACTGATTACAAATGCTAGAGTCCAAGCATACTTACTAAAAGAAATTATCTTAAAAAATATTAAATGAAATATGGTAACAACATGGTAAACATGGTCAAAGACTAAGGTACTCTCCTGGTTCCACAGGTTCATCTAAAGTTTAGATGTATAGATTTAGTTAAGCAAATTGCATCTGTGCTTGTTGGTCTAAACCAACAAGCACAGATGCAATTTGCGTAACTTTTTTACCACTTGGTGGCAGCAGTAAAACAGCAATATTAGCACTGACTCGGAGTCGTGTTTCTGGTCACCTGATACATGTAAGTCCAATATTCATTTTCTTTTAGCTCTGTTTTGGTCTCAACCAACTCCTGAGGAAAATATCTGGCTCTTTAGCTACTAAATGCTCTACTCCTATTGGTGATATAAAAAAACCATTGATTAGTGCTGCTTTAACTAGTCAGAAGCAGGGGCTATCTTAGGTTGTTCTTGGCCCTTATTAAATATTTTACAAGGGTAATATAGACATACATATCCTTAGCAAATTCAATTATACAGAATATTTACAAA
This sequence comes from Gymnocephalus cernua, assembly GCA_023631565.1. NCBI lineage: Eukaryota > Metazoa > Chordata > Actinopteri > Perciformes > Percidae > Gymnocephalus > Gymnocephalus cernua. The sequence continues at coordinate 21,139,907 of CM042434.1, forward strand.
TATTCCTCTAATGAATGAACACATTTAATAGTGAAACTGAAAAGCTTTGTTTTGAAAGGGATGCACCTTTAGTTCTTATTAAGTAATTAAGTTTCTTTAGAGTAAGGATGAAAGGCATGGATGAAATTATCTATCACAGTACATTAATTGTAATTTTTTTATCACAATATTTATATAGGCTACATATATTGTGAAAAAGTAAGATTTTATTAACAAACTGTTAATGGATAACAAATAAAGACAGAAATGTCTATTAATGACTAATGCAGTAAATTAAATATCTGACAAATAAAGGTACTTTACTTTATCAAAAATCCAAAACTGCCATAAACCAGTTTTGCTCATTGCCCACAATTTGCTAATACAGTGGTTCTCAAGCTGAGGCTTGGAGCCCCCAAGCAGTCGTAAAATAAATCTGAGGGGTCAAAATATGAATAACAGAGAAGCAGAACAACTCAATTTCTGCTACACAAAATGTCAATTTTTCTGACTTTTTACTAATCTTTGCTTTTTGCTTGTAAATTACTGGTTAGTTTTACATCTTTAGGCCACTAAAAAGTATTGATAAAAAAAAATTTGAAAATATGATTGAACAGGCATAGACACCATTATGTAGACATTTTATTGCAACCTGTGACGCGAGGTTGGCCTAAGACGCAGAGATATTAAAGGGATGGATATTGAAGTATTTAAATGGTACGTCAAAATCTCTGACGGTAGACTGATCCATATCATCATCTATATATAGACTAATCTATATTGTGCACGTATTGTGTATTGTCATGTCGCCCAACCATACTTTGGACCAAAGTGTCTGCCAAATGAATGTAATGTAAAGTAATCAATTGATCGTTTCGTCTATAAAACGTCAGAAAATTAAAGTAGTAAGGTGTTCATTTTGAAGCCAAGGAGGAAATGAAGTCCAAGGAGTAGGGGCAAGTCATCTAGACTGCATGTGTGCTGTAGAATCCCAAACAGCTTCGGGCCTCCTTTCTCCAACCCTGGAGCAGAGAACCCCCCACCCTCGCGCATGTTTTGTTTGAAATTCAATGCTAGGCCGGCCACCCTGAGAGTTTAAAACAGGTCACCCCTCTTCCCTCCTCCTCCTCCTCCTCGTCCTCCCCAGGCCTAATAAAGCAACAGAAGGTGCGATGACAAAATATGCTGGCGAGGACACCGCACAGACTCTACCACCTGCTCTGCATATGACCGTCCAGTGTGCAAAGTATTGCGACGTAGCTATTCACACTTAAGACATTATTCGCCACGACAAGCTGATGACAGTGAAACCATGGCCCGACATTAAAGGCAGCTCTCCCACTGCCAGCGAACCTCTCCATTGCTTCACCCCTCAGGGTTGAATGGAGCCACAGAGCTGTGAGACCCTTCTGCACTTTAGACATCTGAAACCTGATGCTGTATGAGACGCTCCAATCCTGACTAAATATAAAAGTGTGTATCAGTGACACTGGCACATGTCTGCAATGCAGGGACAGCACAGCTCTGCTTTGTAAGCCTTTGTAAACACAGAACTGAAAGGCTGATTTCAGCTTCTGTGTTTCCACCCAGACTTTCTTCTGCAATGTTAGGGGTCAGTTTAGGAATGCAGAGAAAGTACTCTTCAGATTCTTAACACATTATGGACAGATACATCTCTTTCACATGTTCTCTTATAAGATCATCCTACCCTGGCTATGCCTGATTGCTATCAGAAATCGGCCTATAACCCAGAATTACTGCATGGTCAAAACCAATTAATAATCAGCACGCTTGTCAGTCACACATGTGGTTATATGTTGTCTTATGTAATCATATTGTTGCTTGCCCAAATGCTAGATCATATGTGAAGACTCAGCTGGTAGGCTAATCAAAAGGTAAACAAAGACATATCCAAAGCAGTCAAAACCAAACAGTGAATATGAAAATACTATTTCACTTCTCAAGTTAATCTCAAAAGTGATTTATCCCGAAATTGGAAGCAGATTTATTTGGTTTGAGAGAGGCTTTCTGAAGTGATCTGCTGGCTCAAATCCTGAGGACACTTACTAAAAGGAGCTTTTATTACAGTGAAAATATGAGCAGAATCTATTCTTCAAATGACTGTTGTTATATTGGCTACAGCTTGCTCAGCATTGTGAACACAGCATTTTTATGAATTTCAAATCAGAGGGAGGCTTTGCAGCTTAAGACCTTGATTAAATTCTTTGGTATAATTTGAGGCTTTTGTGGGGCTGTGTTCTGCATGGTAGTATGTAAATATGGTGGACAAAATATTAGAAGGTGGACAGTGAAAGAAAAGGAGGGCTAGTCCACACACACACACACACACACACACACACACACACACACACACACACACACACACACACACACACACACACACACACACACACACACACACACACACATTAGCAAGATCCCCAAAACATGTTGCCTGCTTTCTGTTCCTGCTTCTTGTAGACATAATATTAGAAACACTGGCAACTATTTTGATAATCATTTAAGCCATTTATCAGGCATAGATGCTCACAATTTTATGGATCCAGCTTCTCTAATGTGAGGATTTGCTTCTTTGCCTTGTCTTAATTAAATATCTTTGGCCTTTGGACAGTTGGTCAGAGAAAATGACATATTTGTAGACGTCATTTTAGGCTTTAAGATTGTAAAAGGCATTTTTTAAGGCTATTTTCTAATCTAAAACCTTTGAAAACCTTTGAAAGATCAATCATTAACACATATTGAATACAACACAACCACATCAATTACAAGAATTACAACCTCAACATTTTGTGTCAGCAAACATACAACTACAGTAGTAGTAGTCTCTTTGAAGTACTTGAGTATTTCTATGTTACTTAAATTTCTACTCCATTACATTTTGGAAGCCTATTGTAGGTTACTATTTACTCCACTACATTTATCTGAAAAAGTGACGCTTACTCATTAATGTATCAATAATTATAATCCAGTGATATAAATATTTATCGGAAATGGGCATAATGAGTACTTTTATTTAAGTATATGTTGCCTACTTTTACCTAAGTAAGATTATGAATGCAGGACTTTTACTTGTAACAGAGTATTTTTACACTATGGCATTGCTACTCTCGAGCAGCTACAACATAAAAATGCTTACATCTTAATGCATAAAAAATAATCATCAAATATAATATGTACTCACAGAGGCCATTATGCTGCAAAAAAAATTACTTTTGATTTTGCTGAAAATACTAACTAATAATACCACTTTTACTCAAGTAAGATTTTGAATGCTGGACTTTCATTTGTAATGGAGTATTTGTACACTGTGGTATTGCTATTTTTTACTTAAAACACCTGAGCACTTCTTTCATCACCGTTCAAGTGTTTTCTGTTTTTCTGGACACTCATTTTAAGGCACTTTTAAGCATTTTCTATAGTGTTCCTATAGGAATCAATAGGTTTGCTGGGGTATTGGCATTGTATCTATGGGAGTATATACTAAGTGTGCAAGGTCCCTTTAAGAATCTATAGCAACGACCCCAAAATGTAACGTTACATTATGTGGTGAGAAAGGGCCGTATCAAACAGACAAGGCCCTTAACGTCAGACAGAGTGAAATCGTTTCGGTGATGTTCCCATCCTCTTCCGCGCTGACTGACAACAACCATGATGCTATGTGTGCTATGTAGTCACACCACTGACCGCCCGGCGGCCATACGTGCGTGTATAACGTTACGCTTTACACAATTCATACAATACAAGACGATAGAATCCACATTTTAAAACGTTAAATTAAGAATGCGGTTTTTATTTAGCGTTATATTCACACAGCAGCATGATTCCGTCGATGATGCTGCCACTGTCCACCCCTTCATCACGCACAACAATAAAAAAACAACACACATAATGGTGCATTTTATATATATTAAAAAACAGAAACCGAAAGGCTACGTACCCAAAACACGAAGGAGTATACGATGAGGAGGGTTTTGAGGCAGGTGATGACCGGTTTAGTCTCCATTCTGGAACGTACGTTAGACCCACCGTGCGATAATAACGGGAGAAAAAAGAAACCGTCTCTGCGAACTGTCGCGTTGCAACCGTGCGCTGATGCAGCCACACAGCGTCACTGAAGACACGCAGCACTCAGCCAGAGACTTACATTATCATCAGTTTATTTCGCATCAAATGATAGTATCTTTTATTTTAGAGACAAATCAATGATGTGCCCATTATGTTGTTCCCCAAAAGCATGATAAAGGCTCATCAAGGTTTTTGTGTGTAGACCTAAGAGTAGCAGTGGTGGAAAATACATTGATTGCATTTAAGTATAATTTGAGGTACTTTACTTGAGTATTTCTATTTTATGCTACTTTATAGTTCAACTCCACTACATTATGGAGGCCATACGCCTATGTACATTTTACTCCACACTTGATCTGACAGTAGGCTATAAATTACTATAGTTACTTTTGCAGATTCAGATTATTAATACAAAATATAATTAGCACATGAAATATACTGCATTATAGATTAAGCTACTCAGCAGTAGGCTATACATTTGTCAAAATTAGCCCCACCTTTACCAGCTGCAACATTACAGTGATGCACACATCAATGCATCAGTAATTATAATGAAATTATATTATTCTGAAATGGGCCATTCTGTATAATGGTACTTTACATTGGGTGCTTCAAGTGCATAATGATTCTAATACTTTTGCACTTTTACTTAAGTAACATTTGAATGCAGGACTTTTTCTTGTAACAGAATATATCTACACTGTTGTATTGCTATATTTAAGTAAAATATCTGAGTATGTTGCACTTTAAAATTGAAATGAATTTGGATATTTTAATGCATGATATTTTATAAACCGGTTATAGGTTTGTATATAAAGTAACCAGTAACTGCAGATGTCTAGTAAATGTAGTGAAGTAAAAACTACAATTGTTTCTCTTTTAAATGTATAAAGTAGCATAACATGGAAATACTAGTAAAGTACATGTACCTTTCAATTGTATCAAGTGTTGTGCTTTAGTAACTGTATTTTGTTAATCTTCACCACTGACACTGGACCACTATTGGCCTCCAAAGTATTAATTCTAATTACTTAGTATGCAGTATTATCAGGTCTTCCCACATTGAAATACTCAAAGTACAAGTACCTAGCACAATAACAGAGGATTCTTTGTATACATTTAAAAGTTGGATACCCTAAGTGAAACATATGTTGGGACATTTCTATGAAAATAATATCAGTCTACCCACAAAAGAGGCCTAATTGTTATTAGTCCTTACCTGTCCTATTCAGATCTTGTGGCCCTGAAGGGTAAGTCTCCGTCCACGGCACATGATTAAAAAAAACATCCATCACTTATCAAAATCACGACAACACAGACTCAAACCCAGTGTTCACCTCTCATACCCGTTGAGGGTCCTTCTCCATTATCTTCAAGCCCTCCAGAGTCTGGAGGACCTTCCTCCTCACCACGGTCCTGGAGCCCACGCTGATGTGAGATCACATATTACATGGACAGCTGAAATGAGGTGAGTGGCTGACATGGTTACAGTTGGTTTCTGGGAAATATAAACCTCATACTGACAGGTGTTTCCATCTATTTATATATCAATGAAGGTAGGTTCATAGATGACAGAAGATAACAGAAACAACTGGAATGCAGTTTGAGCCACAGTCTCTAAAATGATCAGAACGTTGGATCAACACCTCCTTAAAACAGTTTCAACAAAAACATAACCCTCATAAATGGAGGATATATACATTTCAATGAAGAAAAACAGGTCTAACAACAATGGACAAGTGTTATCGTCACATCCTACAAACTCCTTCATTAGTAGCCTGAAGACACCAGGATACATGGTACACAGGATAAAACCACTTGTGTTACCATGGGTCGGGTCCTGTGCTGCAAATGTATTTCAAAATACCGGTACTTGAATTTTTTTTTTTTGTTTCTAAGCAAACCATTTTATTCACACTGCAAACTGATTGAAGGCTTTATGGGGATACTGATAACAGACTGAAGAGCTCAGCTTAAGTGTGTTATATTATGGGGACAAATCTGTTTTCATTTAGGGGCTTTGAAACGTGTTTAGCTTTCAAAACAGTAAAACCAATCTTTTATAACACCCTTACAATACAATGCAGTGCAATTAGGGGATACATAGGACTGCTTGTCCTGCAGTCAAATGCGTTTTAGATTCATCAAAAGGACAAATCATCAAGAGCGGTTAATAATTTGAGAACCAGCACATAGAAGAGTGCTCTGTACAATTTGTCCTACATTTGAAAAGTAATAAGCAGGTGAAAAGCACTTCTGCTGACCTAGAAAGTGTTTGAGTGCTACTGAAGAAACAAAAACAATAAAGCAACATAAGCGTGCATCTCACAAAATCTTAACAATGACATCCAATAGTAAAGGGTGCACAGTGTATTCTGACAAAACAAGGCACAGCCTGTGAGGATGATACAACAGGCTGATGTACATACGCTGCTGTTTCATTCATCTCTAAATATACACAAACAAATATACACATTGTTTTATACAATGTCACTTCTTAATGTTCTTTGCTACACAGCTGCAACAGATCTAAAAACATGAGCAAATCTCTAAATGACTTTATAGCCAAAGCACTGCTCATACTGTCAAGAATCAAGTTTTTTGCGAGTATCAAGTTTTTCTAATCCTGTAGCTCACATCACGGGTTTAATATATCAAAACAATAATTCAGTAGTTTGACAAAATAATCCCAACTCATAGTCAATTTACAAGCTTTTTTACTGCGCGTTTAACCCTGTCACATAGTCTCAATGGAAATGGTTGAGTTATTAGAGATGTAGCGATTATGATTAACATTTCTTGTTCACACTGCTGAGTTCATTCTAAACTCAAATGTCAAAAGATCCATCTCCATGACAACAGAGCAAACTCAATCAGCGGTCGATACCAGCGTGACACGGTTAAAAGCTCTGGAAAAAGCTGGGCCTTCAGTGGGGATTACTATTTCCAATATATATATATATATATATATATATATATATATATATATATATATATATATATAGCTTCAGCATCATGGATTAATTTATAATTTTTTGTTTGCTTTGAAAACGCGATTAACAAGATAGTTAAGAAACTGACTCACTTTTGGGTGATCAATTTAGTAATTTCATTACATAAAAAGGAACCATTAATGAGGTAAGATTTTAGGCAAGAATTGACGATATGCTTTAATAAAAAAATTCATGGGTCCATGTTCTTTTAGCTTGCCTACATTTGTTTGTCTCAAATGAACTAAAATTAAAGACAAATATTAAAACCAACAAAGACAATACAAACACATAATTAGTCACTACATCAAACACAAGACATCGTGGTTCTTCAAGTGTGTTCAGTCAGTAGTAAGTACATCCTGAAGGAAAAACATTAAAAGTGCTCAAACATACAGTTCTTTAAGAGAAAGGGCATCGTGCAAGAATCCAAAGTACTAACAGATTTGTTTTGTCATGTCAGCCTAACCATTCAGGATTTGTTTGGAAAAATTCTCTCACGGTGACATCTGCCTCAAGGTTTTTAAGCAAGACGCTTTCCCTGTGAACATCCTCTGTTGTTGTAGCAGCTGTATTTAGATTTTTTTATTATTATTATTTCAGGTCTCTTAATATGACTTGTTATGTTTTCGACTGCTGATTTCTGACAGCAGGATATGAAGCTCAGCGGTGTGAAATTCTTCTTTTTAATCTTTGGAATTTTTTTTCAATGAAACTTGCCCAGAAATGGAGCAGAACAGGGACTCTTTTATAGCAATTTTAGGGGCATTGATTATCCAAATGATCAAATCTCACGAACGCTAACCTACTTGTAAACAGTTGCCATTGATCAGGTTGACACAGATCATTTCATTTAGTTTGGTGAAGTGGCTGTGGAACACTCGTAGAACAAGCTAACATGTAATAAAACTAGAGTGCATTTCCTGGTCTACCTGTATTTATTAGGCTACTTTTTTACATTAAAAGTTCCCCCTTTCTTTCTCAGGTCACTTAAGTCAGTCAGCAACAGGGCAATTGATAGTCTCTACACGAACAATTGTGCCGAAGCAACAATGAGGGTTAGAGTATGTGAAAGGGCAGGAGTGCTTTCTCAAAGGCACCAGTCTTCTGATGTGAACTTGAGCCCCTGTATAATCTTGATCCCTGATGTGCTGCCTGGTTCAAACACTAGAGTTCACTCCACTCCGTGACACACACTCCTGAGTCCCTCGTCTTCAAGGCTTTCATCATTTTTAAAAGTCCTGGTCCCTCTGGGTCTAAACGGTACCGTTCTCTATACTGACCCAAACTCAGCCATCCAGGCCACGTATTTCTCCAGGTCTGCAGAAGAGACCGACTTTGAGATCTTCTTGAGCGTCAGGGTGAAGTCCTCCATGGTCACAGGCATCTGCAGTTCGTCTTTGGACAGAGCTCGGATCTCCTCGGGGCTTAGGCCTTGGATTCGACGACGCATTGCCATCATGGACGCATCCCTGATGTACATGTAAAGACAGATGCGAAGAGGGGCAGGGTTGTTCAAAACACACTTATACATAACACTGATCCCTAAAACGTAGTTGTGTAGTTAAGAGTCGTACTGTAAATTAATGGATTCTGGCTGAAATCCTGCAGGCCACAGGCTGTGTGTGGATGATACTCACACACACACATCCAAGGTCAATGAAACAATGCAAGCCGGAGATAAGCAGAGACCACTTGAGCAACATAAAATACCTGCCATTCCCTGCATAACTACAGTAGAAAGGACCAGACCAAGGACACAGTGGAGAAGTGTTCAGCTAAAGCAACTGTTGGAAATAATGTTCAGCATATAAAACATATTGCAATCATCTTTGCATGCTATAAAATAATCATTGGTATTATCAATATATTATTTAGGTGTGTGTCACATGGTAATGAGGATGCTACATATGTATCAATCATCATCATCATCATCTCACTGTTTTAAAGACCAATCTGAATGTGTATCTGCGCTTGTGTCATTTTGTGATTGATTTAATAGCCTTTTTTTGGTGTGTTTGCAAGTGCAATGATAAAATCAATAAACATACATACTAGGGGTGTTGGAATTAATCATTGCATCGATGCATTGCGATGCGGACATGGACGATTCTGCATCGATGCAGTGACAGACCATAATCGATAATTGCCTACTGATGTTACTTGTTGATTTTCCGGTCACTGCTTTTTTTTGTTTTTGCCTTTTGTCTGCTGTCTGCGGTGTTAAAACTCTGCTACATTCAGGAAGTGTCTTTTTTAAGAGCAGATACAATAAAAACGGAAGTTCGTAATTTATCTGACTGCTTGAATTTGTTAATGAAAACCATGTAACCATGTAAATAATAATATTGAGGAGGTGACACATCGTGATGCATCAGGATATCGATTTGGATCGAACTGTTGACAGGTTCATCGTAATCGAATCGTGAGACAAGTGAATATTCTCACCCCTAATACACACACAGCTAGAGCCGGTAAGTAATAGACAATAGGGCTTGTGATGCCTGCAATCTTCACATTGTTAGTGATTCAGGCTCAGGGCCATATGCAAATACTTAAAAGATTGCAATCCGTCTCCCTCTCGCACGTGTGCACAAAACACCGTCTATGGTTGTTCTTGTCATTTCAAAATGAGTGAAACGGCTGTACACACTGTCTGTGTAGCCTCTGTAGTCACACTGTATCTCTTTACATTGCATCTATATTATCGGCTGTAGTATTTCTATATCTGATTTGCAAAATCAAACAGCAGTGTGTGCAAAATTGCAATTTCTGTGCCTTCAATGCTGCCATTTAATGTATCCCAACATGACCAGCACAATAAAAGAATACAGAAACATTTCCCTGAAACATATGCACTCATGATTGCTGAGATATAACAACCATCATTTGGAGGACAATCTGTAGCTGAGTAGTTTTATTTACAAAAATCCAGTTAGGAAAAAAAAAGCACTTCTATGTCCTTGTTGTTCCCAAAAGTTAAATGTATACCAGTCAGATGGGCTGAGACACTTCTCTTCAGGTCTCTGCCTCTCCCTCGTCTGTCCTTAGCCTGTCTTTATAAGTATTAGTATTGTATTAGGTGGTGAAGGGAATGAAGGATGAACTGATTGTCAATTTCTCGATTTTTGTAATTTCGCTCACACAAGTGCTCACACTACCACACACACCTGCAGACGTTGGTGATGTCCGCTCCAGAGTAGCCTTCGATCTTCTCAGCAATGGAGTCCAGGTCCACATCATCAGCCAACTCCACCTCCCTCAGGTTGATCTTTAGAAGCTCTACACGACCAATAGCTACACACACAAACACATTACAAAAAACAGCATTGATCAGATATTAGGACTGTTTTGTGCAGCCTCGGTTAGGCTAGAAATTAATTTTGCTGGTGCTATGGGGTAGCTCGATGCTTCAGTTAGGGTGCTCTGAAATTTAGAGTTCCCCTTGACACAGATAGCCTACACACACACACGCACACACGCAGATACGCACACACCTCCTCCGCGGTTTAGGCTAAGCGAGCGAGAGGGAGACAGAGAGATTGATTTATGTTTTTTATGCACAAATGTTGCCGATACAACAGAACCGTAAAACTCTGTTTAGCCCACCGAACATATTTCAAATACCAGCCAAGTAATTTTAAATATTGTGCTCTTCTTCTTCTAAATACCTTACTGCAGAAGTAATGTCAATAGATGAATGTGGCCGAATACGATCATCTGTGTTGGCTTTATGTTTTTTATGTTTGTTTTATTAATGTATTTATTTATTTTTCAAATATAAATTATTGTATTTACACAGTAACACATTTTTATTTTTATTTTAGAAACCACAGCAATTTCTTGGGGGTGCTAAGGGGATGCTATGGGAGCCCTAGGGGTAGCTACAGCACCCCCAAGCCCCTCGCTGGCGCCGCCTATAGGTTAGGCTACTACAGTGTGTGAAGAGGTCACCTGTGGGCAGGGATATGTAGATCCGCTTTTCTAGCCGTCGTCGTAACGCCTCGTCGATGTCCCAGGGGAAGTTGGTGGCGGCGAGGACCATCACCATCTTAGAGGGGTCATCATTATCCAGAGCCCCCCCGACACCTGGTCACAAAACACACACAAACAACAACAACACAATTAAATAAAATATGCACCATTACCATAAAATTTATATGACATACGATCTTGGAAACTTTCTAGGATACCTTACTGAATTCTTTTATTTTAATGATGGGCTTTCTACAGTTATATTTTGTGTTTCACATTCTGTAACAAAAATTTGTATCCCAAACAAGACTTTTGATATCAAATGCCATGAGAAAAGCAGGTCTGTACTGTAAAATATATCCTTGAATGCACTCTATTCCACTCACCATCCATCTGAACCAGAAGTTCTGACTTGACCCTGCGGCTGGCTTCGTGTTCATCAGATGTTCCTCTTCTGCCACAGATGGAGTCAATCTCGTCTATGAAGATGGTTGTTGGTGCATAAAAGCGAGCCTAAGTAAAGACAATAGTTTGAGACTTTTTCCTGTGCCAGATAACAAAAGCGTGGTATTGCGAGGTGTTTTGCTAAACAGACCAAATACATGTAGATAATCGTACCATTTCGAACAGCAGACGAACAAGTTTTTCGGACTCGCCTCTGTATTTGGAGGTGAGGGTGGAGGAGGACACATTGAAGAAAGTAGTCCCACATTCTGTGGCCACAGCTTTGGCTAACATGGTCTTCCCTGTCCCGGGAGGGCCGACCATTAACACGCCCTAAAACAAAACGTTAAAACTTAGGACACACAAAAACACGTACACAGACAGTACACTGACGCAAACCTCTTCAGTAAACATCAAGGACCACCAGTGCCGCTCTGAGGTCTTGACTTTTCTCTATCTGGTTTGTCTGTTGCTATGGAGATTACATAAACCACAAAAGGACAAATGACACAATCATAACATTTTTATGTATTTGTAGTCCCTGCTGCCTTAGAATCCATAGGGGCCAATGTGTGTCTGCGGGAAGGTGAGAGTGGGATGGCCCATTCTGCAGTAAGCGTGGAGTGATAGTCAGAAATCCTGCAGTAGAGGGTCGACAAAACCAAACTGCACAGACCTCTATACTGAATGTCAAACAAATACCAAATACCTTCAGCTTACCTGTGTGCCGATAAAACAATCATGAACTTTATCTCAAATTAAACTAACTTATTAATCAGTCATTTTACTGCACTTTCAGAGCTCTAACTAAGTAAAAACCGGTAAAGTATTGACCTTCACATGGCGGGGGGGGAAGGGGCCTCACATGATGAAGTTCAACAGAGGCTGGTGTGAAGAGTCATGTAGATACTGAGAGGCAGCATGACTGAGTTGGGCCCATTAATGAAAGATGTTTACATTAATGACAAAATGACACTTTTGGTATTGTGATGTCCAGTTACTGTTACATGGATTAGACGAGGGCACACATGTGTTTTTATGTTGCATTCACCTGATGAGCAGATGATTGCTGAATAATTAATGAGGTAACGAACAAACACATGTAGCCTCATGCAATATACTCTATTAGCTAGTTTACATGTGGTTACATACATTACTTTCCCTTATTAATTCATCATATCTCTTGTAGGTGTCTTACTTTCTTTTTGTTTTTGCGTTTTATAAAGACTGCTCTTTGTATTTTTTACAGTGTTGCCATTAGTGTTGACTTTACACTCTAACTTTCTTTCAGCTGGTGCAAGAGGCTGCAGGACTCTGAAGTGTAAGTGTGTGTGTGTGTGTGTGTGTGTGTGTGTGTGTGTGTGTGTGTGTGTGTGTGTACCTTCCAGGGGCGACGAATGCCCTTAAAGAAGTCAGGCATCCACATGGGCAACACCACCGCTTCTCTCAGCAGCTTCTTAGCATCTTCCAGATCAGCAATGTCGTCCCTACAGTTCATCCAGAGAACTCAGTCAGCGGTGCTAACAAAAGAAACTTCCCGACAGAAAAACTTATAAAAGAGTAGGTATGTAAGAATCTGTGTATGCTACCATACCAGTGCACATTAGGGTTGCGGGACACGATGTCTCTCTCCAGTGAGTCCACGAGGTCGCTGTCATATCCCGTGCCATCAAACTTCCTCTGCTCTACATCCCCTGATGCTTCTCCGGCCCCTTTCTTCCCCTGATGAAGAAAAAAAAAAAATAAGAAGGAAAACAGATGAATAAATCCAAAAACAGGTGTTTTTCAAAGAGAGACTGACTCTTTTCTTAAGGACCTCACATATCCATCTTTCAGGCCACTTAACTTCAGCGGTCTAACCTTATCGTCTTTGGCCTTTGTGCCTCGGGCGTCTCTCAAACCCGGCCGGTCTGGTTTAGGGTTGGCCTGACCGCGGCCTCCTGGTCCTGCCCCTCGATGCTGCAGACCAGGGGAGTCCTTCTTATGCTGCCTCGCCGCACTATTGGGGCGCTTCATTGCAATTAGATTCCTACAGAGACACACAGGATTAAACTATACACAAAATATGTCTCTTTGTACTTCAAAGTGTTTCCTTATAGAGGCATGTTGTTTTACAGTCTTTCTGGGTAGTATCAATAACAATCAGTTCTGCCAGAAAGTGAAGCAGTTCCCTGGACCAGCGCCTAAGCAGGTGGCTGAAATAGAGAAACCAAGATACCCACACACTGCAGTCTCGCTCCCTTGTTCTTTTACTCCACATATAATTAACTGTTTTAGCTATCCGTGCATATTATTATTATTATATAGAACTAATGGATGTGCTTCCTGGAGATTGATTGAAATCATCCCCAGAGATTAGGCCCTTATTTTAAAATTTGATAGTTTGGAGTACAGACAGGCTGCTAGATTTCAAAATATAACCCAATCCCTTCAAGAACGCAGTATGTATTTCTTTACACTAATACCTCAGTCAATTTTTGTTTTTGCAAGTTCACATTAAAAACTTAACCTACTGTATATGTTTCAAATGATAGTAGTTAAAAAAAAGATCCATGAAGTTTTAATTTGTTGTGGTCTCACGCACATGCGCACGCACACGCACACGCACACACACACACACACACACACACACACACACACACACACACACACACACCTGTGTTCTGCAGGGGTAGGAGGGGGCCATACTGCTGGATCCTCAGGTCTCTCCTCAGATTGAGGGGCAAGAATGTCAACTGGCCTCTCTGACTTAAAGCCTTCGAGTGTTCCCATGATGCCTTTCACCTGCTCATACTCCTCAGTCAGTTCCTGCCTGACCTGGTTACAGACAGAAGAAAGACAGTATTGTATCAGCATTCCATCACAGAACATCCTACTGAAATATACAGCAGCTGATATGGATGTCTGTAAAACAACACAGGGTTTAGAGCAAAGCTTTAATCCTCCAGAAGGGCTATATGGCTTACAGACAGGAGTCAATGGATAAACAATTCAAAGTCAGCAGTTAATAAAAAAAAAACGATCAATGTATTGGTGGTTGAATAACTGATGTAAGGATGGCATGTCCAGGGATTTTGGGGAACTCACCTGTTGCCATTTGACTTTAACTGCAGGGTCTCTGAGGGACTGACAGTGCTTGTGGATCTGCTGAATGACGCCCTGGTAGTACACAATGGAGGAGTCGTAGTTCCCCAGCAAAGCATACTCACGGCCCTTCTTGGCGTTGTCACATATCTCTGCCAAATTCATGCTGAATAACAGCTATAATATGGTGAGAGGGGAAACAAACAAGTAAGCTAAGTGCGTCGACTGAGAATTGAATCAATGCTTTGGCTAATGTTGGCTAGCTAGTTAAAACATTTTAAGTTAGGTCAAACCCGCATTTTCATCAACGAGCTCTGTGTCCTCTAAATCCTAACGTTACTTCGACATAATGCTGCGGCTCTAAAGTCAGTTGCCTTTTAGATATAATAATACTGCTAGCTAGACACCCGGGCAAAGCATGCCAGTTAAGCTAACGTTAGCTGCTGTCCCAGACTGTGATTTTAAATGCATTTTGTTTTTAAATCGTAAACGGTTAAATCAAGCCACTATTCCAATGATCTTCTTTTCTTGTCTACACCCTGTCATTTTACCGACGTTAGCTTTTGCTAGCTTGCTGCTAGGCCACAGACAGAAAACAAAATGAATCGTGTGGCAATAAATACCGTAAACGCCACTTAATCCTCCTCTCTGTAACGTTATGTGTTGAACATGCATGTGGACAAAAACAAACTAAATTGTATTATTCAACTATACTTGGAACATGGAAATAGTTATCATACCTGCATGAAAAGCACTTGTTTGTGTTGTATTTTTGAATCAGAGGTCCAGTGTTGGGGAAAGTGTTACCATGGCCGCAGAGAGACGCCGTGTGAAGAATACAGGCGGCTCGATTACTGTGCTGCATTCATGGACTTGTTGCAAGTTGTTAAATATGGCAACCGTGTTAAGTTATCTTCGAACACCAAATAGAGCCGTTGGAGAGCTGACATTACTCCAGCAAATTGTCGCTATCAATTTTGTTCTATTGACGCAGTTGAAAATTCGCGTTTTGGAAATTCCATTTCAATGTATATTTCACGATAATATTAAAAGTTGGCGACACATACATTGAACTAGATAATTTGCTAGTTTACAGGATTTGTTGAACACATCATCCGAGCTATAGCTATGTAAACATTGGCCACTAGGCGTCGCTAAAATCCAGTCAAATATAGCGAACTAGGATGAAGGATGAGGGAAACAATCTCATCACATGGGGTCCCTTTAACAGCCGTTTTGGAGCTTTCACTCATATCGCATGATCTTCATACGCATGGAGTTAGCCTGGTTATAATGGAATTGCAGATATTCAAATATCCATGTTTTTCTTAACACTTCTTGGATGGATTAAGTTACCGTTTTTCACCAACCAACCAAAATATGTATCCTTCCTTCATTGTGTCTACATGTGTGCATAAAAGACATGCATGCTAGGTAACTAGGACTACTGTTGAAAATTAGCCATCTGGCTAACACTGGCACATTTACAGAAATGTTGATTAATGTGCATTGTCCTAATCAAAATAAATAAAACCTAATCAAATGTGTCTGTTTTATCATAAACAACACACCAGAAACTTCAAGAATGCAAATTTTACTGATAAAACCACTTTTATTCATTTGCAGCTTAACATAATCACAAATATCTGGAAAGTATTTGTATTATTGTACACATGCAAAAAATGTCAGTTGTGATTTTATCTCATACCATTAAATACCTTACAGCATAACATTTTTTAAAGACGTTTTTTAAAGAGCACGTGTTCACTCATGCTTTTCAAGTGAACTATGTGGATTTGCATTTTGTCCCAAAAGACAGCTACATTTTGTCATTTGTGAACTCTCTCCAAAGAATTGTGTAGGCGAATGAGTGGACACAAAGCTGGTTATGTTCATATTTATATCTGAGAAATACACATTCAGCAACAGCACCAAAACACATGCTGCATTTTATTTTTTAAGAACTGAAATATCACTTTCAAACATAACTTAAAGAAAATGATTGCACGGTTTTCTTCACAGTTTCAATTTACCTTACGGGTCCCGTTACTGTCTGCATTGAATACTGTAGATAAGTTGTGTGCTATAGACGGCTGATAGCATATAATTTGTCTACGAATTAAAGTGCACTCTGCAATGCTCTGTTCTTTGACTCAAAGTGATTATGTGCAGTTTGAGCTACAAATGTTTGACATACCTCCATTTCCATTCATGCATTTCAATGAAATGGTGATTTAATATTGTGAAAACTTATAGGATCATAGTGTCACAAGCTGTGCCTTGCATCAGGCAGGGAAAAGTGTAAAACCATAGTATGTTTCTATCTCATGATCATAAGAGGCCTTTCTGAATTCAGTCTCAGCGTTAGCAATAAATGCTGATTTCCTCAGCACCATTATTGATCCTAAAGGCTGTAATGACATACACACTCCTGAGTACATCCATACAGGATGGAGGTGATATCAGCATTGGCAATGTGCTGCTTCCTGCTCTCTCTGATTCCACAGCTGACTGACACTGCTCTCGCTTGGCTGCTTCAGTCTCAGGAGTTTGTGGCTCTTCAGTCTATAAGCCAAAGTTAGAAAGATGGCATCAACATGTTTCTTCTCAGCCGGTTCTTTGGCTGAAGTCTCAAAGAGTGGGAAGTTGTAGCTGTCTGCAAGACACTGGGCAGCCGTGGTGGGGACCTCCCGGCGGTCCCTCAGGTCGCACTTGTTTCCCACCACGATGCGTGGCACAAGGGGGCCCACACAGTGTCGGCTGCACTCTTCAATCCACTCAGGTATGCTCTCAAAAGAGGAGAGGCTGGTTACGTCATACACGAAGATGACGGCATGGACGCTGCGGTAGTAGTGCTCCACCATGCTCTTCCTGAAACGCTCCTGACCTGCCGTGTCCCAGATCTGCAACTGGCACAGCAGAAACAAATAATCTGATGTGACTAAATCATATTTAAAGGTTAGTGCAATTCTATATTTTTATTATTGTCACGCAATCCCAAGAAAATGCTCCAATGTGTTAGTCTGTCTCTCAATACTTTCTTTGTGACTTCCCTACCCTGTCTCTGGTACTCAACAATTGGTCAGAGATATATACTTTCATTTTTGAAAAAGGCTCAGTAATGTCCTAAACTGGGCACTGTAGTTTTGAGCAAATATTACTGAAGCAGGAGTAAATGGTGCAGTTGTTGAGTCTATTTTTAGAAAACAGATGAATACAAAAGGTGGTACATTACTAGGTGGGATTGACTCAAAATAAGCTACTGTGTGTAGTAGTGAAGGAAAATGGCACCCAGTGCAACAATGTGGCTCAATGATGTGTTTTCATTAGTTTTTGGACAACACAGAGGCATATGCTATACACAGACAACACTTGTTAGTGGGACCAATTCATTGTTGGTTTTAGTCTTTTCATGGGATTTGTTGACAATGAGAGAATATAGACTGTCACCTGTCATAAACTGGCTCAAAGTGTGTGACAAGAGGGTGGCAATGAATGTTTTATTTGAAAAAAAACGGGGAGCCTCTGAAAGAGGTTGGCCGTGTCACAGTTGGAAAAGCACAATGTAAATAATTAAATTAATGTTTTCAGGGCACTGGTATTGTCCATGCTGGCTCACTGTCACACAATCATCATGGCTTACTAGGACACAAATAGAGAGAGCACCTAGTTAGTTTCCTGCCATGACAAGTCTGCTGTGAAAAATATCTTAAATAGGTAACACAACGGTAATGACCCTCAACTCCGCCTGCAGGCTCCTGAAAAGGTAGAGAGAGGACATTTACACACCAGCCTTACACTTTATAGTATTATGAAATGCTGTAGAAAAATTAGGGAACATGTTGGAAAAAGGTTTAGCTGACTGGTAGATTAAAAGGTTAAATCTAATTTGTTGGTGTTGCCAAAAAGTCCACAGAGATGTAGACTTGTTCCACTTTTGCTGTACATATTTTCGTCAAGTGTTATGACGTCATCTATAAGTGCTTATTTATTTTATTGGAAGATTGTAGGCCACCAGCTGTCCATTTTAAAGAGGTAACGTTAGGCCTATGTTTTGTAGCGGTGCCATGCCCATGCACAGCCTCTGAATGTCTGAAAACTGACTCCAGGTCGGGCTGTGTCCACTTATGAACCGTAGATCAGGCAGATCCGTTAATCTTATCGGAAATTAAGGTGTGCGTGTCTGTGTGTGTGAAGTGTAGGTGTGTGTTTGTGGGTCCTCTCACCTTGATAGTCTCCCCATCAAGCTCCAGCGTCCTCTCTCTGAAATCGACCCCGATCGTTGCCTCCGGGTTTTTCAGGAAAGTGCCCCCGCAGAATCTGTAAGTCAAACACGTCTTTCCCACATTTGAATCTCCTATGACTATAATCTTGAAAATCCGAGCTTGTACTGTCTCATAGTCGTGGTGCGAAGACAGCTCTAAGGAGTCATTTTGACCGAAAACTGTGTCAAATTCGTCCCCAGGTTTGTTTTCTGTTGCCATCGCTCATCTTCTCGCGATCTGGATGTGAACGGCACTGAAACATCGCGAGATTGCGATGAACCAATAGATAAACGCTATTCATCACTTGAGCCAAACCTCTAGAAATTCTTTGATATGGTGGTCATTTTTCTATTATATTCTGAGGAAACTCTTCGTTTCCACACCTCTTTTCCAAAACAATGAAAAAGTAACAGGTCCTTAAAACAATATAGATATCCAACAAATGAATTGCCTTCTTCTTATGTTTTTCCTTATCTGCAAGTGTTTTTTATTTAATTAATTTCAAATGTAATTGTTATTTTGTTTATTGTAAATTAATGAATAAAGTTTGTCAAGTCTGGCCATTTACTTGACAAGCTACACGCTGAAAATGGCAACTTTTGAAGACAATTTGGATCGTGCTATAAGGCAGGACTGCTTGGTTCTTTCAGGGAATGATTGTAAAGATTTACAAAGAATGTTTACAGCATTTACTACCTAACTAGGATCTAACTGAAACGATGGCAGGGATTTCTGCAGATGAAGTACAAACGTTGATGCACCAGAAAGAGCAAAACGTTTAGCCATGTACTGTATAGTAATTTTAAATAGATCACGTTACTGTATTTTTTTTTTTTTAACAGTTAACTTCATTTATTATTATATGTGGTGTTTCCATTAGTGGGATGCCAAAGTTCCAACAAAACAAGTTCCTTCCCGAGACTATTTTGCAGAGTCACCGTCGCTGGGTCCAGAGCTTAGCGGCGTCAAAGATGATTGTAATTGGTTTAAGAAATGCAAACAACCCACAGCATTTTTTTCTCTACTATCCTAGAATGTATCTGTGGTGTAGCCAGACAGACAAGTGTATGAGCCAGACCTTTCCCCAAAAACCCTGTGGAGATAAGTCTGGCAGTGCCAGACTAATCCCACTGTAACCTATAGTTTCAAGATGAAGCAGCAATATAAATACTTGTATACAATACTTGAATTGTGTAAGTTTGTACTAACTTGTTGAATAAAGTTTGAGAAAAAGAAATACACACACAAATGCTCTTCTGCATCAGACACACGTTTATTTGACACGTACACCAACACAGCTTAATTAATCAGACCAACAACTAGTGGAAACTAATACAGCCTCAAACAACAACAGCCCTGTAATTAATCCTACCTTCATGAAGGATATTATGTTCAGTGTTACAGAGGTGTTTATTCAACTGTATGTTCATTTTGGAGGCTGGTAACAGTGTATGGGGTGGTTGGGGAGGACGATGGCTTTGCAACAGTTTCACTACATGTAGACAGAATGTCCTCAAATTACAACAACTAATCAGGACCAAACAATATTCAAAACTAGGGCTGCACAATATAAATTTTTTTTTTTTTTTTTATTGTCATCGCAATATCAACTTTTATATTCAATATTATGTTCAATTTGTCCGTAAAAGAATGTTGAAAAAGGATTTCCTTTATTGGTATTTGTTGTATTGGAGAAGAATACTGACAGCAGCAGAACGGAGTACATTTTAATGTCTGTTTATGTATCGCGAGTAATTTCGTTCATCACGATATTCAACATTATCGCATATTTTCCTCATATCGTGCAGCCCGAATCAAAACATTGTAAAAACATTTTGACTTGTGATTGTAACATAAATGTTAAGTTAAAAATCATAGATAAGAAAACACATACATTAACGCCATACAATAGTTTCAAATAAATTTCAGAAAATGTTCATTTGTCACCAAAAATCAATCAATTTGACCGCATCTCGGAAAAAAGTTAATCATGGCATACAGGCGTTCGCTGAAGCCTAAACCTGAGTGAGCGTACAGCACATTGGCTTCTACATTTCATACTGTAGTTTTCACAACACCAGGTGTGTGTGTGTGACATATTGATGTGCATTCAACAACATAAAAAGTACAGCAAAATGTAAAGCCCTGTAAATGCCCAGTTGTGTTTGAAGTCATAAACATGAGGCACTTGAGCTGCCCGATGTCATGATTTTACACCAATCATAAGCAGGTGTGCTCATTTATTCAAGCTAAATATATGTTATATTTCGGTCACAAACGTGTCTTTATATAGCAACAAAAGCCAAGAGCATTAAAAGGGGCCCTCCGCCGATTTAACACATCAAAGCCAATTTAACACATCAAAGCCAATTTACTAGTCATGGGGAGTAATATTTAGCCTGTGTAAATAGTTACTTATAGTGTTTATAGTTCTGGAGGAAAATGACCATGCATAAAGAAATTAGCAATTTGCAATATGGCAGTGGTCCCCAAACTTTTTTTTGCCACACATCCCTTAAGAAACTGAAACAAAGTAGCTAACAGGGGTGTTGCACAAAAAAAAAGACACTCTTGTGATATTGACAGTGAACTCAAGAGCAAGATATTTGGCTTTTGTATTTTGTATTTCACTGATGGGTTTGCTTAATGAGCCTTGGCAGCATCAGAGCCCTAATTGCTGGAACGCCCTTTCAGCAATTAGTCATCGCAACAGTAACACCTGTGTTTGACAAGTTAAAATGTCTCTGCTATGAAAACGTAAACTTTAGATGTTTTCCTCTGGTCTTGTGCATCTACCCTGCAAAGGCTCAGTTTGGAAACCACTGCATTATAGAAAGTGTAGGATGACTTTAAAGACAAAATGTCAGGATATAACAATTTTTGACAATGTTTTGTTAATCTGTGTCTTGCCAATTCCCCCAATTTAAAAAAAAAAAAAAAGAAAAAAAAAAAATAATTGTAATACTACATCACTGGAGTAAACTTAATTTAGCTGCCCTTATAAATGTGCTAAAGTATGACTTTAAAATATGAAATTGTTGTTGAACAGCTATATTTCTATCATGTATTTGTCTTGTTATTGTGTAAACAAGATATCATACTGTCCTTCATGCTGGCAGCACATGATACAAATTAACCAGCAAAGCACTTATCTTTTGGCATTTCTGAAACAAAATCTGCTTAGTTTCTTCTCTCCTTCAGTAAATTAGCCAGACTGGTGAAAAGAAAGACGTCCATGTAAAGATTTTGATGGGCTTGTGCTTGTAAATGCCTAGCTTAAATACTAAATGGAACTGTGATTTCTCCTGACACACAGAACCATGCACTAAAAATCCACTCAATTATGAATAAGTTAAACCTTTCTTTGACACGGTGACACATTTCACTACCAGTTCTCGTCTGAGAAAGAGCTAGAGCTGCCCGAGTCAGAGTCTGCGTCTGTCAACCCATCAAAGTCCCAGTCGGCACTGGAGCCACTGTCGTCGTCCTCCTCTGTAGAGAAGCTGTGAGCAGAGCCAAGGCATGCCGGGTACACGCGTGTTGAAACACACACGGGCCCCAGGGTGGACACATACACTGCCATGATGTTCTTCCATGTGTCCCTGGCTGGGTCGTATTCATGGATGAGGACCCTGTTTTTGTTGTGCTGCAATAAAGTCTGAGTGAGGAGGAGCAGCTTGTTGTTGTGCTGGATCACCTGGTAATTTAGAGCACGGCTGTCAATGGGAATGTCACCCAACCTCTTCCACTCTCCCCTGGTGGGGCTGTAGGCTTTCACCACAGGGATGTCACACACACAGATGATCTGGTCCTGATACACGCAGGCCTTGTGAAGCTTGTCCCTTCTCAGTGACCCACAGTGGCGCCAGCGGTTCCTCTTGGGATCATAGCAAAGCATTCTCCTTTTGTTCACCACATACAGGTGGTCATTTAGTGCCACCACCTGCATTTTACCCAAAGAATGAGGCAAAGGAGCCACAAATGTCCACTGGTTCCTCTGGACACTGTAACATTCCACCTCCTTGAGTCTGGCATCCGTCACTGGATTTCTTCCTCCCAAAAGGTACACATGACCGTTGAGGTAGCCCATCCCAGAGTGCATCCTCCCCAGTGGTCTCTCTGCCAACTCCTGCCAGCTGTTGAGCACAGGGTTGTACAGCCAGAAGTGTTTAGAGAGGTGGGAGGCTAGGTACAAGTTGTTTTCAGGTGTGGCGCAGGCGATTAAAGACTCCATGGTGGAACGTTTGTAATCCTGACTGCTGAGGTCTTCTAAAGGAGGAGCCATGAAATACAGGTCCTCTGAGTAAGGGTCACAGCACATTATGTTGTCATTAGGTAGGCCGAAGAAGAGAATCATTTCTTTTGCATTTACACCTATTCTGTGTTTTGGTATGTCCAGAGTTGCTGACATTCCACAGCCATCCTCTGCAGACCTGTTAAAAAAAGATGCAAGGTACTTCTCAATAAAAGGCCTTGCCATAAGGCCCTCCAGGTAACACTTGTCCTTCTCTGTAAACAAGTTCCAGCGCACACACTTCAGTGCCTGTAGTGCATCCTCCCTTTTCTGTGGTGCATTCGCCTCTATCCACTGCAAAGCAGCTGAGCATACCTTCCTTTCACAGTCCACATCCAAAGTGTCCAGAGACAACATCTCCTTCAGCTGCATCAAATCCAGCTCACAAAGCTCCCCTCCGATACACACCTGGCTGAAGTTCCTGGCTATGAAAGCTTGAGCATTCTCCTTCAATTCAGGGTTGTCATATGTGTCTGCAAATTTCAGTATCCCCACACAGTTTGAGAGGTCCAGCCTCCTTGTCATGAAACTGGAGCAAGCTTTCCTGATGTACTCAAGCTGGAGCATATTGGCCGCTGCGTACAGCCTCTGGACGTTGCTCTCCGTGATGGTCACCCTGCCAGTGTAACAATAGTCGATGATAACAGACATGGACTCGAAGTCCACCCCGCGGATGACCACTCTCTGCTGCATGCTCTCATTTAACCCCCCGGTGAACATGCTTTTGAAGTAAGGGCTGGCAGCGGCGAGGACGTTGCGGCTACACAGAAAAAGTTGGTCAATGTCACCTCTGGCTGACTCCCCGCTGTGCTCCAGTGACTCCTCTTCCCACTCAACTCCGATAGTTACGTCCCCGAGCAGCCGGCAGTTGTACAGTAATTTCAACTCGTCCATCAAACCCCGAGCGTGATCCACGTCCTCCAACACCTCGGGACCACTGAAGCAACTCAGCGCCGAAGCCATTGCTGCAAACTCGGAGAGCAATTTGCTATTTTAGGTCGGCGAGGGTGTCAATTAACACGCTGTCATGCGGTTGGCATAGTCAATAACGCAAAAGGGTCTGTGCGCTGATAATGACACATCCGTTTAGCTATATAAAAGAAAATACAAACATATGCTGTGAAAAATAACGTTACGTTACATTACCAGCTGAACGGTCGGCCGTGTGTGTCAAAGCCAACAGTTCTCGACCTCCAACTGATCATAATGTCGCGTTTACATCCACAAATTATACCCCGAGAGTCGCTGTGACAGTAGTGTCAATTTTTCTCAAATTTTTCTGATCAATGCTGCATTTGGTGATATCTGTTTTGAGTGTCAGAGCTCTCTTAAAATGTCAAACGGTTCTCTTAATACATCCATGTTCGGGGGTCGGAACTACATTTTCTGGGAGAAGTTGCCAAAATAAAACCTCATTTGATGTACAAGTGTCGAGCGAATTTTCTTTGTTTCTAACTCCATATACAATTATGTATGTTGCCGAATGATTCTGATACCAGACGTCACGTTTACCACCTTTCACTACTTAACTTAGTATTTTTTAACCCAAAGTGGAAAATATGAAATCTCTTACTTTGAAGGCAAACTTACCTGGCTTCCGCTCTGGCTCATACAACCTTGCTAGGAAAGGCTTCACCTCTCTGATTGGTTTGTGTCAAGTGGGTCAAGTTAGTTTGATTGATCGGGATTGATTCTTTAATTGTCAATGGATTGATTCCATTATACATCCATGATTGATTCAAAATGATGTATGAAGGACCATGGATGCCAATATTAACTTTTAACTATTTATTCCAAATCAAATGCATTTATTTTCATTTTTGTAAGCATAGGATGTATTATACATTTCAAATTTGCCAATAATAATAATAATAATAGTTTATTTATATAGCACTTACCAAAACCGGAGACTACAAAGTGTTTGTGCCATTATTATTATTATTATTATTATTATAATGCTCACTAATTAACATGGTATATCTTGTTTGTTTAATCTGTAAGGGATGTGTAGAAATACACACTGTGTATTTACGGGTCCCAGGAAGTTAATGTTCCCGGTGAAGAAACAGTCCAATACATAACCCCGCATCATGTCCTTTAATGCCTATTATTCCTGTGACTAAAAAGGTGAGCTAAACTCATTTGCAATTAATATTCAAGTCTGATACCAGCACCACACCTGCAATAGGCTATTTCTATTCATTATTAGCCAAAAGCTATTTCAGCTTCTCCCCTGTGGTAGACATTACAGAGCACTGTACACCGAAACAACCAAACACAAGGACACGTGCCATCATACTCTGATGTCTGAACACAATTCCTGCAAACAAAACCTGTAATACCAAAACTTGGCAACAATACCACAACCTTATAGCCTGCATTTTACAGGAACAGTTGACTTGCATATAGATATTGTGTTTGTTGTCCACTGCTGTTAATATCTATCTTTTTTCCATAAAGCTGTATGTTTATTTATTTATCTTTTTTTAGTTTATTGTTGCCCTATGTATATATTTCTTTCTTTCGTTCATGGCACATTCAGATTCTGTAATGTGGACTTCCTGAACCCAGCTGACCACAACCGTATGTGCCCTGTTATTTAAGTGAATGGTTGATTAATTTAATCAACAATCATTTTGATTATTTCAGCACGTTTATTTTAGATTGCTTACAGTGTGCAGTATATCCCACTATATGCTTGTAAAATAAGAAATATGGACGTAACCACATGCATTTTCTCCCAACTTTTATTTGTATCGACGGCTGAGGTCGTTGATCCTGCGTAGTGCGTCTTGGTTGTGGATGGTCTTGTGGACTGTGATGAGGTAAGGAAAGGCAGAAGGCAGCTCAACCCTTTGGCTCAGCTTCTGGTGGCCCCAGTGGAGGCAACGTAGCCTCTCAGCCAGATCCCGTCTGCCTACTCGCTCCAGTCCATCCTGCAGCACCTTAGTCTTATTGGGCTTGTCCCATGACTTCTCGTACCTGTGAATAAAGATGGACATCTGAGAAACAATTGAGATTATGGAAGGGAAAAAGAAGAAAGTCAAAGATGCGTGGGATGTAATGAAACTATTTGAAACTATAAAGAATGTAATTGTTTCAAATGATCAATTCTTGTTGATTTGAAAGTACATGATATCCTTATATGATGTTAACTCAGGAAACACCCCTGTATCCACCATGCGGATTTTACTATGTAGGTAGAATGACAGGTAAATATACAGTCTCTGCACAATGACACTGTACCAGCTTTCTAACATGGTCCTAGCCTGGACACTCTTCTCTGTAGATTTGGTGTGGAACCGCCTTATCTCGGTTCTGTTGAAGCCAAGTTCATATGCCAAAACTGTCCACTCAAAACCAAGCTGACTGGATATCTCCTGCAGTGTCTTCAAGTTAATTACAGCATCCTAAAAAACAGAAAACAAAACCTGCAAAATAACCTAAAGATAAATGTATTTAAATGAAGGTGTCAATGAAATATATATATATATATATATATATATATATGCTTATATAAGACACATGAAAGTGAAAATAAAAACAGATTACACATACCTCTTGGGCTTTGTTTGGCATTATCTCAAATTCCAAAAGATCAGCAGTGCAGTCACACTCAAAGTAATTGTCTTCATCAACAGAATTTAACAAAGAATTTTTATGCAAGTAGTATCGATTGCTATATAATAAACATACAGTTACTGTCCCAAATTCTAAATAGCAGCAGAGATTTTATTCCCTCACCCTAAGGTACAGTATGCCAAAATGAGTGTGGCTGCAGTGTTACTGGGGAGATTCATCATCAACAACACACTACTCTGTTAAACATTAGTCACTTTAGCTCCAGGGTCCCTTGTGGAGCTAACAATTGTCACGTTAAACCACTCTCACCTGCTACCAGGTAAACAAGTGTACAGTGCTACAATTAGACTCCTCATCATTAGATTTTAGAGAACTTGATATGGCTTATCAGTGATTGAAATGCTGTTTGCTCAAGGCGCTTCACCACTGCCTTAAATATTTTACAACCTTGGACGATTAGAGTGAATGGTCTTTAACTTCTAAATTGCATGTGGGGCTAAAAGTTAGTTGCCTTAGGATATATGTATTTTCAATTGAGCATCTTGCCTCATTAAGTTAGTGTTAAGTTAGTGACCAATGTTCTGTTTTTAGTCAAAATTAGAAGTTTAGCTTATTTCTGCAAATTTACAGCAATTCCTTTTTAACCATCAATTGTTTCTTTTAAATAAGCAAATACATAAGTAACACACTTACTCAAAAAGCACATTACTGACAAATTACTATTCTTGGAGTAACAAATGCCATCTTCAGTTGATCATTTACACCACCATGTGAACTAACTATATTCAAGACAGACACAAATATTTTGAAAGGCTTTTATTCACTTTAAAAAATCACTTCCTTTTTAAAGACTTGTCATCCATAAAAAGCATTAGGGCTCTTTGTGCAATATCATTGCAGCAATTATGTTTATCAAAGAACATTACAAATCTCAGCTCTTATCTAAACAATAAGGAAAAGAAAAGGTAGTCATGTGTGTGCTCTTACTTTAACGAATGTCATACTTTACTTAAGAAACAAAGCAAATACAGTAATTTACTTTAATGTGTTAATCATAATTCTGATAGTGAAAGTGCTGCAAGGTCCAGCCAATAAATATTACATGGATTACACTACTTTTTAACAGGCACAGGATGTAAAAATCCAGGTTCAACTTCATATCTGACACCGCAGTCTGACGAAAATTAATAATTACAAAATTATTTCAAATCATTAAAAGCATGTGCAAAAGCGTGGGCTATTTCTTGTCCTAAGCTTTCAACTGGAGAGCAATTTTCATTCTGTTGAATGAAAGCCTTAACTATCTACAATGACAAATAAAATAAAAACACATATCAAAGAAGATCCAGTTCATATTTAACAACTGATTATCTGAATATTGCCAGGTTGTTTCATAGTGTGTCAGTCTGTGTTTCAGCAGGTAGTAATGTGAAGATCCAGCCTGCTGGACCCATACTGTTCTTAGTCTCTACTTTGTTCTTCAGTGAAGAGTAGTGCACTTTAGAAATGTTAACAGTCACTCTCTCTTGGGTCACAGCCCAAGACTGGGCCCTCCTGACAGCAACATGTAAGTCAGTTTGGTTCCCATGGAGCCTTACCCTGTATCAGTAGCAGCCATCTTTCCAGCTGCCATCCCTCAGGGCACTTAGGGCAGCCACACTCTTTGGAGGAGTCAGCAAACTGTAGACAGAAAGAAACAAGTTGATGAAATACCTAAATTAATTAATTGAATAAAAAGATGCATCAACCCCTCATGGATCATAAACAAACGGACTTAGCGTGCCTTTCAAAATTCAACGATAGCACCTCCCTTCAGGACAATCAGTGTAAAATGTATAAACACCTGCGCTGTGTCCCAGTTCCATACTACATTTATAAAGTTTGGTCTATAAAACATTAGGAAACAATGAAAAAGGCCCATCTCAATACCCTAGAACACAAGATGACATCATTAAATGTCTTGTTGGTAAAGACCAACAGCTCAAAGCCCCAAAATATTAAATTTACTATAATGTAAGACCAACAAAAGCAGATAGCTGATTAGTTTTCTTTCAATCAATTGATTAATTTACTAATTATACAGAATACAGAATGTTCAATATATTAATCTTTATAGTATACTGTTTTTGCTGTTAGTATACATGAAATTATCACTGAACATATTTAACCCGTTTCATTTCAATATGCAATGTCGGACATAAATCCAACTGCAACTTTAGAATGTAACTTAAAATTAACAAAGACAGCAAAAATGATATACTAACAACTATTATTGTTTAATTTTTATTCATTTTTTTTGCCCCATAAGGTGTTCCTGGAGCTGTTTCATGACAACATCAGCTGTGAGTAGCTGCTCCAATTATTTTGTGCACTGCATTGTGGGAAAACAGTACACGCAGAAATCAAGTTTTTTTTTTAGTACTCATACTGACTATTTAGAGAACGCTTGTCACTTTGTATACGGATTTGGGACACAGCTCTGAACCCAGTTTCAAAACATATAATGATTTACAAGTTTTACAGCATAGACTGAGATGAGATGTCAAACACAAGGACACGGTCACATTAAACTCACTTTAGTTAGTATAGCTGCCCTTACCTGCGTGTGGGTTGGGCGATTTTGCTTGCACGTGGAACTCCACTTGTTCCTACAAAGGAGGCTGGGCGAGGAAGGGAGCTGCGAGTGACAGCCGGTTGGTTGGCGCTGGCTTTTAGGGGCTGCGGTACCAAACTGCTGCTTGGTTTGAGGGGCTGAGGCAGTGCGGCACTGCTGGGGATGGAGTGTAGACTGATGGAGGTGGACAGGGAGCTGGAGGTGGGGCCCTGCTGCACTGTGGGGCTAACGTAGGCTGTGGCTTTTAGTGGGTGTCGGGGAGTGGTAGGGAAGTTTCCCACGCTCTGGACTCGATGAGTGAGCTGGCCTGGGGAGGGAACTGAAACACAGCAAGAGAGCAGTTAGTTGAAAGTGAGTGACAGAATTGCAATTACGGCATTTGAAATTGCCATGCCTTCAGAAAACAGTGGTCAACATTCACTCATGAATAAAAATGAGCTGTGTACGGCTGATTTATTCATAGCCTAGAAGAGAAGAGTCTTACTGGCGGACTGGAGTCGTGCAAGCCCACTGGAGGAGTCAAAGCTCTGGCTGCTCCGGAGGGAGGATATTGTTGGCAAAGAGGAGGGGCCATGGGAGGGTGGGTTGACAGGGGAAGCCAGGCATGGAATGCTGGGAACACTGGGCATGCTGGGAGCTCGGATTAGGTTGGGCATGCTTCTCCGTAGCTTGTCTATGCAACCATATCAACAAACCAGATCAGGTATTATAGGTGTCGACTCCATTTGGAGCTTTGAAAGTTTTTCACTCACATTTCCAACATTAAAGGAATAGCAGACATTTTGGGAAGTACACAAGTCACTGCTTGCCGGCCATGAAACAAATCTGCACATAACCTCATGTGAAACAACAACTTGCCTTTTTTTTTAACAATGTGTTTTTTGTACCAATTAAACAAATAAAGATAGCACGTGTTAATTAGTGAGATTTGGAGGTGCTGGTATACGTTATTTGGACATCGCCAGACTAGCTATTTCCCTCTGTTTCCAGTCGTTAAGCTGAAATAAGCTAAGCTAACTGGCTGCTTGCGGTAGCTTCATATTTACTGTACAGACACGAGAGTGGTATCAATCTTGTCATCTAACTCTCTGCAAGAAAGCAAACCATGTTTCCAAAACTATTTGTCCTATTCCATTTGCCTTAATTCAATTAAATATTCATAGCATGTGAAAGTCCTAATAGGGAGAAGATTTCAAATATATACTCTTCATTATGACAGTCAAATCTGTTTTAGACTATCAGTCAGTCATGCAATTGATAGAACAGAGTACACTGACACACTGACTCTAACTGAGGATGCTTAAATAAATCCTGTACTCTTTAAATCCTTCTTGGCACACACAGAAATGGTCTGGTCAGAAATTAGGGACGTCTGGAAAGCGGGTCATTCTGTCAAGATGCTTTCAGTCTGAATTGGGACATTTATATTAATTTCACTGAAAAAAAAATAAATAATCTAAACCTTTGAAGTCACATCATTATTTAGGATATTTAGTGATCGTATAACTGCAAGTGGACAAGGAAGTCATTCAACACTCACCTGTGCTATTCCTGTATCCTGTGTGTGTTTCTGTGGTCAGGCTGGAGGGTCCAGAGTACTGGGAGAGTCCACTGAGTGAAAACTGAGGTGTGATTGAGCTGCGTCTGCAGTCTCTGATACTGGAGAAGGTGTGAGAATGGGGCAGGCCGCCCCGCTGCATAGACCCTGTGCGGAACAGTCGAGGCTGGGGAGGAGGGAGCTGGTCGTACCCCTCATCCTCATCCTCATCCTCATCCTCATCCTCATCCTCCTCCTCCAGATCCATCTCACTGCGCCTGAGGGAGTGCAAAGAGAAGCTGGAGCTGCGACGGCTGGCTGTGGCGGTGTGTGAGGTAGAGGCGTAGTCCTGTCGGAGACCTACAGGGTGACATCATTTAAAGCTTTTATCTGTGGAAAACATGAACTGAAACTCATATGGTGATACATTCCCTCATCCATTATTCAGTTAATGAATCGGTAGACCAGACGGATACGTTTCTTCTGAAATCTCCTCCATCGTTCGACAACACACATCAAGATAATACTGTCAATTCAAGTTCACCTGTTCAGAGGTCAAACATGTATCTTAGTTTCAGCCAGATGACTTGAGTCACCGTTTTGATGACTTGAGTCACCGTTTTGATGACTTGCGACTTGACTTAACAAAAAATAAATGACTTGAGACTCGACTTGGACTTGTAAGTTAATGGCTCAAACTCATAAGTTTGAATGTTAGCTGTTAAACATAAAACAATATAATTTATAATCCAAGATGGCATAGCGTGCAGATGTGTCTTTGTCTCTGTCCCGTGTAAATATTTGTAAATATTGTCTTTTCGTCTATCCCGGTATCCAGTCTTCATCCGGTATATTGCTGTACTTGCTTTACTGCAACGCCCGTTATAATGTGAGGCATGGTTTTACTATTTTCGTGACTTTTTGTAACATTTTTGTAACACTTTAACCCGTACCCCCGGAGCTCCAGCTGAATAGCTAGCTAATTTAGCTTCTGCTAGCAACTGCTCCTTCTTGCACTATGTTGAATGTGAAACTGTATGTTGTCCTGCACGCCTATGCTTTTCTTGGCCAGGTCGCCGTTGTAAATGAGAACCTGTTCTCAACAGCCTACCTGGTTAAATAAAGGTTAAATAAAAAATAAAAACATGTTGTCACGTTTCTGTCTAACTATCAAGTATGCAATGCAGCGGCAGCAGTGCAAACTGTGAATCATGATTGGACGACTCACAAAAGCTCCCCGGTATGTGATTGTCATGATTTCATGACTGGCTGTCAGTCAAACTCCTTGCTATGGCAACAGGGGTGAAAAAAGACCCCCTACCCCTACCTTGTCTTTTCTCTTTATAAAGACTGGATACTACAGTTAAGAGTGCTTTATCTTGGGTGTAAAAAAAGTAACTTGATTTGGGACTTGACTTGCCTTAACTAAGGACTCGACTTGACTTGACATAACTGAACTTGCCCCTAAAAAAATAACTCAAGAGTTGCATGAGACTTGGACCAATTGACTTGTGACTTACTTGGGACTTGAGCAAAGATGACTTGGTCACAACTATAAAAGAGGCCTTGCGCTCAGCACTTTGATATTAGTTTTCAAAGCAACATTCATACTTCAAACTTCAGGTCCTTTTTAATGAAGGGTATATTTTGTTTTCTGTAGCTGTAGTTTACCCCCTGTATCGCCTGCAAGACATTACGATAGTCGACTCACTCTCCTCCTGAAGTCGTGCCATGACCTCCACATCTGTCATGTCCTGCAGTTTGTAGCCCATAGAGATGGAGTCATCCTCCAGCTCTGACACACCAACCTCACTGTCCACGGAAGACTGGGGGCTGATTGCTGCATGTCGGCGACCCATGTCTAGAACACGCACAGGAGAGCCACATCTATAAATTTCACTCGATTAGTTTTAAAGACATGCATGTGATACAGGCACTTAACAACACAAAGAGAAGAAGTGTCCATAACAGATTACATACAGACGTTTACGTGTTTGTAATCATCACAACAGATGAAACTGCATGAATGAATGAATGACATGAATGACAGAACAGAGAAGACATATTGTCAGTGAGGTCTTACTGTGGAGAGTAGTGTTTGATAGGAAGGTGGCCGTTCGGTCACTGCGGCTGCAGCTGGCCCTGAGTGGGAGAGTTGGCTGGAGAAAAGACTGAGCAGATGATGGCAAAGGAGCTTGGAAGGAGAGAAACACAGAAAAAAAGAGAGATTCAATCACTGAGCCTTAGCACGAAATCGAACAAATCGAAGCTCAACCTGAACTCACTCACATTTGCGTTATTATAAATTCTGGATGCACAGGAAGAAGGTTTTTTTTTTTCTGGGGTTTGAGCTTGCTTGTCTCCATCTGTCCAAGGCTATGGCCTGATAATCTTTTCCATGGAATCTGCTGTAATCGGATTGTAAACTGCAAGTAACAGGTTGTTTAAGAATCTGGGTTATGTTTATGCAGTGAGATCGAAAAACTATTTTGGAAGCAACACATGCTTTTGGCTCTATGTTCTTATTACTTTGGATCTGAAATGTAGCGATGACTACAAGGTTAAATGAAAGAGTCGTTTTTAATTTGAGCAATGAAAAATCATTATTTTAGGCCAAAATATAAGAGAATTAGCCTTCATTTGCACTCTGTGAACACTTCTGTTATTTTATTATTTGCTACTTTGTTATGTTGTTAGATTTTCGGGCAGCAGTGGCCTGAAGGTTTGAAAAGCGTGCATGAGTCCTCACTGGGGGTGGCTTGTGTCCTGGAGGTAAAATGGATACCCAACAACCACAAGATTGGCAGATCAATCCCAGGTCATCTGGCCACATGTCAAAGTGTCCACTGAACCCTAAATTGCTCCCTGGATGCTGTATGTATAGCTGTCCACTGCTCCTAATACTTAGGATGGGTTAAATGCAGTAATAGAATTTCACTACATTGTACTGAGTGTACGTGACAATTAAGAATAAAGTTTGTTTGTTTTTGACTGTGTCTGGATAAAACTGGGTGGGGAAAATAAAAAAGCAGAGGCCAACAGATCAGACTCTGGTTTTACTGAGCAGTTTCAATGTGTAACTGAGTGAATGTGGAGAAGGGCGTTCCAAAAAAAGACAGCACTCAGTGAAACTACCCTGATTAAATAAAAAGTCAACAGCCATACTAGCCACCCTGTGAGGCTGTATTTAGGCACAGCAGTGCTTTGAGCTAAATGCTGATGTTAGCATGCTAACAAGGTAAAATGCTGATATTTAACAAGTAATGTTTACTATTCTCACCATCTTAGCAAGCATCTTAGCATAACATTTGCATATTAGCACTAAACACAAAGGACAGCTGAGGCTGATGGGAATGATGTTAGTTTGTCTGTACCAACTGTTGTACCAATCCATCCTGTAGATGTTGAGATATTTTACCGGATACTTTACATGTTCAGCCTTCTGGTGGAAGAAAGAAACGTTTGTCCGTACAAAACTTCATGGCAATAAATCTAATAATTTTGGATATTTCATATTCCAGTCAAGACTACTGTGGTGGACCAACCAACAGATGGACATTGCCCTCCCTAGAGCCACACTGCTAGTAGAGCTACAAGTAATATGATAAGAAACATAAAAAAACATAACAGTTTAATACTACTGTCTGAGTAATATTAAACCAACAAATAATAATAATGTTTGACATTTGACAAATGATCAATCAATCTGAATGAAATAGTTACTGACCAGTTCACTGTCAATCAACTAATCAATTCATTGAGTGGTAGAATGACTCTTTTGTGGTTAGCAGGAGTTATATGCATGTGCAGTATATATTTGTGTTACCTGGGGACTCGGTTAGTGCAGCAGGTTTAGTGTAAGGCAGGACGGGGCAGCTGAGGGTGGAGAGCCCCTCTATACAGCTGTATGGACGGACTCCTCGCCATCGCTTAGCTGGACACAAGATTGTAGCAAAGGACATGTTAGTCTGATTGCTTTACCATGTAACACACACACACACACACACATACACAAACAACCCCACACACATAGAGTACATCGATTATAACTCTGGCCAAATGTTAATCTGCTTTTTACAGATCAGTATTGATGTTTTAAATGATTAGGTTACGGCTTGGACAGAAGAGGCTGATCCAGTAAGACAAGGTTTAGCTTACCACCGCAGCTTAATGGGCTAAACTACAGATGTTTTTTGGAGGGATCTTAGGATAAGCAGGGATTGTGCATGTAGGCTACATCCCATTCCCAAAATCAGAACTAGATCTACTACGGTCTACCTTGGGTTGTGGAGGTTACATTTATACACTACTGCTTAGATTGTGTCCTGCTGTATTTTCATGGTACAACACTGTCATAACATATATGTAATTAAGGGTTTATTAGGTGTAACTTATGGCTTTAATAATAGTTAAAACATAAATAATTAAGTTTATAGATCAGTAGTAAACCACTGACATGGAAAGCTTGACACCCATTGATTTTAGGTTGCCAGGCTTTGTCTGTCAGCTCAAATATTGTGCTTATGAATGGCTTAATAATAATAATCTATTGACTGATATGTAAAACTGATATGTAAAATGTGGTTAATGTCTGAACACACTGAGTCCACCCCCAACTGATTGGGAGTCAGAGAGGCTCACACCTGAGAGATTGGAGCATTTGGCATTCCTGACACAATTAGGCTCAACTGCTACTGGATAAAACTAGCATTCACAGCAAGTTACACACACAACAGCTACTGGAGCTCAGAGACAAGGATGTATTCATGACCCAAAGGAGGGGAGCCAACCTTCACTGAATACAGCTTTTAGAGAAAGAAGAGGACCTTGAACACACACACACACACACACACACACACACACACACACACACACACACACACACACACACACACACACACACTGAACAGCCAAACAAACACTAACTACAACAAACATTAAATCTGCATTACTGAATCACAGCTTGGACATGGCAAATCCACAATATGAGGATAATTGATCTCAATTTTAAATGTTAAAATCAAAGCATACACACAGGCACGTACACACTGTATATACCCAACAGTAAAAGAGTCTCTTGTACAGGCTGTTTGAGTGGCGAAAACCTTCGAAAACCCAGTTAATGTAAGCATTGTTTCTATGGCAACCATATCCCCGACCATGCATGAGTGTAGAAACTGTAAAGCACCAAATCTCAAAATCTGTGTCAAGCAGCAATAGAAGGACACTAGTATCCTGGTTATGAAGGGTTTTTAACGTATCCTGGTTATGTGTTAGCGCACGTGAACATCATATCCTTGTTGTAGAAAACCCCAATATACTGAGAATTGTATTGTAATTTCCCTTGCGGGATTAATAAAGTATAAATTATTATAATTATTATTAAACCGGGGTATTGTGGCATGCAAACACTGTATCCAGGTCTGCTGTGGACGTAGGTGCATCCTCAGCTTGAGTTATGTTGTTTTAAGTCAGAAAAACAACAAAATATGATGATAAATTATGTAACAATAGTTTACATACTGAAATGGGAATTAAAGTGGTAATACAGTATCTTTACTCTCGTCCTCCATTACTGATGATTCAATGTAGAAGAAAAATCCAGCTAAAATGACAGATCAGATGGATGAGTCAAAGCATCAGCACCCTGGGTAATGTTATAATCATGTATACAAGGAGCTAAATAACCTGGTTTTACTGTGTTCCATGTAAATGTTCCAGTATATTCTAAATATAATTAAAACCAGGACAAGCCAGCACGCTAGTGTACATGTAAATATACTTTGTACGAGCTATTTCCTAAAGAGAGGTCAGTGTAATGTTTTTTAATATCTCAATTTCTGGCTGTGGACTATTTATTGGCTGGAAGCAGTGACTTCCTGCACGCTCAACGGATTACCTGCCAGGCTAGCTGTCTCCCTGTTTCTTGTCTTTATGCTAAGCTAAGATAACCGTCGTGACAGTGGTATCAATCTTCTCATCGAACTCTCGGCAAGAAAGTGAATAAGCATATTTCCTAAAAAAAAAAAAACAAACATGAATTTGAATTTAAAATACATATTTTTTTTATTATTTCAACATTCCTTTAAAAAGTCGATGATGGAGAATATGTGTATGTTGAATCACTTGTTGGTGGTGCAGTGTAATGGTACCGGTGATATTTAGACTACATCTTTATAATCCCCTCTACACTGTTTGCTACTTAACATGGTGTAATGCGATGCAACAGCACAGCATGAGTTTGTACAAATGGAATTGTGTGTTTTATATCAGCAGACTAGCAAATCCCTTTAACAGATCTTAATTGTTGTCTGGAGATACTGGTATGTGTAAATGGGAGTCCTTCCAACTACCACAGAAAATAATCACCCTGTGGGAAGTTGGCTGAGGTACTTAAAAACCCATGAATTTAAAGAGAGTGATTTAAATGGTGAAATGGTTAGAAACGAGTGAGCTGCGTGCAGAGAAACGCTCCCACGGCTGCTGCTGAAATCCTTTTGCACGTGGAGACATTTTGTGGGTGAAGTGTGTCACAGCTTATGATCACATGTCAGCAGCCAGAGACAGATGTTCAGATGTGGCCGCAGATGAAGGCCGTTAATCTGAGTGGTAAATGCACGATACCTTGGTCCAGTCTGTGACAGAGCGTCATCTTAGCCAGTTCCACCTCGGGCCCTGGGTGGTCCAGTACCTGCCTGCACCACTTTAGAGGGCTGAGGACACTCTCAACCTGCAGCTTGGCTTTGGGACTCACATACAGCCTGCAAAACACAGCACAACCCACAATTTAGTCCTGAAACCTTTACAGCATAGCCCACAGTGTTACTGTACAGAAAGAACTGAAGTTAAATAAGCTGGAGGCAGCTTTACTGTATATCTTAGAGATCTGGAGGGGCAGGAGTTTTACAGTGGCAATATTTCTCAGATGAAAAAAAAACATTACTTTTGCAAAGGTAAAATCATGGCTGTGTAAAGGGAGTGATTTTCATAAAATCCAAATGCCAATACACCGTGAACAATTCCAAAAAGAACAATTGCCATTTTACTGGCAACAACAGTAAACCATTAAACCAACAGTGTATAATAAAAATTCAAGTGACAGCTTCATTCGGTGCAGTGATGTATAGCATGTGAGTACGTGACTGTTACAGTGAGACACAGAGCGATAGTATCTCTCCTCATTGTGGGTGGATACTTGAAACACTGTAACGATCAGTCAATACATTAGACAATCATGACAGGATTAATCAGCGATTTGGATAATCGATTAGTCATTTTAGTTATTTATTAACTAAAAATACCAAATACTCTCTGCTTTCAGCTTCTAAAAATTGAGGATTTGCTGCTTTCCTTTGTTAGTGAATTGACAATTATGTGGTCCTGCCACCTTGGCATTATAATAGGCAATTTTCACTATTTCCTGACATTTACACACCAAACGATGAATCGAGAAAATAATCTACTGAAAATAACTGTTCATTGCAGCCCTAGATACTTGTACCTCAGCCAGACAAAAAAAACAAAAGAAATGAAGTCATAACCTGGAAAATGGATCTCCATTTGCAGCTGCTTCTGACCACTTAATAACGAGAGCAAAACAAGCAAGTTGCTTCTGAATTTTGCTTATAATGACAAGATGGTAAAATAAATCAATACAATTAAATATATAGGTGAGTGTGTGTGTGAGACTCTACAACACTGAAATGACAAATAAACTTGGTTGGAAAAAAAAAATATGTATGTGTCGCCTACACACCAGGCATAACTGTCTTTTTATTCAGCAACTAGGTCATGGTGTTACACAGACTTCACTTGAGGGTCAATTAGTTATGTTAAATGAAGTGAGGATATATGCTGGTGCTACATTCAGCTGTGTGCTACATTTTCCACATCATCACATCAGATAGGCCTACAGTACATTAAGCTGGAAACGGTTCAGTAGTCAGCATGTATGTGTGTGAGCTACCTAAGTCAGCAAATACAGCAGATACAAAGTAGTTCAGCCTGGGGCTAACCACACACACAAAGCCGAGCTGTTTGATCACAGGCTAAAAAGGGGGTCATTGTTTTTTTTCCCCAGTGCTGTCTTCCCGAAAAGACACCTATGCTGCATACACAGTGCATTCTGGGATAGCCTACCCACAGCTGTGTCAAATCTGTTTTTGATATTTTTCCTCCTGTAACAAGTCTCTGTTTGCCGGTGTCTGCAAGTCTAGGAGAGGAGATTAATCAATAATGTAATCAATAAGAGGATACATGGCAGGGTAGCATTTTACTTATGTCATAAAACAATATGGCTATAGTTGATTGTGGCCTGTGAAGAATCTATGATATCTATGACAGAGAAACACAACCACTGATCCTTCATTGCAAATTCACAGGCTATGGCTGCAATAGAGTGAGTGGTGGATATAAACAGAGGACCGGTAGTTACCAGCTATCAGGCTTTCCAAATGGGAGCACGGTGTTGAGGTCCAAAATATCAACCTCATCCAAAACAGTTGTGGCTCCAGCGGCGATGCTGTCCTCCCCAGCGGCGTCAGGAGACACCGAGCTCGGCTGAAAATACGCGAACGGCTCCTCCGTTGAACATTGGGTTGCGGGGGCACACGGATGCATCTGTGTCGGACTTGAAATGCCATATTTACTTGATAAATTGTCACTCGGACACACAGTCCCCCCGTACAAACACGACAACGAGGTCTGGAGATGAGGGCCGATTGAGCAATTGTTTACAGCGTTCGCTCTAGTCCGCAATTGTTCGTTTTGCTTCTCCAATTTTCGGACTAATTCCTGAAGCTTTATCACCTCCAGCTCCGCGTTGGTGATTTTATTGTTGCCATTGACGTCTGCCATCATCTGGGGGTTCAACACCTCTGCTTCCATTTGGTAAAAAGCACATTGAGAGAGGAAGAAAAGCACGGCCTGCCTGCAGAGGGTCCTATTCAATTCAGAGAGGGTGTCCAGATTCCCCCCGTCTAAACACACACACACACACACACACACACACACACACACACACACACACACACACACACACACACACACACACACACACACACACACACACACACACACACACACACACACACACACACACACACACACACAGATGCTGGGATGATTTTCACAGCCTTAATCTCATTGGTCCATAGCTTGGAGTTCTCCCATCACACCACTGCCGATGGAC
This sequence comes from Gymnocephalus cernua, assembly GCA_023631565.1. Lineage (NCBI taxonomy): Eukaryota > Metazoa > Chordata > Actinopteri > Perciformes > Percidae > Gymnocephalus > Gymnocephalus cernua. Next base: position 21,179,947 of record CM042434.1, read on the forward strand.
ACACATGCAGTGCAATTAAGAGTATATGTACTTTATTTTACTTTTCCACATTGTAGCCTATTTATGTATCTCTACAGTCTGAATCCCAGTGTATGCAATCAGTATTTTTTTTACAATAATGAAAAATAATAATTTGAAAAACTATAAACATGAAATAGCCAGACACACCTAAATAATTATTTCCCACCAACATCCTCCACACCACCAACGAGAAAGTCTAGTTGGACTAGTTGGAAAAAAATATCTATTCATTCAATTCCAAAAGATAACTTACATATTGCTTAAAAATACTGGAACAAGCCTATTAAACACCTATCATGTAGTTGTTTTTTTTATTGTAGAATGTAAATTTCCCCCAGGAGCTAGTTTTTACAATATTAAAAATGTATTCTCTTAAATTAAAAACAATCTATTAAAATATCAATAAGTATACATTATTTGATTAATATAAAGTAATTATCAATTCAATACTGTAGAATTTCAATTCAGTTAGTACAATTTGAGAAATATTTAATATTTTACGGTTTGTTATTATATTTACTTGATTCCATTTAATTACACTGCAATTTAAATGGTACATTTCATGACAATAAAGAGAAATAAAACATACCTCAGATCCCCATTCATCATACGTATAAATAACAAAAGAGTAAGCAATGACATGAACAAAGAACAGGGTAACTAAAAGAACTGACACATTATAAGATAACGCTATATTGATTGCATTTATTGCACACAGAAAAAGCCCCCGGCCCTAAATATTGCAATATCTCCTTTCATGTTACACACAAGAGTCCCCCTAAAGGCTACAGACTAAAAGACAATATCAGAAGAGCTATCTTACATTTCTAAAAAAGGGGTAAATACAGAGACAGAAATATCATGATGTCAACAACACAGTTACAGCTAGCTGCAATGGTGTGTGCATGATACTAAAAACTTAATATTCATAATCTGTCATTTTTCAAAACACCTAGATAAAGCTTTGTCAGCTATAAAAATATAAGTACAGGAGAACCCATGTCACCCAAAACATATTGATAAACAGCAATCTCTATTTTATCTGTAATAACGTGGATCTCCAGTGAAGGTTTAGGAGAAACTCAGCGTCGCCATTTTTCTGTGGAATAAAAATAAGAATATTACCTGTTTAATTCAAGGTGGGTTTTTTTAAATCAATTTTCAGCAAGGATATATATATATATATATACCTCTCATTCTTGTTCATTTTTATTTTATTCATTTTTTTTACCTCTGGTGACCTCAAAGCAGTTTTCACAGTGCACCATGCGTTTGTAGATCCACATGCTGTCCCCAGCTTTCATATTACCGAGATTGGTGTTACACACCTCGCACTGCCAAAACATAAACAAAATGAGGACAGAGGAACGACATACACACAGTTCACATCATGTTGCCGGTGTTAAATGTAATTTACTCAAGGACTATTCACCTAAGCATTTCCATTTTATGCAGATGTAAAATTCCCTATTTTAGAAGGAAAATACTGTGCCTCTTACTCCAATACATCTGACAACTTGTTACTTTGCAAATTAAACCTACACAGGTGTTTTCAATTAGTCTAGTTGATTAGGCTTTTATGTCAGGTGTAAGTTGGAAGGAACAATGCAGGGAATTACCCAAACTCTACATAGACTACTAATAAGAATTTCACAGAAAACGTAGGAAAAGCCCAGGTGTAAATATTCAAGTTAATGATGGTAGAGTAGTAATGGAGTATTTTTACAGTGTGATATTGCTACTTTTTACTTATATAAAGCATCTAAATACTTTTTCTTCAACCAGTGCTTGTTGCTGACTTTTATTGAAAACTAACTTTAAAGCAGGAAGCGTGGCAGTTGATCTTCATGTCATCCAGGACCATTTTTGCATCACCAGAGAAGGGTTGTCGGCAGTAACTGCATAGGTCTTTTTCAAGCACAGCCCTGTATGGGACAGAAGTTGATCAAATGTTTTATCAGTATGTTTAAAAGTATTGTATCATATATTTATCAGTCCATTCTTGACCTTGCAAAAAGTAGTTTGGCAAAAATATAATCTTAGCCCCATGCTTCATAATGTATATGTGGGTTGAAACCTCTAGGAAAAAGCCTTTTTTCCTTTAGCACCACCAGCAGGTCATGATAACTATTGAATGGAATGGCACAAAATTCAGTACAAACATGCATGGTCCCCAGACGAGGAATCCTAATAACTGTGGTGATCCCCTGACTTTACCTCCGGCGCCACGAGCAGTTTAGGCACATTTGTGGTTTTAATTTAAAAGTCTTAACAACTGTTGGATGGATCGCCATGACAATTCCTACCTCTTAGGAGCTGCATACACACTCTTCATCGAGGATTCACGGTAGATTGAATCTACCATGTCATCTGACCTGCTGTGAGAGTAACACAGATCAGTTTTGAGTCTTTCTTTACTCTCATATAATGTCCACCAATATCAAACCCAGCCATGTATAATATAATTGAATACCTGCTGCTCCTGTATGATTGTGAGGTGTAGGCAGTGGGACTGGTGATACTGCTGTAATCATAACTATACAAAGACAAAATGAACCACATATGGCATGTGAGATTTAGAATGTTACTTACTGTCTGTACACACAGAGAGAATAAGAATAAAAATAATGATGTAGCCTACCTGGAGTCTGGTCTGGAGTAAGAGTAGCTTTGACGGTCGCTGTAGTCGTCACTGTGTGTGCAAATACAGAACAGATTAAGGATAACAGCAAGACTGCAGGTCACACATTGTCAAGATGTTGATAATAGTCAAATGATTACCTGGGCTTGGTGCTAATGGTGTAGGAGGTGGTGCGGGTGGAGGGAAGATCATCAGTGTACGAGCTGTAGCTGTGTGTCAAAGAGGCAGACAAGATGTTATAAATACTTGTAAAACTTAAGACATTCCCAACAGCCTCAGGTGTATTTTGTGCTAATTAGCGAATGTTAGCATGCTAACCGTAAATTTTGATTGTGAACAAGCCAAACATTATACCTGCTTAACATCAACATGTTAGCTTTGTAATTCTGAGTATGTTAGCTTGCTGATGTTAGCATTTAGCTCAAAGTACCATTGTGCCAAAGTGGCCAAAGTACAGCGTCATAGAGCTGCTAGAATGGCTTTAGACTCATGCGTCTTGGTTGTTGATGTGTAAAAACGAGTAAATATACAAATATCATGATATCTGACACACATTAAAACATTGTCATGTTTTCATAAAGAACTGGAAAGCAACGCATCAGAATGCTACTAGCTTATTTGCTCACAGAAAAACCTTAATGCTAACTACATTTAGCATTTAGATTAAGCAAAAGATAGCCCTAACCCTAACCCTAACCCATAGTTTTCAACCTCTCCTATAAACCTCCCTTAGACCTTTAAAATGTAATTGTGTTAAACATAATTGAAATATTGTTTGTTGTTTGGTTTTGTTTGTCTCCATATACATTTTTAAGCTAAACTTGATTAAAGTAGCCTATTTAACTAAACTTGGCCTTTTAGCAAGATTTTATTTCAGTCACTGTAAATGAAAAAAAATATCTTGATTAAATAGTATTTTTATGTACATTATAAAATCTGTAGAAAGCTAAAATCTAAATTACTTATACTTTGGATATGATATTGACAACACATTATCACCTAATCTGGATTGGTTTATAGACCATCATACTGTTAGTCTCTGTAAATAGACAATGTTCTTCAGATGGCATCATCCCTAGTAGTCAGCATGTTTACCTGATGGTTTTGCTCTTGGACGATGGAGATGAGAGTGTTGGGGTTTCTCCTCTAAATGGCACAAAAGACAATGTCAGAAGAAACTGGGATAACTATATTATACAAAGAACCATTGCACCATCTCAGTTATTCAAATCCAGCACTCACCCTTTGCTGCTCTCCACTGTGATGATCTCTCTCTTTGTGATGCTGCTGCTGTTGTTGTTGTTGTTGTTGCTGCTGCTGCTGACACAATGACAATGTGATTATTTCAATGACGGGATGATAAAAAGGTTGTGTTTTTCGAAAGGTTATTCACTGTGACATCTCACCTGACAGAAGAAGACAGATTAGATGCAGATGTAATGGATCTCGGCAGGAGGGTGTCATACAGGTCATCCTCAGCCCTGTAAAGACAAAAATATTGTAAATATATAGCGATTATGAGTGCAAAAGCAGATTTATTCAAACAAATGCTGATTATCTTACGCAGAGGAAGTCTTTGTCGTGGTTGTAGTTTCAACACCATTTCTGGAAAAACAAACAAAAAGAACAAGACAAAATATTTTGTATCTGTCTGGTAATTAATGTTAGGGTACTGTGTTAACGTTAGTCTGCAGTAACTTACCCATTAGTGCTGCTTTTGACTGTCACAGTCTTAGTACTGGAGACAGTTGTTTTGCTGTGAAGAAGAAAATATACCTTATTGCAGTGTATAATTATTGATTTCCTGGCATTATTATGAACATAATATATTTTTAGGTTTGATGAATGAAAATATCACCTGTCTATGGATGAGAAATCACCCTTGATCGATGAGGGGATGAGTGTGTCATAAAGTTTGTCCTCCGCACTGCACAGAAATACAGTGTAATTTGTAAGTGAGCAGATTTGTGTTGATTAATTGTAAGGGTACTTTTTATTCCTTATGAATTCAACTTTTCTTTTCTAAGACGAATAGTCTGTTATCTGTTCTTTCAAAAGTTACATAGTCTCCCTTTAGTGGAAAAAAGAAACCTATATAATATTACTAAAAAAAAGTGATTGTTATATCTATTGTTATACTGGCTCTAAGGCACAGAGACACACTGTAGGGGGCACCATGCAGGCTTTGCAAAACCACATTATACACTCACACACCTCTAATTAGCCTACATGTCTCTAGAGATAGAGATGAAAATTCATTAAGGTCTCAGTGACATTACAGTAGAGGATTAAAACCTTATTGAAGTCAAAGTTTTAAAGGATAAGACCAACATTAGTCTTTATTTCACTTTTCAACAAATCCCATGAAACCATGTACTTTGTGACTTCTCTACCCTGTCTGTGGCACTCAAGCCCATTGATTCCTATTGAAAATGTAAATATTGATATAATTTAATTTGTTAAAAATATTTGTTGGGGTTTATTTTCAGCAGCATACTAATACACATTTGAGTATTTTCATCTGGCTCTCTTGAATATAATGTCACCAAGATATTACACAGCCTCCCCATGCATTGTACACACTATGGGATGAAACTCACTTAGTGTCAGTGCTGCTTTTTACTGTCACAGTCTCAGTCCTGGAGACAGTTTTTCTGATGTAAAGAAGAAAAAAAACCTTATTACAGTATATAATTACTGATTGCATGGAAACATGATCAATGTAATTCATTTTCTAGGTTTAATGAATAAAAATATCACCTGTCTGTGGATGACAAATCACCCTTGATCGACGAGGGGATGAGTGTGTTGTAAAGTTTGTCCTCCGCACTGCACAGAAATACAGGTTAAGTTGTAAGTGATGTTTAGATTTAAATTGTACTGTGATTCAATACTTTTTTCTAATGTTGGATATCTATTCTTCATTGCTGGTAACATTCTCAGTCACTTTGGTTGTTCTGGTAGGTGAGTAGTGGCCCGTGTAAAAAAGTTGTTAGGTACATTCACTCAAGCACTACTACTTTATACTTCAACTCCTCTACATTTCAGTATAAAAAAATATTGTACTTTTTACTCCATTACATTGATCTGACAGCTTTAGTTACTTCTCAGATTAATATTTTACATGAAAACATTAAAGATACACCACCATTTGTTGAAATAGGGCTTATCACGGTCTCCCCTAGCTGTAGACAGGTGGGCCAATGCATTTTTGTGCATGCATTGTTTTAGTCCGGTGCAACACTGGCAGCGCTGCTGCTAGTTAGCTTAGCGTAGTGAATGGAATCCTATGTTGCCGGTTAGCATGTTGTGAGTAAAAGTGAGCCAACAAAAGACAAAAAAACAACCTAATTACTTGCACTGAGACAAAATATGTGTTGGCCCACCTGTCTACAGCTAGGGGAGACCGTGATAAGCCCTATTTCAACAAATGGTGGCGTATCCCTTTACAAAAACACAATATAATGTTGAAGATTAAACCAGTGGTTCCCAGAATTTAGAAAATAAAAATAAATGAATGTAGAAAATTTAAAATTATCCTATATTTCACTATAATTGTTTTCCACATTTGTGTACAGTTGGGTAGTTTACCAATAACTGTGCATCGTGTTTTATAAACTAATCAAACATGTAGTTGAGTAGAAGTATAAAGTAAAATAGTTAAGTAAAGTACAAGTGCCTCAAAATTGTTGTTTAGTACTTGAATGTCACTTTTCACCACTGGCACTGTGATAGCCTATAATATAATAATATAACACGCAGGACTATTTTCCTGCAGAACAGGTACTTTAAATACTTACAGTAGGATTTTGCTGATGATACGTAATATTTTGAATACATTTTCCATTGTTGCCTACTGGTACTTTTACTTAAGTAAAGGACCGGGGTATACTGTTCTTCTTCCACCACTGATTAATATAGTATATTTTTACCCCTTGCTTGAAGATTTGACCCGCTCAGTGAACGTCTCAGTCTTGGTGGAACCTTTTATCACAGGGGATCTGCAAGAGAACTCAGTTGTCTTTAAACTGACACAGACTCAATGTGTGATAAGGTGATACATATTGATGCTCTAATGTTCTCTACCTAAGATTGGTGGTGGTGGTGGTCTCAGTGATTGTGCCATCCTTGGAGACCGAGGTGGTTCTGGTGCTAAAGGAGAAGAAAAATAACAATAAGAACAAAATTTACAAAAATGCTCAGGAGTTGTATTTTTCCTTTTTGGTTTGTTGCAACTATTTGTTGTGGTTGTGGTGCTGTTTTGACAATAAATAAATACAAAATGACACATTATATTTATTGTTCTCTATTGCTTTTTGCATTTACATACCTGCTGGGAGAATCTGACTTCAGGGTTGAGTATGTGCTGCAACAAAGAGGGAGATTATTCAGATGATTTAGTTAAAAAATATTGAATCAGTAGTTGTATTATTCTGAAAATGCTAAAGGATGAAGTCTTGCTGGAAGGGAGCTTGCTGCTAAAAGAGAAACATTATTTAGCTACAGTTCTGGTTAAAGTTAGGCTATTGAAAGTGTTACAATGCTTCACAGTGTGTCTGCGCAGCAAAAATACTGTTTAAATACTTTGGTAAATTTACAGTTTAAGGTAAACTGTAAGGTGAAAGGTAAGGCCAAAATCTACCTTTTGGTGTAGGAGGATGAAGTCTTGCTGGAAGGGAGGGTGCTGCTACTAAAAGAGAAGCATTATTTAGTAGGGGTGTGCAAAAAAAACGATTCACATTCGTATCGCAATTCAAGCTCTACCGATTCAAAATTGATTCATAGAATTCCAAAGATCAATTCTTTTTTTTCTTTTTTTTAAATTGTATGTCTACTGCAATCACATGGGAAAACTAACTACATTTACATACTGTGAAACGTTTTTTTAATCGAGAATCGTTTAATCGATTGTGAATCGAAACGTGAACCTAAAAATCTATATCGAATCGTGACATTTTCTGAATCGTGCACCCCTATTATTTAGCCACAGTTCTGGTTAAAGCAGCCTGCTGAAAGTGCCTTGACTTGGATGAAGGACTGGAGCACTAGTTAACAGTGTTACAGTGCTGCACTGTGTGTCTGCACAGGAAAAATAAAAAAAGAAATGCTGTACCAACCTGCTCCTCAGCTCATCCTGACTTCCAGTGAATCTGCAATGACAGAAATCACAATCAATGCATCTGCTCATTCAAGTATTTAAAAAAAGAAAAAAAACTGCTAACATGATGTTTATAAAATGAGACCTCTTGGAGAGAGCCTGCACAGATGTTGAACTGCTTGTAGTTCTGGTGGTTTTTATTTCTTCACCCTCTGAACTATGAGCAAAGGACAATCAATTATATTAGGTAATTTGATTAATGACTCAAACTATAATTTACATTACTCCCAGTCGCCACTGTAAATGATAGCTTCACATTATTTGTCCTTTATTTGAGTAAAAGTTGAAATGTTTGTCTTACCCCGCAGGAGTTCCATCCGTTTGGTGCTGGCCTAGAACAGCTTTGCCAAAGTTTGAGCTGAAGGAGGAAAAAAGGACCACAAATGAATTCATTCACACTACCAAAGATGACTCAACACTGTATCCTGCAAAAGGAATGTAGAAGGACACTTTTTTTTTTTTTTAAAGATGAAGGTAAACTAAGATATAAACTACAAGTCACACCCAGCACTTCTAAAATTTCAATTCAACTTCATTGTCATTGCATATTTCACAAGTACATAGCAATGAAATGTAGTTCCTAGGTGTATGTGTGTTTCCAGTGTGGAACATTGCGTCTGTGTTTCAGCCATTATGTTTGTACGACTTACTCTATGTTTTCATCTTCATTGTCCAATTTTTTGATCCAGCTGTTGTCTTTCAGGAGAGAGGTGCTCTTGACTGCTGTATACACAAGACAAGGAACACTTGAGTGTCTCCAGCTCACATTTTCAAAGCAGTTATACACATTTTGAGCCTGGTAAAGACTTAATTTAACACAATAGAGCCTATTACATATATGATTCATTGACATGTGTCCTTGCTACAACAATTAGCTCAATGTTTGTGGGAAATGAGACTAGCTAAATGAATACATTTGTGAACAGTTATGATTTGAGAGTTTTATAATTGTTCATTTGTATATTTATGCCTGAGCGTCTACAAAATGTTACTGTTACTGTGACACGTACATTTTACATTTTAGACTATGTATTGAACAATCACATGGCCAAAAATATATTTCAGGATATTAATAATTATATTCCATATATTTTTTTCCTTGAATTTTATTCCTTTACATTCATTTTTCTAATTCAGATGTATACTCTTATTTTAATGTTTTTTTCTTCTTCATTGTACACAGGCCTTTTCAGCCTTTTGTAAATCAATTTTATTTGTTTTGTTATTTCATTTTTCATCATTTCTATTTCTCCTGTACATTAGTCTCATATTGTTTTACTGTTTAGATGTTGCTGTATTATCAGCGTGTTCAGTCATCTGTAAGGCACTTTGACTTGCGCTATGAAAGCTGCTATAAAAGTTTAAATGATTGATTGATATGACATCATGCAATTGTTGCACATATTCAGAAATTAAAAGATTTTATTTGTCACATGCCCAAACAACATATGTTTTAGGCTGTGCTAAAAGACTAATGTGCAATAAATAATAATGATTAGAATAAAATGTGAAATAAGAATTAGAGATACAAATGTGAATGTGGTATTTCTCAATACTTACTGGAAGAATACTTGCTCATTTTGTTACTTCACCTGTAAGTTTGAAAGAGCAAGAAGAAAATCATTACATAATGAAACGACATAGTACATTAGCCACTAGGTGGTACTGTGAGACCTTTCATATACAGCGCTTGACATTTCACCTGAGATCACTACACAAGCTTATGAATCAATGCTTTAATCTTCAGCATTTTTCTCCTCTTAGACACTTTCTCATCAGGTTGCTTTTGTGAGCATTTCATATCAACTAACGTTCTGTCACAATCATCAAGCCCTAAACTGGTTTGTCTTGATCTGCACATGAAGTCACACCCACCCTCCATAACACGCTTTCTCCAAACACAATACTGTCAGCAAAACAGAGGAGTGTACCGGTGACATGCCATTAGCTATTTGTTATAAAGACCTCGCCCTTTTGACTACATGCACACTCCAGCACACGCCTTCCATATCTGCAGCTGTGAGGGTAGTTATGGGTAGTTATACTGTAACTGGAATTGGAACATTTGTCGCACAATCTACTGTGTGATGGGTGCCCTTAATCCAAAAACACTGTGTTTAGTGTTGTAATTGGCAGTAACAGATGTCTTGAGGTAAAGTGCTAAAACAGAATGTCTTTAAACTTTCTGAACTGTTGAGATTTATAAACTAAAAAGAAAAATAAACTCTAAAACTAAATTTGAGGATGACAGTCATAATCCAAATATACTGTCCAATAACACACTGGTTCTGAAATTAGTTATCATTTGTATTTCTACAGATTTTTTTAAATTATATACAGTAATATCATGATCTTAATGTAGTTTGGCGGCCTGGACAGAAAACTCTATCAAGGCATGTTGTTTCAACTAAACACTTCAAACAATGCTTTTATGTTTGATAAGCACCATTAGTTTTCTAGGTAAAAGGTTAATGTTAAGCAATAAGAGTTAACAGCAAGCTTAGACATGAAATCCTGTGTGTGTACCGGTATGTGTGTTTGATGTATCCCCAATATCAGTAAGACATGCATTTCTTTCCTCAAAGTAAAGTCACTCAAAAAGTAAGTAATAGTACATCATTACATAATTTACAATATGATTGTGTTTCTATTTATCCAGGAACATTGCACCGTCTTAAAGAACTCTGTATCACACTTAAAATCATTACAGTTTTTTTTTCTAAGCACACTGTCTTTCAACTAAAATATCATTATACAAAAATATAGTGTAATCTGGAAACTGACAAAGTATTCGGAAAGAGAAGGAGTACGTACCTTCACAGACGGCTCTGTGACTTGTTTGACAGTTAAAGTAAACTCTTACAATTGCTCAGGTCTTGGCACCTGTATATTTCAGTTTGCAATCACACCCTTGTCATGCCTTCTGCTTAAGGGAGGAGATTCCAAGGCCACCCAAGGGTGCGGCTTAAGACAACAAAGAATACTCTCTCTCTCACTCACTCTACTTTTTTCTCTTTCCGTCATCACCATCCCTTGTTACTTGTTCTGCTGTCTGTAGGTTGAAAAAAAGGAGGAATTGGGTGGAGTGCTGAACGACCTGCAATTCAACTTCAGCTGTCAAGGAAGCAGAACTGCAATGTGGGTGTGTGGGAGTAATGCTTCTTTGACCTTCTATAGCCTTGGAATAAATGGAATTATCATTGTTTTTAATGCATACATTAAAGAAACTGACAGATTAAATTTCACTGAAATTGTATTTTTACATGATTTTATTTTAATACAATACTTGGCTGTCAGTGGACTTAGCTTTTTACACATCTATGCTAATAAAAGTACTGAAAGGAAAGGGGGTTTCAACTTGATTTTCAGTCTCAGGTTATGCGATTGATTATCACTCACTCAGGTCTGATAAATAAAGAACTTACACCTTCACAGTCCCGTCACAAAGGTATAGCTGGGCACATACCACACAAGTGGCTACTGATGCCTAAGCAGGTCTCACCACAGCGGTAAGCACTGAAACTATAAATAGACAAAATGGTATTTCATATAATGTATGTATAACTGTATTGATTAAGACGTTGTGACTTTGTGACAGTTTTGGGAGAGTTTGAGTTCCCTGACACAAAGAAGTTCAAAATGTAGGAGGAGTACCCATAAAATGTTAAGTGACAATCAGACTTGAAATGACATATCGTCTGTGACCGTGAGCTTCCTCATTGGGAGTGCCGTGTTTTGTATGATCAAAGCTATAAAATGTGCATAGCATGTAGGGGTGTGACAACATGATACTGAGGTAAACTCCTAGTCACGATGACAGCACGAAAGGAATGAAGACTACCCTGCACTGACCAAACTACTAGGCTAAATGTCAACAGGCTGAGGCAAATTTTTAATAGAAAGACATATATGTATAAACATGAACAAGCATGGCTGAATATCACATTTTAAAGGATTCACAATAAAATCAACCATGTTCACTCTAACTGAGCTAGCAACATGCTCAGTCAATTTAAGGCATAACAACACTGACACTGGGTGGTGCTAGAGCTAGAATGATGGAAATGACAATACTGGTTGTGTAACTCTATTATAATAGATACATATAACAAGTTGCCCAAGGCAATACACGTCCTGATCATTTTACACTTAGTTAGTCAAAGCAGCAGAAATGAGTGCAACCTGTTGTATTATGATAATTGTGAGAAAGTCAAGACACAACAAAAAACAAACGGATGCAATAATTCTACCCTTATTTATGACCATCATCACTTTAATATTTCTGAACTGAAGCACATTGAGAAGTATTGTGTCAGGATAACTGATGACATTGGCACACTTTTATATCATTCCAACAACCTATCTGGACTTCCTGGATGTGTGTATACCAAGTGGATTTCATCTCTGCCATCTCGGCTCATGCTTGTGACACTCTTGCTCGACCTATGGCAACATCTTGGCCTAGATATCCCATCCCTCCTCCCTCTATTTGTAACAGGACAGAGCTGAGACAACCAGGAGTTAAATGAGCAGCCTCTGAATGTGGCTGCATCTTCAGGCTACACAAATCAATGCCAAATCTTTTCATAACCTTCTACCTAAAAATCACTAGGAAAGGAGGGCCAACAAAATGTCAGCAGTTTGTGTTCCTGTGTCAACAATGGACCTTTAACAATACACTTCAACTGAGCTGCTCTTCACTTCCAATATTTCATACTGAAATCCCTCCATTTTATGATTGTAAATTCTATCTATTGATCTATCTATCTATCTCTATGACTCTTAAATGTCAGTTGTCATCACTTATACATGCTGGCACTCTGATACTGTGCATGATAATCTCTGAATGCTTCCTGGGTTGCTATGAGAAGAGACCTTAGACCATCCCCTCTCTTGTCATTGGGCTGTTGCAAGGTCTGGCAGCCAATAAAGCACCACTAGGGCCAGTGTAAATATCTTTCTCTATTTATCTCTACCTCTCTCTCCATAAATGTGCATGCACATCCACACTTATACATTTATACAACCTTTTTAAAAATATGCCATTCAATTTAACTTCGACATTAGGGAGATTCAGTATAATAGAAATTTACTAACCATGCATTTGGATTTTTAGGCATCGATAAAGACAGAGTTTATCTGCTATCTTGCCAACTGTAAACCACATCATCATTAAAAGGAGCATCTTATGCTGCAGCTAGATTAAGCTATGGCCTGATCAGTGAAGAAGACCACTGATCTAATCAGAGGATGTAATGGCTGCAATCATTGTGCAAAACTTGACTTGAGTCAAGACAACATGAGTTGTTTAAGAAGGCATGTCTGAGAGATCAAATGGCAACATTTCACAGTTCTGCAGTGGTCACTGGAGAGGGAAGTGCAATACTAACATTGAGCTATTTATGGAACAGTAGTAAATGGATTGTAAATGATAATATAGCAGAGACGAAATTATGAGCTATAAAGTCAAAATAGTCTCAACCAAATGCAACACTGTTTTTGAAGTTCAACCTGGAGCTTCAGCTTTTTTCTTTGGGCAACACAACATTTAATCGCTTTAAAAGTATCTCAGAGTGCCAATTTTAGATCAAACTGGGAGGGGCCTTAGATGTACCTCTTCAAATTAAATGTACAGCTTCTAACTGTGCACATTAAAGCCTATGGTTTTATCTCCTACCAGTCACGCGCTATTTCCCTTCCACGATTGTTGATATGTGTTTAGAAATGAACCATACATTAGAATATGTATACAGGGAGATAATTGGTCATATAATCAATAATAGCCCGGCTTTAATCGTATGAAAGTATCCCGGCATGCTAGCGACGCAACGCTCAGCCAGGGAGGGGAGGGATGATGGAGCTAAGATGGCAGCCCAACTGAGGGTGCTGCCTCTCTGGGGTCAAGAAATATTCAAGGAACGTATGAAACCGAAACACGAAATAGCGTTTTTTGGCAATTAACGTTGCCGTTTCTGCTATTTTACAAGGACATTTGTAATGGCTTGAGAATACATATTTCCAGGAGACAAGCACCGTGTTGACGCTGTGGCCGGGATCGGAAGACCGTATGTTGTAGTTGCACCACCAGATAGGCTACAATTTGCGCTTATAATAACTGGGGACCGTGGATGCTAATTGTGGTATTTCTGCAACCTGGAATGGACAAATAATGTGACATGTGCCGGATTTTACGACAAGTGGATTGCATCTGATGGATAGATATCGTCTAGCTGTGGTATCTTTTGTGTGATATATGCATTGTTCTCCTAAACGATGATGTGTGCTGCTGCGGCAGCGGCCGCCGGTGGAGGGATTCTGCCCTCCTCATCGCCGTCGATGGGGCTGGGTGTCAGGGTCATTTCTGGAGCAGGAGCCGATCTCTCCACCATCGGTTCGGGAATGGGTTCTTGTCCGACACCTGGAGCCCAGTCGGATTGTCGGACTCGGTACCAGCTTTTACTCTCAGGGCGAGCTCTGGCCGAGAGATACAGACGGATCTATACCACCGCTATCAATGATAAAGAGCAAGGGATAAATCAAGGAAGGTGAGTGAATATCGCAGAGGCTGGTCTGTCATTTGAGGGGCTAACTGAGCTAAAGACAGTAAGCTAACATTATCCCTTGCCTAGCGGTAACGTTACATCGGTTAACATCAGCTACATCTAGGTTAATTGTTATTTATGGGTATTGAGGTAGTCGAAATTTGCCATACAAGTTGTTTAACTACAAACAACTTGCCAGGAGGTCCATAATGTGGGTGCACCATCTTGAAGGGGTCGCCTTGCTAGGTAGCATTTTAGGTTCGACTTCCCTAGCTTGGAGCCAGCTAAGCTAACGTTAGTTCACCCTTGCTCGAGTTGTTTGCATCCCAGGTGCTCAGGACATGTTTTTCCGCTAAACATTGACACAATGTCACTGAATTAAATCACTACCCACCTGTGCCATAACGACTCGAAACGATGCCCTATCGGCTTATATCCAAAATCTATTTGTTTTGAGCAATTAGCCAGCTAAATGTAAACAAACGCACTGCTCGTGTAATACTTTAATTTTGTTAAACATTCTGATGAGTCACTGCTTGCGTTGTCAGCACATTCTACTTTACCTAACGTTAGTCATTTTAATATAATTTGATGTAGTGAGCTGTGTGTATCTAGGCCCAATGGCGTCACTGTTTCGATTGCTAGCTAGCTAACGTTTAGCTACTAACGGTGGAGCATCAGCCCTTCCCCAGGTTATCTTAACGTAACCCCGGGAATTGTATTTGTCAAGAAACCTGGAGCTGATAATCACCACTTTTAAACACAAAATAAATAGAGCATATTTCTCTCTTACACAAAATGGCCTAAAACGTTAGCTAGCTATATGGGTGAGGATGTGTTAAGAATTGGACGAACTCATTTGCTTCTCTGGCATAAGCGAGTAATACAGTTACGTCATTCAGACAGTCAATCAGTCAGATTGTAGACTGAGAGTAGCTGGATCATTGCAGCATCCTTCTCACAAAATTAATTGTTATTCTCACCCTCCTCTCAATTTACAATACCTGCTTTAAGCATGGGACAATATTCTGTTGACGTGTCTTAACATTATGCTGTTTTTATAACCAACTCCTGAATTTAGAGGTCTATACAAATGAACAATAAATCGAAAAACAAAACAATTAGTGTTTCAACCTATCCATGTTGTTATTTTGAACTACCATCTTATCTGACGCTGATCTTTATTTGTTTATCTTATAGTGAAATATGTTGCTTGTACTACACAACTGTTTTAGCTCCTTAAAGCTAGAACCACTTAGTATTTTCTCTCATGTGGATTTGCTGATATTTATATAACATTGAAAGCATCAGATAGACATTTTTGTCAGCCTGATTGTATTTTGATGAGTAGCCTAATAATACCCAGAGTGTCACTGTGCTCAAAGGGTTGCAGACTTTAAAGCTACTTTTGTATGATGACAAGCTATTAGAAATCAATATTGAGCTATAAATGCCAGGCTTGACTGTGCACTGACAGTACTGTACAGAACTGCATAGTGAAACATATAGTATGTATAGTTGAATCTTTTCAAGCAAGAAGTGTACAGAACTATTCTATCAACCCTTTTAAAACAGCCAGTTTAAGATGTATTGCTTTTCTGCATTGAGTAGCGAGTAATACGTTTTTACTAATTCATGCATTGGCTTTCTTTTTTTAGTAGTAGTAATTCTATTTTTGGCACTTTACATCCCATTCTCCTTTTGTCATCATGTTTGTAGTAAAGATTTTGATAAGATAAACCAGAATATCTTAAATGTTATGCTATGTGTTTGAGTGTAACCATTGCCTAAGCACACAATATATCGGGCCGCCTGATTTGAAATAATAATGTATACTTTATTAATCCCGCAAGGGGAAATTCACTCTGTTGTTGTTGTTGTTACACACATTACTCAGTATTGCTCAGTACCTATACATGCACTAATGGAGAGATGTCAGATGGGTATGCCTTGCTCAAGAGCACCTTGGCAGTGCCCGGGGGGTGAACTGGCACCTCTCCAGCTACCAGTCCACCACCATACTTTGGTCTGTATGGGGACTTGATACTGCCACCCCACCCAAATTTATCATAAAAAGCCAAAGCAAAATAGAGAGTTCAAAAGGATCAAAAAGGGAATTTCTGCAAAACCAAACTTCTGCTTGTTCTGGGGCTTTGTCAAGATGAGTGACACTGAATCTGGTGACACCTGCTACACACATCTGAATGGCACACTGCACTTCAAAGGACATAAACCTTGCCAGCTGCATAAACTGTAAGCTGAAAGTAAAAGTGAGATTACCATTAAAGACACCTGGAATAGATTCAAGACTTTACCGGCTATTCTAAACAAATGAAAGGATGAATGATTTGTTTGTTTTTTCTGGCTTAAATAATGTGTGGATGACAAGGAGCTTTACATCCCATTCTCCTCTCATCATCATGTTTGTAATAAAGATTTTGATAAGATAAACCAGAATGTCTTAAATGTTATGCTATGTGTTTGAGTGTAACCGTTGCCTAAGCACACAATATATTTTGCAATACTGAGTGATCACTATATGCTTTCAGGGGAAAGAAGGCTTTAAGTAAGAAGAAACTGAAAAGGCGACAGAGGGTCAAGTCAAAAGTCAAATCAAGAACAAAGGTAAGATATGCATTGTCTGACAATTGTTACACAATATTACACTTCTTCTATGTGATATTCTATGTATTTATATATGGATACTTGTAATATATATGTTCAGAGGGTTTGTAAAACCAAGGCTACATTGTAAAATGGCCACTGTTTTTAAACAATTACAATATTTATAAAATAATCTAAATTGTATATATGCCTCTCGATAAATACACAATACATAACGCCACACCATGTTAATAATTGCAGTGTTAAATCACAAATAGGTCCAATATTTATTAGTGGGGCATAGTCGTGTCTAACATTCTCGGTACTGCTTAAAACATTTTAATTAAATATCTACATGTAGTATTTTGCGTTTTCTCTTTATATTAACAAGAACAACACGACTGACTTAATTTGCAACTGTCACAGCCTCAGGTATGCACTGATAAATCCTTGCAGCTGGTTTTTACTCTCTACTGAATTAAATTAAAAGATCGAGGATAAGATTCAAGATAAGGTAAGATTCTTTGAAATCCTGAAGGTGTTTTGGCAGAATCATTATTGTCATTGGCTGTGGCTGGTCCGGTGCCAGAAAGCCCATCCACACATGAAGCTGGATAGGTGGATAGGCAGAAAGCGAGACACATGGGAGTGGTTCTGGCTAGTGCATGATGGCCTGTTGCCGAGCGACCTAATGTGTTCCACATCTCCACGGCAACAGTTGCCTACCTCCGTCAAAAAAAAGGGAACCTAGTCTGTATCAGTGGATGCTGTTGTGTTTTTCTTTCTGCTGTAGACTTTGCCTGGACAACATAAATGTACTAGCTGTCCTAAAAAAAAAAAAAAAAATCTTCACATTATGATAACAAAACAATCCACTCAGGTTATATTGACTCATTTCCTTGCTATTTTTCTCAAAGAAAGAAAGAGAGAGTAGCCTGCTCTGTGGTTGGTCTGTAATATTATTAGCCAGTGTTTGGGTTTAATTTTATTACACTGATTTGTTTTCCAGCTACTTGGCAGGCAAAGGCAAGAGAGATTAATGTGATAGTACCATAGAAGGTCAGAGGCTCTACTGCTTTGTCATCTTTTACCTCAAAACTATTCCAGACAGGAAATACAAAGTAGAGTGTGCTCGTCAGCTAAGTTCTCTTCAGGTTGACTTGTTTGGTGAGTTAATGTTCTCCTGGATCAGCAGACGATCTTCTGTAGAGACAGAGAATGGAAAAGGCTGGCAGGCAGGAAGGCAGGCAGGCAGGCAGGCAGGCATACAAACGTGGGTAGTTACACAGGCTGTGGTGCTGTGTTTGTATGTGTTGTGCTCACTCTTGCTCTGTCACTCCTCTCACACTGGCATCAGACAAGAGTGTGGTTTGAAAGGGCCTCTTCTCCCCGTTTGTCTGCTTCTGTGCTTCAAAGCATGTAAAAGTGGAGTCAGAACAAAAGACAGAGCATAAACACTTATCATCCTAATGAAGATGGTGATGTAACGTCTCGTGTACGAGCAGATGTGTAATGTGTCTTCTTTTTAACTGGAATTATAATAACTGCTTAATGGTCCAAAATCATACAGTCAATAGAATAATATCAGAAAACTATATAATACACATATAATATAATCTAAAACCTACCTAGCAGCTAAAACCAGTTAGAAAAAGATTGTGGTCATGATTTAAAAAAAAAAAAAAAAAAAAAAAAAAAAAAATATATATATATATATATATATATATATATATATATATATATATATATATATATATATATATATATATATATATATATATATCACTACTCCCTGCATATGATGATAATGTTTCAGAGACATTGAATGTGATGTGCTCATAACCAGTGGTACACGAAAAGCCATGCCTGGGTAAACTGAAACGGTTATGACAGAGAACAATGATGTTGTGTAATAGTGGATTAGATGGCAAAATAAATGTGTCAATCGAGTAAAATTGTGCAGCATTTCACTTTTTAAAAAATTAATTCAAATGGAGAGAATCGCCACAAATTAAAAAGCATTGATTGTGGAATTGAAATGAATTGCCGTTGTTAAGTATGAGTGATAGTAGCCCCAGGTTGTGCCTCTCAGGTATTAGCGTTAGTGTTTCACTTGAGTCACAGCACTAAGCATCATTAGTTTATCTGAAGGATGAATATACAGCGATTTACCCATCTGATATGGTGGTGCAAACTAACAATCACTCAGCTTGAGCCTCTGTTTTGGAAGACAGCACTTTTCTTCTTTTTTCTTCTTTTTCCATAAAGCCAGCAGTCTAAAATGTGTAGCTGTCTGCGGCCAGGGACTCTATACCAGCCTTCTGTAAAGCTTTTAGATGGTCATTACATTATCAGTGAACTGCAGACAATAACACAAAAGAAAACCATCAGATGAGCAGCATGTGTGGGTTATGGCTTGGTGCTATTACAAAGCGATAAGAAACCATAAAACATCAGCACATCTTTGGGCTTTGCATATTTGTGTCTGCCTTTTGCTAATGTGTATTATGACATAGCTTGAAAGTGTCCCTCTCAATGACAAGTTTCTGATGATGTGTTCAGTTTTAAATTGGGAACTGTCTGCTCTAGTGAAACTTGTCAAATCAGATGCTAAGCTTGATCATGCAGTATTTTGGTCTGCACTCCACCCGTTTTGCTTTGCTGTCATGTCCCAAGAAACTCATTTTCTCTTGCTTGCTTTATGGGTTTAGGTTATTATAGCATCTCTAGCAATTGTGTTTCCAGGAAAAGTGCTCCTTTGTGAATGCTGTCCAGTCACTTGGTCACAAATGCTACTCTAGCAGCAAGGCAGAGAGCATTAGACAGGACTTTTAGACGAGAGGAGAGCTAATGCCCTCCCCACTGGTTTGAGCTGAGAATGAATGACCTTTCTCCCCAAATAGATGACATCACCCTCTAAGATTGTGATGCCAAAAGCGCAACACTGCAAGAGAGGCACAATCGATCAATATGATTCTCTAGAGGTTGCCTCAGGACTGTATGTAGTTAAAAAAAGGCCTTGCTTGGTGGGATGGAGAGAGCTTATAAATTAGTTAGTTTATCAAGTTTCTCTGATCATAATGACAGTTTGGATTTAAGCACTTAAGCTTTGCTGTAATGATTTTATTGTAAATCATTCCTTGTTCTACATCATTTATATTTAAATGAGGGTAGACTCCCAGTGTGCAAGGGGTTGCTTGTAGTGTTTAACCTTTTAGAGCCCATATTTGAATTAGCCCAAAACTAGCATTTACAAAATTATTTTTTTTAAATAATAAATTGCACCAGCAACTTGGTAAAACATCTTCTAAATAACAGGAATTAAAATCCCAGGATACAATGTATATGGCATATAAAGAATTTAATTAAATAGCTCAGCCCCTGTCACGATACCAGATCCAGCTTTTTGAGTCGGTATCTTTCCAATATCAGTATCGGATCGGTCCATCCCTGCTCCTTACAATTAGACATACTCCTGAAGAATTGGCATTGCTGTTCAAAAACGACTATAGGGTGTGCTAAATAGCTTATCGTTGCACCAAATTATATTATACTTGCTGACCAGCTCCACTCTCTGTTTTTCCACAGGCCGAGAGTCTAGATGGAGCCCTCTGTGTGCCGGACATCAAGCTGCACAGCAACCCATCTGCATTCAATGTCTACTGCAACGTGCGGCACTGTGTGCTGGACTGGCAGCAAAGAGAGGCCTCCCTTGTGCTGGCCTCCAGGAGCTCGGTGCAGAGCGGCGACTCAGACAGTGAGGAGGAGGAAGAGTACCGCGAGCCAGCCGTGAAACTGCCAAAGGTATGAACAGGGAGTGTTATTGGCTGCTGATGTGGTGCTGGCAGCGCTTGGTATCAAGGCGAGAGCCAGCCTGTGCCCTTTATCTGAGGGATGCAACAATCCTTCATCTCCCTGGCCTTATGTGTACGTTTCATCCATTTTATTGTTGTGATAATTTGAGTCACTTTACCAGAGGTTTGATACCCCCTTCCTGTGAGGATTACAACCTCTGCTCTGTTGAAAAAAAAGTAGTAGCAAGCCATGCTGAACAGATAACACCAAAGCATCTAAGAGACAGTGTGTCAAAGGATTTGGGTTCTATGCCATAATGGCAGCATTAAGGGATAATGGGTGTTCGCTCACTTTGTAAAAGGTAACAAATCTAAGGAGTCACTTGTTAGCTTGACATTCAAGTCGGGCAGCAGGGGCACTGTAAATGAGCAATTGTACAATGTAGTTTAGGATTAGGCTATAGAGATACCTTCAAAATGCACTCAAACTGATTCCTTTTTAAAATGCTCACTCCAACAGGACAAACCTTCCTACAGTTTGACAGCACAGCATGTACATGTCTGTTTAGTGAATTGTGAGTTGATTTCAACCTGTCTTGTGTGCTAGCTGTACATATTGGTTTAGCAGGTATATACTGGAATGAATGTCACAGGTGGATAGGTTTAACTTTTTTTTTTAGTTGTCACTATTGTAAACTGGGAGGACTGTATCCATTTTATTCTCTTTCAGACAAATTAAACAGGACTACTGTTGATTTATGTTGGGGGTGATTTAGTTTTAATTTCAATCCATATGTTAAGAATTGATTGATGTTGCACTTTACTACTGATAGCCCACTGGTGCTAATGATGCTGCACTTAACTATTTTATAATGTAGAGATACTTGATGTCGTGTATTGTTGGGGGGAGGGGGGGAGAGGGGTGGTTAGTGGTTCTGTTGCTGTCTGTCTGACGAGCTGTATGGTGCAAGATGAATTTCCAAAAGGATCAATAAATGTCTGTCTATCTGTGTGGGTGTGTGTGTGTGTGTGTGTGTGTGTGTCTCTGTCTCTGTCTCTGTCTGTCTGTCTGTCTGTCTGTCTATTTTCCAATTGGCATTATCTTATTTAGTGTTTCTCTGTATACGCTGATGCTTTCATTTTACTGTTTCAAAACAAGTTCTACACTGAGATAGGAGGGAACACTGGAGCATAATTTGATTCACTAACAAGCCATACTGAGAGTAGGAGAACGGCATCCTTTTCTAGGCCAAACTCCTTTGCCAGCCTCTCTTCTCCTGGGTCTGGTCTGTCATTATACAAAATGTTAATAGTGGATATTGAAGTCAGCGGTAGGAACTGTACATGCTGTAAGCCCCCAGCTAAATGTAGGTTGTTTTATTGTTGGAAGATGATGCCTTACTATTACAAGAAAACACCCAGTCCAAGCCTATTTTATCAATTTTATTTAAAATACTTAGAGCTTTTTTTTATCATCAATATTAACAAGTAAAACTGGAAAGCGATGGTTATTTTTAAAACTAAATTTATCACAATGTTAATATGTTTCATCTTTATTTGCTGTATAAAGTGGCATCACAGCTTGTCTAGTTAGACTTTTAGGCTGTGGTATGAAAGCATGGTATTTGTAGTGGCTATTCCGTTTCCAAATTATAGCCACTGCCCCAGCAATAGAAGAGCGGTTTTGCGGTTGTTGTTTGAAAATAATAATTAAACACAAATATCCTACCTATAGAAATAAATCTTTATGATCCTACCAAAACGTTGTAGGTTAATGTTGCATGTGTGTGTGAATCAGGGAAAATAAACAATACTGATGGTTTCTTAAATGATATCAAATAAGATGAAACAGGATGAATAGATGTGGTTTGGTCTCAAGTAAAGCTAGGACTTCCAAAAAACCCTCCACACGTGTTTCCAACTTCCCTTTTATCAATTATACCACACCCTCAATTATTATGGTGTGGCCGATTTGCCAATCAGTGGCCTAGCTGTCAATCAAAATCAGTGGATCAGAACTATAACCAAATATGGGAAGTCTTTAAATATAAACAGAAACTGCTTTTTTGGCTGATACGGTGTTCATTACCTCATAGAAATGTGCTTCTTTCTGTGTGTGCGCAGATCATTGGCATTGGCCTGTGTGGGGTATTTGAGCTGATAAAAGAGACTCGGTTCTCTCACCCCTCACTGTGCCTGCGTAGCCTGCAGGCCTTGTTGGACATGCTGCAGGGACAGCAGCCTGAGGGCTTTCAGACTGAGCCTCCTGATGTGCTGGGTAAGGCTGAAAATGTGTGCATGTGTACAATCCAATGCAATAATAAATCTTTGTTTGTGAGGCTTAAAATGTTGCGTTTTATTTTACCCTGTCAAAGATATGTTGTTGCAACCTAATGATCATTTTCAGGCTGTAGTAGTTAGTTGCTGTGTTGTATTGGACTGCATTGTATTTCAGTTTGTTTTGTTCAGCTTGATATACACACTGCACTCTCATGTTTCAATTTTCACAAATTTCTAATCTGCCCACCACTTGTATGCTTCTTCAGAGTCTCTTTTCCAGTTGTTGTTGGAGACCACGGTCCGGAGCACAGGGCCCAACGACCCGACGGGACAGGCCATCACTGCTCTGTCCTGCGCCTGCCTCTTCAGTCTCGTGGTGGCCTGGGGAGACACTGGCAAAATCTTGCAGGCTGTCTCTGCCATCCTCACCAACAACGGCAGCCATGCCTGCCAGACGATACAGGTAATTAACCAATTTAAACAAATTGGACTGCATTTGGCAATTTGTCTACGCAATTGCCTGTTTTTTTTTTTCATCTTATTTTGTACTGATCACCTGTTCAGATCACTGTCTTATGTTGAACAGGCATATTTATCTTGGAAGAAGAATTCCAGGTGCTTGTATTCAATTGAAGCACAAGCTGGAATTACATTGTTCTTACATCCCTAAATTAACTTCAATTGTTATGTTTAAACCACATCCACCAGGAAATGTGTACATTTCTCTTATGCATTTACTTTTTTTTTTCCGTTCAGATTAGAAGGATAAAGTAACCTCTGGCTCCCCCATGCATTTCCTTCCCTGAGCAGAGAGACTCAGGGCAGAGTCTGGACAGCACAAATTGAGTTTTGGGAAATGTCAAGCCTCTCTGACTCTACCCTGCCGGCAGTCTTACGCCAATTAGCCGGTCTTCTGTTGGCTTGTCCTCTCTCCTCTCTGTTTATTTCTCTCAGATTTAGTTATTGCTTCTGCTTTATATCCAAAATACTCTTGCAAAGATTTGGGAGTATCTTAAACAGAGCCCTATCTTGCACCCGGTACAGCGCAGTGCAAAGCCCAACGCAATTGTCTTTGCAGATTTAAGACTGACACAGTTGTCAATGTCCCGTCCAGCGCCCACGTCGTTTAAATAAAATGCAAATGCACCTGCGCCCATCTGTGCGGCCATGCTGGTCTTACAGGGAGGTGTGTTCCGGTGAATTCTTGGCGTATTGCTATCTTCAGGCAGCGGGAAGTGATCGCGCCATTGACCAACAAAAACCTGGTCTAAAGTCAATAGCGCAGCATTTCATTGTTATTTTAACAGCGAATTAGTAAAATGCGCCTAGGCTTATGCACAGCGCGCGCACACTATGCTTGTTACACACACACAGGGAAGCGCAGCAGCACACAAACATGCAAAAGATTACAAATATTCCAGTGCAAATCCGCTGTCATAATAGCAATGCGCCACAGTACAAACACGCCTGGATTTTAAAGGGAACGGGAGATGACACTCTGATTGGTTTATTGAATGTTACGCCCAAAACACACCTATGAATTAATGAAGACACGAAGTACAACCCTTTTTGAACCATGCGCCCGGCGCACAGACCCTTTTTTCCACCGTCATACTAGCAAAAGTGGATTTGGACACCCCCTAAACACACCTGCGCTATGCGCTTCACGCCGTGCGCTTAGATCGTTAAAATAGGGCCCTTAATGTTACTGTGTGGGAAGGCTTTGTGACTATAAAAATATTTCACCTTTAACTACATACTGATACAATTACTACACTTGGCCAAGGCTGCAGAGAGACAGAGAGACTGTGCAGTCTCACACATTTATCCCCTACAGATGTAGGCCTGTGTTTTTCATCTTCATCTTTTAGGCATTGACTAGACTGTGAATCATCACAATGTGATGTGTGTTTGTTTGCATGTGTGTGAACGGTGAGATCAACGGTGTGTGTCATAAAGGATGTGAGGAATGTGTGTTAAAAAATGCATTCAGGCAGAATGAGAAGAGGGCAAATACGCAGGTACAGTAACCACTGTCTCCGTCACTAATATGAAAATGTGTCTTATTCAGCGGTAACGCCAGTTCCTACCTGGTGCGTGGTCTTCTTCACAAAATGCAGCCCACTATTAAAGGTTTGCAGTTTTACTAATTTTCATCACCTTCCGTGTCCAAAATCTCACCAGGTGCCCACCATACTTAACGCCCTACAAAGGAGTGTACAGGCTGTCCTGGTGGGAAAGATTCAAATCCAGGATTGGTTTGGGAATGGCATCAAACGCGCGGCCCTGATGAACAAGTGGATCCTTAAAGAGGTGGCCATTGACGAGGATGAGCGCTGTCTTCTACAGACTGATGGCTCCTTCCTGTACTTGCTCTGCAAGGACGGACTCTACAAAGTGGGCTCTGGATACAGTGGCACTGTCAGGGTATGTGACACTCTAAGCTGCATGTTGTGACTGTCAAGTGATAACCCCATGTCTGGTGATATGTTAATTTGGGGATTTAGATGGGTTTATGGGTTGAGAAAATGGCTCAGGAAAAGTTGAGGTTTTAGAGGTACATGGGTTTTCACAGGACAGTATCTGTATACTCTGTTGCCAGTTTATTAGGTACACCTAGCTAAACCTAATTCAGTCTAATACAGTCCTGCAATAAATCCTTCCTTTCATGAAGATTATAATGTGAGGTATTTGTTGAAATAAAAGTTTCAGAGATGTGTTCAACTTCATGGACATTTTTGGAGGATGTAGTTTATGGTGCTGTTCACCAGTGTTTAAACAGGTGTTTGTATTCTTTTCCCGACCCATTTATATCAATGAGGGTAGGCTAAATAACCGAAATACCTCCAGCATCCTCTAGACATCCATAATGCTGTTTAAATAGGTTGATTTACATGGATAGTAGTTAAATAAAATCATTTTTGTGTGTGTTTCTGCCCACATTAAATGCCAGTGTTTGTAATTGTCTGCCGAGGTTTTATTTGCCAAAATTACCTCAAGGTTTTTCAGTGTTCGTGGTTGTCTGCTTATGTGTTATCAATGCCACACAGGGCCACGTGTACAACTCCACGTCTCGTACCAGGAATCGAAAGGAGAAGAGATCATGGCTGGGATTCGCTCAGGTATGTAGTGGAGCTTTCATCAAGATGCTCCTCACATACTGTACATTTCAGTGAAGTGGCTTTGAAAAGGCGTTGAGTTCATAAATAATTCAGGCCCCTTTAAACTGAGAATTGACTGTGACTTCAGTTATGTTGGTAATTTTAGTCAGTGCTTAGTTTGGTGTTGGACTCATGAATCTTAACAGCTATCAACTTTGTTTTTGAAACTGCTGATGTGGTGTTCTTGATGACTGTGACAGGGAGTACATTTCAAAGTACTGAACACGTGTTTAAATACAGTATCATGTTTATCATTATCTACAATATGTCTAAGTAAACTAAGCTAAGGCTTCAGTTAGGGATAGTCCTTACTGATGGTCGATCAGCAGCAGTGTTTGTTTTGTGTCTTCAGGGCTACTTGTTGTATCGGGACACAAGTAACCACACAATGTCGGCCATCAAGATCAACCCTGAGACTCTGGAGCATGAGGGGACTGTCACCATGCCAGGTGCCAAGATAATATATATATATATAATATATTTTTTTTATTAATTTATTTTACTCTTTTTGGCTTGTTTAAAAAAAAAAAACACCACCTTCGAGTTATCACAATTCCAACTAAGAAAATATTGCGTATATTCACTGTCACTTTGCTTCTCTTGTAGGTCAAAATTCAGATGGACAAAACATAATTTTCACAGACGGAGAGTACATCAACCAAATCGCAGCCTGCAAAGATGTAAGTTTAATTTTCCTGCTAAAACTCCTCAGCACCATGAACGTAACATGCATTGTCTTTCATAGGCTCTTCTTGATATAGGAAGAACATTTTTAAATGTAAAATTGAACCAGTATCAGTTGGAGAAATCCTCAGTGTTTTCAGAAGTTCTTAGACACTTTGAAACACTAAATAACTTAGAAATGAAACTCACCTCTCCGGCCATTAGGAATCATGGCAGTACAAGTGGATGCCAGCAGGCCTGACCTGTTTAGGGATCAAGCTGACACCAGGATTGGACAAAAAAAATGCACATTTGTGGGATAGCTCTGTGTATTCTGTGTCTGCTGCCAGACAATAAAACTCTGACCGGAAGACAAAGACTACGTAAATATGTCTGGCTACTACAACAAGATGTAGAATAATTCTGAGGCATTGGAAGTCATCTACTCTGTGCTGCTTTAGGGAATGGACAAATGACAAGAATGGCTACATATGAGCGAGTCACTTACAGAGTAATGGGGAGAGAGGATATCTTTAATCAAGTCTGGGGCTCCTTTTTGATGGCAATAGAGGGGTTGTCTGTCTGAATATAAGGCACCGGTTCTGATCTAATCCAATATAGCGTTTGACTGGTAGAATAATGTAATGTAAGGCACATGTTGTTGTTGTTGTTGTTGTTGTTGTTGTTGTTGTTGTTGTTGTTGTTTCTTTTCTTCAATTTTCCTTAATTTTAAAACGGGACAGTGGATGATGTATATGTCTTGTAATTTGTGATGGTGACATATGTTGTACTGTCTGTCAAAAATATTAATAATAAAAAAAGAAAGAAATGAAACTCACCTGTACTGCCCACGTCTGCTGGTAGCACGGTGGAAGGAGATCAGGTTATTATGCATTTATCGTCTCATAAAATTCCTGCAGGCAGTCCAGCATGTGTGTCAGGTTTAAAATACTTGAATAGTCATTGACTTAGTCATCCTGTACCAAGTCATGGGCTGATAGAGTTAATGTCAATCTCACAGAGAGGTGTTTGTCAGCTTTTGTTGTCCATGTTTGAGACGCTGTTTGTACGTGGCTATTCGTTGTTAACACACACACACTAGTGTATTTGAACCCTTTCCTGCTCATCATTTGTCATCTTCTTCATGTTGTGCAATTGAGTAAGCTCTATCTCCACAGAGGAGTGTGTGTGTGTGTGTGTGTATGGAGCTCTCTATATAGATATGTATGTATGTATCTTCTTCATGTTGTGCAATTGAGTAAGCTCTATCTCCACAGAGGAGTGTGTGTGTGTGTGTGTGTGTATGGAGCTCTCTATATAGATATGTATGTATGTATGTGTGTGTGTGTGTTTGTATATGTTTTGTATATGTTTTGTATATGTGGGTGTGGCAGTGAGGGCAGTGGCACCAGATGTGGGTATTCTCCAGAAAGCTTAGTCTCTCAAGCAGTTAACTGCATAAGCACTGTGTAATGCGAGTGGGGGGAGGGGAAGATGTGAAATCCATATATCTGCCGTTGCAGCAAGCCTGATAGCACTTTCTAGGCTAATCAAGGGGGCGGGATGCTGTATGGGGGGAGGATGGGGGAGTCCTCAGAAGCCGCATGCATTTTTAGTGAGCAGCCAGCAAATGCAACCACAGCACAGACCACTTAACGGTTGAGGAAAACCATGGGAGACACACAGTGAGGGGGTTTCAGATGTTGGGAAGATGAGGCAGAGGATGATGTGGGTAAACTATAGGAGGTCAAGAAGATAGAATAAGAAGGTAACATGTAGGGAGGAAGAGTCGAGGGGTGGGGGTATTACTGGCCAGAACATAGAGGTGCTTATTTAATGGTTTGAGTGGCTCTGCAGGAATCAAAGCACAATGGATGAGTGTGTCATCATTACCACACAGTGGAAACCAGACCATCCCCATGCTACCCTTCATCCTGTTTTATATCCCTGTTGTCTCCCAATTATTTCCTTGTTATGTTCTTCTCTTTACTCTGTTCCTTCCCTGTAAATTGTTCTTTTCAGCCACATCCCCTGCAGTCTGACTAACTCACATCTCTGGCAGTTGCCATATGTGCCTCTGTATTGAGTAAAAGTGTTGTATCTATATGTGTTGTAGATAGATGTCACACCCTTCATGGTGAATGTTATATATGATACAGGTATATGCTATTAACACTGACACGGCTGAGGTTTAAAGTTGCCAGTAATATTAAAAAATGTATGCACAGATTGTGTTTGTGCATACATGCTCTGATACATCTTATCTTGTCACTTTCTGCAAGAAAAGTATATTTGATTCTGATTGTCACATTCAGTCAGGTGATGCGGGATGTATTTTTTTATTGTTAGATGAACCCTAAGTGCCACTGTAGCGGTGTTAAGTTGTAAAACTAAACCGTTCCTCCTGTTGGCCCCTGACTCCTGCAGGATGGTTTTGTGGTGCGGATCTATACTATGAGCTCAGACCCGGCCCTGCAGCAGGAACTGCAGCTGAAGCTGGCAAGGAAATGTCTGCACGCCTGCGGCATCTCTCTATTTGACCTCGAGAAGGATCTGCACATCATAAGTAAGTGACAAAAAATGTGCTTATATCTGTATGAGGCTGTGGGTAGCGTGCATGCATATACCTATGACAGACATTCCATACTATGTGTGTGTCTACCAGGTTGTAAATGTGTCACAAATTATTCAAAACATGGAAGACAAGGAACAACCTTGTATTGTGTATTTGGCTCTCAATAGTATGTTGTTCTCTTAGGCACAGGCTTTGATGAAGAGGCAGCATTGCTTGGAGCAGGCAGGGAGTTTGCTTTGATGAAAACTGCTTCAGGAAAGGTGAGAGTAAAAAATCTTCTCTGGTGTTGTGCCTAAAATGTTTAACAAAAATTAAAGTTGGAACAGATCCAACTGCTGAGCTTTAAAGGCTCTGACACACCAACCCGACGGCCAACTGTCGGCAGAAAAGGCAGTCGGACTGATCGGTCTCTCCGAGTCGGTCGAAAAAGTGCATCGGAACACACCGAAGTGGCGCCGTCATGAGCGTACGTTCTGCGCGTGTGCGAGACGTAATACGTCTCCATAACAGCAGGCGGCGCAAATCTGTATTGTCACCCAAAAAAATGAAAAACGGCAGCTGATTGGCCATAAAGGCGGCTCGTTCGGAATACGATCTAATATTTTACGAAAATAGTTCCCCGAAACGTGTTTCTGAAAACATTTTAAGCGAGAAATAGGCCATGCAGTTGCTGAATCTGTCTTCATTTCAGATCGACAAATGTCAGTTTAATAGATTTTCGTCATATTTTGAGAGGCTGTTCGTCGCGCTCATCCGGCTGGCAATTTCCGGGTTAGCACTCCACCAATCAGATTGGTCATTGAGTCCGACTGCCCGCCTTCCGATTCAACAAGTCAAATCGGCCCAAATTACAGCCGGCGGCTCCTCCGACTGAAGACGGCACGGACCACACCGAACAGACTCGGGTCACTGACCTCGCCAGACTGTCCGACGGCCGATAATCGGGTTGGTGTGTCAGCGCCTTCTCACCAATACCAACCACACCAACCACACCAACACTGGATCCACCAACCAGATTTTGTTTTGCTAATGACAGCCCAGGTGAGCCTGGGGTAAAAGCTCTGCATGCCTTTTCTTCTTTCTTTGTCACACTGGCCACATGAAGCCCATTGTACAAAATTAACATTCCCTTTGTTCATAACATCTGTATGTAGTTAGCTATAGTCAGATTTTCCTAGGATCAGGCTGTACTAAAGCATACCAATAAGACATGTATTTTAGTTTTGAATATATTTGGTGGCCCTCTAGGCTAAATTGCCTTTAAATAAAAGAGAATGAGGGAGCTGTGTTTGGATGGTGTTTTTGGATGTCTCATGGTCTTTGCACTGTTTATTGTGCTCTGAACCCAACTCTTGTTGGTGGTTGTATGCACGCTGAGCTGATACAGTGATATCTCTGCTTAAATAACTGGAATAGTATATTTCACCAAGCTAAGCAGTAGGTCTGACCTAAAGTATGTCCACTTTCACCAGGACCCACTGCAAGTAAAGCTTTCTGTGTTTGTGAACTTGTAGAAGACTAGAGACACAAACATGAAATAACAAGTATGAAAACATTTGAATGTAGGTAGGTAGGTAGGTAAATGGCATAGATATTTTGTTTGTGTCGGTGTACAGACAAATCAACTCGGAATACTACTTGACTCAGTGTTCAATTGCAGGGTCTGTAATCGAGCACAGTAGGGAAGCAGTGCCTTACTGAAGAAGATATGCCACATTTTTAAGCAGACTGTTTTTGTAAAATGAGAATGCTAACTATGTAGTTTGGGTGTGTGTGGAGGGTGTGGTTGTGTGCGTCTGTAATGTAGGTGTGGTGCAGCGTGCCTCTTTTGTAGATAGTGGCCCAGGGCAGTTGCCTGTGGCACATTTTTGTGTCTGTGTAGAGGCCTAATCTCACAGCACAGTTTATCTGCAGATTACCCTAACCCAGACTGGCTGGATGGGTAAAAATAGGGGAGCTGACCTGCATCTTGGCTCAAAGTTCTTTGGCTGGACAATATGCTAGACATGTGCTGTAGAGAAAAGAGACAAAGGTCCAGTGTTTATAGTCAATAAGTTACTGTTTGTTCTGTATGCAATACTGTTGTGATTATGTAATTTGCAAAGTGAATGTCAGATGATTTGAGTTATAAGCAGCAGCCTTGTACATGTATTATCACAAGTTACCCATGCTGTTTGAATTGTTAAAGTACTATAGACATGGACTAAGGCCTGAAAATAACTGCTTAATAAAAGCTATGCTTTAAAAACACAGGTTCATCCATTTCACCAAGAACACTGTGATGGTGCAGCAGAGATGTTGGCTGTCACAGTGGGCTTCAGCAAAAGATTTTGGGCTGTAACCCTGGCTAAACTTTTGACACAGCGTAGTCCAACAAAGTGGATATACTGTAGATCCTCAACTCCTCATAAATGACCACTAAGAAAACAGTTTCTTATTCCTGATCCTATTTCAAATTTTGTGTTTGATCTTCTTTTCTCATCTTCCCCTCACAGATTTACTACACAGGAAAGTACCAGAGCCTGGGTATAAAGCAGGGTGGCCCATCTGCAGGGAAATGGGTGGAATTACCCGTTACAAAGTCTCCCAAGATTGTTCAGTTCTCAGTCGGCCATGATGGCTCTCATGCACTACTAGTGGCCGAAGATGGAAGTGTGTTCTTTACAGGCTCTGCCAGCAAGGGAGAGGATGGCGAGTCCAGTAAGACAATCTCAAACGATCGGCAAACATTCAACAACTTAATCTATTCAACTTTTTATTAAAAGCAGAATTAAAGCCATCTCAGTTGAAGTCCTAAAGGTGATGTTTGTTTTTCTTTGCAGCAAAAAGTCGCAGACAGCCCAAGCCGTACAAGCCCAAGAAGATGATCAAATTAGAGACCAAGACAGCAGTGTATACAGCGTGTAACAATGGCAGCAGCAGCATTGTCACCAAGGATGGAGAGCTCTACATGTTTGGCAAAGATGCTATTTACAGCGACAGCACTTGTGAGTTGACAAGGCTATTTCAAATTCTCAACTTGAGGGAATTTCTATGAGATGTATCAGTTGTTTTCTTGTTATTGTCTACATTGCTTTGATAAAGACAGATTAAAGACTAGCTATATACATTTATAAATATTTCTCTGTTGGAAACCATGTTATTCACGTTCTTTATTATCGTTACTTTCTTGTCCTCAGGCCAGGTGACAGACCTGAAAGGTCAGTCTGTGACTCAGGTTGCCATGGGTAAGGCCCATACATGTGTTCTGACCAAGAGTGGGGAAGTGTGGACATTTGGGGTGAATAACAAGGGCCAGTGTGGCAGAGACACTGGATCCATGAGCCAGGCAGGGAAAGGTGAGCAGATGGACAAACACAGACAAACTAATACACATGACAACAAACTGTATATTGTGTCTTACATTGCCTTTGTATTACACTCAAACTGATGGCTTTCTTTTCTGTGTGTGTGTGTTTGTTGTAGCGTTTGGTGTAGAGAGCATGGCCACAGCCATGGATGAAGACCTGGAGGACGAGCTAGAAGAGAAAGAAGAGAAGAGCATGATGTGCCAGCCAGGCATGCACAAGTGGAAGTTGGACCAGTGCATGGTCTGCACGGTGTGTGGAGACTGCACTGGCTACGGCGCCAGCTGTGTCAGCAGTGGACGGCCAGATAGAGTACCAGGAGGGTAAGAAGACACAATAACTGGAAGGGGGTACAGTATCTGTACAGCACTTGCGTTTATCAATGAGTAAGTACTGTTGAAGTGACTGTTGTTCTTTCTGTGTCTGTCAACCAGTATTTGTGGCTGTGGGTCTGGGGAGTCTGGCTGCTCAGCGTGTGGCTGTTGCAAAGCCTGTGCCAGGGAGCTGGATGGTCAGGAGGCCAGGCAGAGAGGCATCTTTGACGCTGTGAAGGAGATGATTCCACTGGACCTGCTGCTAGGTATGCCAACTGATATCATGACTTTATGGCCCCCCTGTTTTACTCATTAATACAATAATTACATCTCACCTGTATCACCCTTCACATTGTTTACATTTTGCTTAAAACTACAGATGGTAAATTGTATAAAAATAAGTTTTCTTATATTTGTTGAAACTGTCCCTATATCTTGACCGTAATACATGAGACAGATAATCTGTGTCTTTCGGCGCAGTGGAATCTTGCCATTAGGAGCACTAGCTTTTTCCCCCCAGATTATCTGTTTTAATGTGCTGCTGTCAGGATATAGTGACAATTTTAGCAAATATATGACAAAAACTTATTTTTATTAAAGTTACCAACTGCAGCTTTAAAGGCACACAGTCTGATAAATCATATGCATGTAGAAGTGTCAAGCACGTACAGATGACTGTCTTGAGCGGGGTTGTGTGCAGGCTATATATCCTTCTGAGCTATGCCAGTGTGCTGCTAATGCCACATACATCGCACACTGTCTGTTGCATTTGCTTGAATGCAGTGTTTTGCACACTTGTCGTCGCTCATTCTTTGTTTTATTCTTGTGTTGTGCAGAGTCATTGCTTCTCCATTACGTCTTTCTATCATTCATTGATGTGTGTCTCGTTTTTGTTCTGCTCTGCTCCGTCTTCCCTCCTCCTCCTTCTCCTGCATCCTTTCTGGGCTGTCTATACCTGGGGCCTTTTTTTGTTTTCAGCTGTGCCTGTCCCTCCCCCTCCAGGAGTGAACATCGAGGAGCACATCCAGATCCGTCAGGAGGAGAAACGGCAGAGGATCAATCGCCGGCACAGGCTGGAGGAGGGCAGAGGTATGAATCCGGGCTAAACAGAATGGGACTATGTTTAGGGAAGGGTTGTGTGTTTTTTTTTGCTTCAGGATATGCTTTCTATGATAGGCAATTAGACATAGGCACAGGGAGAGTTAGAAGGTGGAAGTGGAGGTTAACAAATAGGGTGAAGCTACGAACATTACATCCAGCCCTTTTAAGTTTTGAATAACTTCCAGGTGCTGTGTGAGCTTGGGTCTTGTGCTTGGTGACTTTCCCCTTGCTTGTGTCTTTATAATTTTTTTTAGTGTGTCTTTATTGTTGTGGTAAAGTATTATCATGTGTTCTTTCCCGTTTGTGAGCATTATGCATGCATGTGAAAGTTTCTTTCTCCCCCAGGCCCCCTTGTTTTTCCTGGTCCCATTTTTATGAACCAGCGTGAGCAGGCCCTAGCCAGAATAAGACCCCTTCAGGCACTAAGGCATAAACGGGACAAGCACAAAGGTACTACGGTCTTCACTAACTCAAGGGGTGCAGAGACACCCTTTTGACTCATCTCCCAATCTGGCTGTCCCGCCTACCTCCTCTCTCCCTCTCTGAGGGCAGAGACTTTTATGTCTCCACCAGGTCTCATGGTAACAAGCAATGTAGCCTGTTGGCAAGAAAGACTTGCTGTGACTCACAGTGGAGAAATGGCTGAAGCCTTAAGACCCATATCAGCAGGCTGGTCCATTTTTGAATTTGAATAATTTTATCTAACCCTAACATTAGAAAAGGGCTAAAAGTAGAAAATGGTCTGTTCTGCTAATTCATTTTCTGGTTTAACAGTTCTAACTCTCAGAGTAGGATGCGTGCTCTGCCCACTGCTGCTGTTTGACCTAAATAGAAATCAATGTCCTTGCCTAACTGGATTTGCCATCACTTTCAGAGCAGCTGATTTGTCACTTTGTGGGTACAACTGCAGCATTACAAGCAGATGAAACAGCGAACACAGGGGAGAGCAAGCTTTAATGAATGACAAGCTGTAAATATGACAGAGGAAGGAAGCAGGGTTATTAGTTTAAAAAAATAAAATAAAATTATCTCAGGGAAATGGCTTGGAAATACTCACAAACATCTAAAAATCTATGAACATGGCAAAAGCTTTTGAGGCACTTAACCATCAGACAAGTGAGTGTACGTGTTCATTGTCTGTTACTTTTCTTGAAGCTAACTATTCAACGAACCAACAACTTATATGTGAATTATTTCAGTAAGACCCACATTTATATACCTATATCTGTAGTTTCCTTGTGTTGTTTGGTTTTGTCCTCTGAATCTCAGCGTCCTAGGGTTTTTTCTTTGGAAAATCAAAAACAAAATCTGGTTGTAACAAACCGTCTTACTTTCCTTTCTATAGTAACCACAAGGACGACAGAGGACACACAATAACACTTAAACGCTCTCTGTACTATTTATAGTATTCAGGTCAAAATATACTTTTGTTAACAAAAACTTCAAATATCAAACTATCACTCACTGCCTGCACAAATATAAAACAACAGCTTATATATCTGTCTGTAGATTGGGCATGTCGGTAGGTCTTCATCTGCCTCTCTAAGCTGCTGCTGCTCCTGCTGCTGTTGCTTTCCTTGCCAATAGGAGGTTGGAGTGGAACTGATGGTTGATGATATTGGCTAGGCTTGATTTTGGGTGCCGAGCATTGTGCCCTTGTTGATGTAAAGCATTCGCTGAGCATGTACAATTTGAAGGCCTTCACCATAGAAACTCATTGTGTTATTGTCCCACTGTTATATGTGGAAACAATAATGCCCCAGTGTATTCTGTTTCAGAGCAGTAGTGGTTTCCTTCTTAATGTCAGTAAAGAAAATGAGGCTGTTCTGCTCTGCTGAATCACTTTACTTTTGCAGAACCATTCATTGTGGTTGATGCACAGTTGTAAGGCTAGGTTACTTGGGGTACCTCCCCTGAGCATCCTTCTTCATGGTTTTACACTCATGAAGAGGAATGTGTGTTCCAAATCCCCCCCCCCCCACGGACAATACTGGTGTTTCAGATTGTGACTTCCCAATAAGCTCTAGTTGTGCTTTAGATGTAATTAAGAACATATGTTTTTTTGTTTTTGTTTTTTTTGACAGTTGTCGCCATGAGCTAAACTTTCAACCCAACCTTTTAAATGTTTGGGGCATTGAGCCATTTATTGTGAAGTAGTATTGAAACCGAAAGCCGTTATCTCATGTGGCTGGCCTCAGATACAGGAGAAACCACAATGAGCTGGCATTGACTGTCATTGTATTTACTATAATGCACAGGTCTCTATCTAACCCCCCCCCTCACACACAACAACTGTGACCTCTTACGCAAGGCTCATGGTTGACCAGATTCCCTCTTACTCATTGAACACAGACAGACGTTAAGAAAATCGAATTATTTGCTAAACAAACAATCTGTCCATCTGTAATGGGACTGGTTGCCAAAAGCCTTTCTGTTATAGAGGTGTTGTTACCTCCTTTCTATTTCGGCATGCTTCTCCCTTTTCTCCCTGTTTTCTTTTGAAACCTTTTTTTCCCCCCTCCAGCTCAGTTTTCCAGGACTATGCAGAGACATCCACCTCTGTGGTCTGAAGTTGCTACTGAACCTCACTCTCCCCCCGTTCTCTCAAATATGCTGACTTGGAGTGTTTGCCTTATAGATGGTAGCAGTGAGCGTGGAGAAAAGGACGCCAGCAAAATCACCACCTACCCCCCAGGGGCAGTGAGATTTGACTGTGAGCTGCGAGCTGTGCAGGTCAGCTGCGGGTTTCACCACTCAGGTAGGTTCATTTCCCTCATGGCTTCTTCAGGTCAGGCACCAGGGTAGAAAACATTATTTGAAAACAATTGTTTTTAAAACCTCAACTCTAGTGGCTGACCTTGAATTAAAGAAAGTGGGTAAATGACAGTCATGGTTGCTTTGCAGTTGTGCTGATGGAGAATGGAGATGTCTACACGTTTGGTTACGGCCAACATGGGCAGCTTGGACATGGAGATGTCAACTCCAGGTATTGCTTCTGTTGCTTTACATGTTTTGAATTTAACGTGATACATGTACTACATTGCTCATATTTCTACTGACCAGGAACTTTAGGAAAGCGAAGTTGTTATTACAGGCATACATTTGTTAAATTAGCCCAAGTAAAGATTGAAGATATAAGTCCACAGTCTCGCCTTGTCATTTTTAATTGCATTACAAATATAAATAAACAAACTGCACGCATGTGGACACACAACCTAAAACTAGATGTTTCTACCTGCCAGGGGTGCTCCAACCCTGGTGCAGGCCCTTCCAGGTCCCAGTGTACAGGTGACAGCAGGCAGTAACCACACAGCTGTTCTCCTCATGGATGGGCAGGTCTTTACATTTGGCAGCTTCTCGGTGAGAAAAACATCATCCCTGATACAATGTGTAATCAACTGCTTTATTTAGAGGGTGCAAAATGTTTTTTTACCTGTACAGTAATGATGGCAGTATTTTAAACGTTCATTGCTTCACACCTGTTTTGATATAGTTGACCATAAGCTGCTCTGGAGAGTAAATATATATGCATTGTTTTTTCAGAAAGGACAGCTGGGCCGGCCCATCCTGGACATGCCCTACTGGAATGCCAAGCCATCTCCCATGCCCAACATTGGTGCCAAGTATGGACGAAAGGCTACCTGGATTGGTGCCAGCGGAGACCAGACATTCCTTCGGATCGATGAGGCTCTTATCAACTCTCATGTCTTAGCTACTTCAGAGATATTTGCCAGCAAACACATTATTGGCCTTGTGCCCTCCTCTGCGTCTGAGCCGCCTCCATTTAAATGCTTGCTAATCAACAAAATGGATGGAAGCTGCAGGACCTTCAATGACTCTGAGCAGGAGGACCTACAGGGATTTGGCCTGTGTCTGGACCCTGTGTATGATGTCATATGGAGGTCAGTCCAAGGACTATACAGAGCAATAAAATGAAAACATTTCAGTTTAATTTTGGTTAATCTGTATGTACCGTATTGTGTCATTTCCAATTGTTTACTTTTTATCCCAAGTTTTAAGATTCAGTTGAAACACCCTCCAGATAAGATTAACGTCCTTCTTTTTTTTTTTTTCAATGTGTTATGTGTGATCCCTCTTTGTGGCACTCTGTGGGCCCTTTAGGTTCCTGCCAGCCGCAAAAGAGATGTTGTGCTACAATGCAGTAATAGCAGATGCCAGGATGCCCTCTGCTACAGATCTACAGGCTCGCTGTAGCATCCTTAGTCCAGAACTGGCATTGCCCTCAGGATCACATGCTACCACTACTCGCTCTCACGGAGCCCTACACATTCTTGGTAATCCTCTGCACTAACCATTCAGCAAAGTGTCTTTGGTCATATGGATCTTTTATGAATGTCTTGGTGTCCTATGAATATGTACATGAATGCTACTACACCAATGATGATGGACAATTCGGACATCTGTGGTTCTGTGGTCTAAACCCCACTCCTTTTGATCAGGCTGTGTAGTCAGTGTAGCTCCTTTTATTTTCAACGTAATGGACCTTTAATTGAATGACTGATGCTTTCTGTTCTCCAATCAGTTCTCTTTCAATTCTTGGGAACATTGATTTAAGAGACAGATTTACTTCTAGATTGTAGCCAAACATATGAGTGTGTGCAGGAATGCTTAGGTTTTGCTTATGTTCATCATCATCATCAATGCTAAGAGGATGTATACTGGGTTGTCCACTTAGGTTGCCTGGATACACTGGCAGCCATGCAAGAGCTGAAGATGGGTGTAGCCAGCGCAGAAGAAGAAACCCAGGCAGTGATGAAGGTCTACTCCAAGGAGGACTACAGTGTGGTGAACCGCTTTGAGAGTAAGTGGGCTCATTATACAGGATTCATGGTAAATGGTGTAGGATAAAACATACTGGGAGATGCATTTGGCTTGTATATGTTTTGGTATGATGATGTGATTATATCAAGCTTGACTGACCTTTAACCTTTTAAGTCAAAGCTACTGAATTTGTAAAACATAAATATTTAGTTCAGATCAGTTTGTCATTCAAGATTCAAGATTCCTTTATTTGTCATTTTTATGCACCACATAAAAACAAAATTGTGTTTCCACATCCACTAGTCAATAAATAAGTCAGTGCAAGACAAAGGACTTTAAAAATTCTAGGCTCATAAATAAAAACACTTAATAAATAAATGAAGATTACACTAAAAAAATGCACCAATTAAATGAACTAAGATTAATAGGATAAAATTAGTAGTCTAAAATGTTGCAGTTCACCTTTCCATCATCCACCTCAGTAAACAACCAAAGTGGATAAACAGCGTGTGTACCTTGCATAGCCTTATTGATTCCATGTGTGATGTTGTAGGTCACGGTGGTGGCTGGGGCTACTCAGCCCACTCTGTGGAGGCCATCCGCTTCTGTGCTGATGCAGACATCCTGCTTGGTGGGCTGGGCCTTTTCGGGGGACGAGGGGAGTACACTGCCAAGATCAAGGTGAGCCGTCGTGTGACACTTTTCTTTTTTTAAACAAAGACATTTTATTTTTTGCCATTTATTCAATGTTCATTTTAGGCATTTTTTCATCATGGCTGTAATTTGACAAATCACTTGCTTTGCGCCAGGACTGACATTTTATTCCATAGCGTGTGCTGCTGCAAATTGTCTGTACAGGTATCTCAAATGTACCAAATTAAAGTTACACTGCTGCAAATCTATATTCAAACAATGAATTACAGAGCTGGTACCACTGGAGGAATAAACTCAATGGATATTGTAGAATCCTGGCCTTAAATGAAAGGCGTTTACATTCTATTAAACCAGTCCTGTTGTTGTGCAGCTTTTTGAGCTGGGACCTGACGGGGGTGACCATGAGACAGACGGTGATCTGCTGGCTGAGACTGACGTGCTGGCCTATGACTGTGCTGCCAGGTAAAGTTAATGGATTCCTTCGGTTGTCACAACAATTTCTTGTAAAGAAAACAAGTTATGGAATTAATGTTGGTCTCTTATTTTACCTTTAGGGAGAAATACGCCATGATGTTTGATGAGCCGGTGCTGCTGCAGCTGGGCTGGTGGTATGTGGCGTGGGCCCGAGTGTCTGGACCCAGCAGTGACTGTGGATCCCATGGACAGGCCACCATTACTACTGATGATGGGTAAAAGTGATTTCACAATATAAAGAATGCTTCTGCATTTATAAAGTAATAAGTCTTACAGATTTCCCATATGTATCATTTGGTTATATAATGCTTGAATGTGAATATTGGTCACAGCCCTTTTTTAATTCGTCATTTTTTTGTTTTTCTCTGAAGTGTGGTCTTTCAGTTCAAAAGCTCTAAGAAGTCAAACAACGGTACAGATGTTAATGCGGGTCAAATACCTCAGCTGCTTTACAGGCAAGTAAAATTCCTTTCATTTTGTGAACAGTGATTCAAGCTTATTTTATCTCTAGGCTTAAGTAAAGTAAATGGTTTTAATTGCGTCTTTATATTTCAACATCAGGCTTCCTTCAAATGATGGCAATGCTTCTAAAGGGAAACAGCAGACCAGTGAGCCAGTTCACATCCTTAAACGCTCATTCGCTCGTACCGTCTCCGTGGTGAGTACTGTCTCTATGTTTTGAATAGCGTTTTGGCTGCAATGTATTTCTAACTGCTTAAATGTCTTGACAGGTAATTTGTTACAGCACCGTGTGGGACTGTCTAACTCTTTCTTTTGTGTAGGAGTGTTTTGAGTCTCTGCTGAGTGTGCTTCACTGGAGCTGGACCACCTTGGTTTTGGGTGTGGAGGAGCTGCGAGGGCTGAAGGGCTTCCAGTACACCGCCACCCTGCTGGACCTCGAGAGACTGCGCTTTGTTGGCACGTGCTGCCTCCGCTTGCTCAGGGTCTACATCTGTGAGATCTTCCCCATTGCTGGTAGGAGCACAGAGAACCTAACAGCACTTTATCCTCAGCAATATAATGGCTCTCTCTTTGCAAACAAGAAGACCACAGTGCTGCTGCTTTTAAGCTATTAGTCACAATGCTTTTTCCTGTTCAGTTATGAATACCTTTCTGAATGAAAAGCAATTGACAATATTCATCCTTATTGATTTTAGAATAAAATACTCAGTTTGCCAATACTTCTGTCTGTGGCCTATACTACATTAAACTATTTACAGACTAGAAAAAGGGGCAACAGAAAATACACTTACTCAGGAAACTAAACTCCTTTTCTGTCAGGCCAGCCATTCGCTGTCGTTTTTATTAATCTTTTATCGAAAGCCTTTTTCTTTTATCTGCTGGTTTCACAGACTCATAGTGAAATACAGAAACAGCCTGAACGACATAGTCAAAACCTGCTCTAAAATATTGGTGTAAAACAAAGAGATTTAAATTCTCTTTGTAATCAACAAATCTTGCGTAAAGCAAAGAGCATTTTGTCTTCTTCAGATCATGTTCTTCTTGCCCAAAATATAACGAGACGTCGTTATATTTTACCTGCTTTTAAAACTAATCGGCACTCTAATTCTTTGATCCCTTCTGCAATTCGACTTTTAAATTATTTATCTAATCTCTAGGTTGTAGGCCTAATATGTAGGCTTGTGTGCTGTTATGCATGTGTGTGTTGTCTGTAGCTGCTCTTAATTTGCCCCTTGTGGGATTGATAAGGTTGTTGAGTTGACTTGAGATTGTGTTTATATTTCAAAAAGTACCTTTCAAATGAACTCTATTTAGAGTGTTAGCTTCTGATCTCTCACAGTGTTTCCTTTTTCTGTCTGATGTTTGATTTCTAGCCAGCACCAAAGCTGTGGTGGAGGAGTCGAGCAAGCTGGCAGAGTGCGTGGGAAAGACGCGCAGCCTGCTGAAGAAGATCCTATCAGAAGGCATGGACAACTGCCTGACCAAGCTGGACAACGACCCCCAGGGCTACTTGTCTCAACCTTTGACCCTGCTGGAAGCTGTGCTGCAGGAGTGCCACAACACCTTCACTGCCTGCTTCCACTCTTTCTACCCAACCCCAGCTCTGCAGTGGGCCTGCCTATGTGACCTGCTCAACTGCCTAGACCAGGTCAATAATGTAAATGGGACTGAAATCAGTTACAGTATTATTCTTATTAGCGATTCATCTATTGAAATTCTTTCCTGATTTATAAGTAGTGTAGTTTAGTGCATAAAATGTCAATGCCCCAAGTTCCCAAAGTCTATGGTGACATCTTCAAATTGCTTGTTTTGTCCAACCAACAGTCCTAAACGCAAAGATATTCAATTTCAATAACAGAAAACAAAGAAAAGCTGCAAATTTGAGAACCTGAAACCACTATGTGTTTGGCATTTTTTCCTGATGATCGACTTGAACAATGATTTCCAAAATAGTTATCGCCCAATTATTTAAGCTATACAGATGGTCAAGAGTGTTTTTAAAATTCAGCAGGTGTACTTTTACATCTTTAGATATTGAGGTGATACTCTTATCAAGACAACTCACCAGCGTATCAAAACCATAGCTCCCTTACAATATTGTCTTAGGTTGTTAAATGGGACATCGTAGAAACATTTAAAAAAGATGATTAAAATCAGAGATTCATTCTTGTGCTCCTTGTTTGTTTTTTAGGACATTGCTGAGGCCAACTTTCGCACATCCAGCAGCCGTCTGCTGGCGGCCGTAATGTCAGCTCTGTGCAACACCTCAGTCAAGTTGACATCAATCCTCCCCATTGCATATGACGGGGAAGTGCTGTTGCGTTCACTGGTCAAACAAGTCAGCACCGAGAATGACTCTGCCCTTGCTCACCGCTTCCCCCTTCTGGTGGCCCACATGGAGAAACTAAGCCATGTAAGTTTTTGCACGTCATATATACAGTGCATCAGGTATTCTCACATCAAA
Organism: Gymnocephalus cernua; assembly: GCA_023631565.1. Taxonomy (NCBI): domain Eukaryota; kingdom Metazoa; phylum Chordata; class Actinopteri; order Perciformes; family Percidae; genus Gymnocephalus; species Gymnocephalus cernua. The sequence continues at coordinate 21,222,984 of CM042434.1, forward strand.
ATGGTGGACATGGCTGCTTATGGGTGTGGTCGATGACCCAGAAAATGTTTGGCAGGTGGAGAACACCGTGGCATTTGATCATCACCACATCCTATTCTCATTGAAATACCTCACTCTTTATCAAACCAGTAATATCATATTATTTCCCCCATTAGACTGAGGAGAACCTGATGGGCATGGCCAGCTTCCGGGAGGTACTAGAGAAGATGCTGGTGATTGTGGTGCTGCCGGTCAGAAAGAGTTTGAGGAAGGAGGTGGAGCTGTTCTCTCCACACCTGGTCTCCAACACCTGTGGTCTGCTGGCCTCCATCGTCTCTGAGCTTACCGCCTCTGCCCTTGGCTCCGAGGTAACTTAACTCACACCAGTGCTCCCATGCACCCTCACAAATGCACACATTAAGCATTTCTGTAGGGCCACAGGGCTTGGCAAACCGAAGTCTAGTTTCTTTACAGATACTTAATCTTGATTTGCTCTCAGCGTGCTCTTGTGGAGCTTTTTTGTTCACATTGTAATCATTGACCTCTCTCGCATTTGTTTTTGTTTTTTTAACAGCTGGGGTGACCCTCCGCTCCTAATTCTGGTCAACTCAAAATTGTCACAGTCCAGCTTTATAAGTTATAGATAAGATCTGTCGTCATCTGTATTTCCTCATTCTTTTTCTTTCCTCGTACCTCATACCATATCCTTTTACTTAAAGCTCTATTGCAATTGAACTAACTTTTTATAGTGACAGCTTTTTGTCACTATACAAGGTGATGTTTTTACTGTTACCAAGAAACAGTAATTGGATTTTCTTTGTTTTTACTGTATGCTGGGACAGATGTCTGGCGCCCTCCCTCTCACACTCTTCATTCAATTATCACACACATTCCCTTGTACTGCATTCAGGAATTTTTGCGCTCTCGTTGCCATAGTAACCGCCACTCGACGGCAGCCCCCGACACCACTGTTCTTCTCCCCAGTCTATTGTCAGGGAAACAACTTTTCCTCCCCTGAGCAACTAGATCGGGTCTCTCTGCAGTTATGTCTGGCTCTCTGTTGTCAGCAGGCTGATATAAATAGTTATCGTTTGTAGATTACTTAACACGCGCGCCAAACAAGAGGTTTATATTTCAGACATTTCTTTATTTCTGTATTTCAGACAATGTTTATTTTAGAAACCATCCATTTTCTCTCTTACTGTTTTGTTTTTAATAAAATTGCTGACCTTACATTTAGATGGCATCCATTACTTGTACAGCAATATTTGTGATGTGTATATATATATATATATATATATATATATATATATATATATATATATATATATATATATATATATAAAAAATAAAATAATCTCATTGTGTCATTGCTTATTAGGTTGATGGGCTGAACTCGCTCCACTCCGTGAAAGCATCCCCTAACCGTTTCACCAAAACGAGCCAGGGCCGGAGTTGGAACACAGGCAATGGCTCTCCGGATGCCATCTGTATGACAGTGGACAAGCCAGGCGTTGTGCTGGTGGGTGTCTGTGTCTACGGAGGAGGGGGCATCCATGAGTATGAACTAGAGGTGCTGGCTGATGATGTAAGTGATTAGAAATCATTTCCCACTTATATTTTACTATATTTTTTATGCATTTTCTGGTGTTCTTGACTAGTTTTCAACCTTAGCGTCTTTTTTGTTTCCTTACCTTTTAGGCGCAGACGGAGCACCCAGGGGACTCGGCACATTCTCACAGGTGGACGTCCCTGGAGCTGGTAAAGGGCACCTACAGCACTGATGATTCTCCCAGTGATATTGCAGAGATTCGCTTGGACAAGGCTGTGCCACTCAAGGTACATTGTTCTCGAGAAAATAATTTATGCATGCATATGATTTGCTGTTGAGACTCAAATGTTGAGATGTGACATGTTGTAACTCTTTTCTAACTTTATACAATGGTGTGCTGGTTTTGGTTAAAATGCATTTAGTCTCACTTATGAATTGTGTCTGTTGCAGGAGGGGGTAAAGTATGCTGTCCGATTGCGAAACTACGGCAGCCGGACAGCTAATGGGGATGGAGGTATGACCACAGTGCAGTGCTCTGATGGTATGTCCTTCACCTTCAGCACCTGCAGTTTGAGTAGCAATGGGACCAACCAGACGAGAGGACAGATCCCACAGATTCTCTACTACAGGTAAACGCAAAGCAAGCATTTTGTAATATCTCATCTCTGAAGTATTTGTTGTTTATTTTTTTCTGACTTGATTTTTTTTATCTTGTGGCCAAAGGAGTGAGTACGATGGGGATCTCCAGTCTCAGCTGCTGAGCAAAGCCAATGAGGAGGACAAGAACTGTAGCAGAGCTCTATCTGTGGTCAGTGCTGTGGTCAGAGCTGCAAAGGACCTGCTTCACAGAGCTTTTGCTGTAGATGGTAAGCACAACAAACGTGCACCTGTATAACAGAAGCATTGCCTTAGAGCCACTTGTAATGGATTTGGGATCATATCTGTTCAGCTTCTCTTCAGTTTAATCTCTGTCCTTTATTATCTCCAGTGGATGATATTCCTGAGCTACTAAGTTCCTCCAGCCTGTTCTCCATGCTCCTGCCCCTTATCCTGGCCTACATCGGCCCGGTGGCTGCGTCTGTACCTAAGGTAAGAGGTCAAACCAGGATGGCAAACTCTTCATCTTGATTTTAAATTGTCTTTCTCTGATGTGGCATTGTGGTGAAATGCCTCCTCTTCCTCATCCAGGCTGCTGTTGAGGTCTTTGGACTTGTGCAGGAGCTGTTACCTGCTGTCTCTGCCCTCAACCAAAAGTATGCCCCACCCACCTTCAATCCCAACCAGTCAACAGACAGCACTACTGGCAACCAGCCTGAGCAGGGCCTGTCAGCTTGTACCACCTCAAACCACTACTCAGTAATTGAGAGTGACCACCCTTACAAACAAGCTGGCGTCACACAATACAGGGTAAGGTATCCTTTGGCATGCTAACTGCTTAGCAAGTAAAGTACATCTGAAAAAGTAAGAGACACACATATCATTTAATGCTTAACTGATGTTGCTCTGTCTCACCTTGCCTCAGGTATCATTCCCAGACTGTGTCCGCTGGACCACCATCGAGTTTGATCAACAGTGTGGCACTGCACAGCCAGAGGATGTCCTACGCCTGCTCATCCCCAGCCGTACCCTCCACCTGTCCAGCCTGGGGGCCAAACCTTTGATCCATGACACCATCAACACCTGGACTGAGCTCAAGAAGTTCTCAGGCTCCACAGGCTGGCCAACCACGGTCCTAGTGCTGCCAGGTAAGAGAGGCCAACAAACGTTACGACTGTGTGTCTGTCTGTACACTTACAAAGTTCTCAATGCTTCGGTTTGCATGTAGGGACCCTCATTATGCTACCGTTGAAGTGTGGTGCTATTTTGAGCCTTGTTAGTGGTATAAAATAGTGATTTACCAAGTGCCCAGAAAGCTAGCGTTAGCAGGTAACCACTGGGTTTGCGGTAGCTTGTCTAAAGCCCAGAGATGCATTTGATTAGCATGAAAACATATCCCAGAGAACGGTCAACTCGGTACACATATGTTATTAACCCCTAGGTTCATTTTGAGCCGGAATTGTCCTTTAATGGGAAAACTGAGGGTAGAACATTTCAAAAGTTGCATTTGCTGTGCTGACCAAAAAGGAAAGAGGCAAAGTCTATACCTAGCAAGGAAAACATGCAAACATATATTCTTTATTGAGGCAATGCATTCATTTGTAAATTGACAGCACTACCAATATTTATGAAGACGTGTCATATGATGTGTAATGATTAAGCCGTGACACCATTCCAAATAGTTATTCTTGTAACCCAGATCTAGTTCATTGATCTTAATTGCTCTCATATGTGCTTTAATCTCCTTAGTAATGCTTCACTGAGCCACCTGCCACACTAGGCAGCCATTAGTTTCCCAGTGATTACCTACATCATTTTGCCCACCTGTCTCTCTTTTCATCTTCTATTTTTCTGCCCTCTCTACTTCCAGGAAATGAAGTTCTCTTCTCACTGGAAACAGCCTCGGACTATGTTAAAGACGAGAAAGCTTGTTTTTATGGCTTCAAGTGTGTGGCTGTGGGATATGAATTCAACCCTGGTCCTGATGAGGTACAGACACTCTCGTATATTCCTCCGTCGTATATTTGTGCAGCGGGCTGGTCTTCCATCTTTCTGTATAATGGGCGTTTGTCTCTGAGAACCGTTTGATCTCATGATGTGATGTGCGTTGGTAGAGAAAATGTCAAATGTTGCAAAACCTTCCTGACCATAGCGTTTTGGACATTTCAGGGTATCATCCAGCTAGAGAAAGAGTTAGCCTTCCTGGGCAGTGTGTGTGCTGCAGCGCTAATGAAGAAAGACCTGGCCCTTCCTATAGGTATGGAAAACAGTGGAGGGTTGAGTGAATTTGATGGGCTGTATTAATTTTGTATAACATCTGATATTCTATTTTTTTCTTCAACTTGAGGCAATGAATTGGAGGAGGATCTTGAGATTCTTGAGGAAGCCTCTCTTCAGGTCTGTCATCTTTTAAACTCCGAGATATTCTTTCAGACATATTGTGGTCTTGTCAAAATGTGTTTATATTTCTTCAGCACTCTACCTTCCTTGATTCTTATTTCCTTTGCCCTCACCCAGGTGTGTAAGGCCCACTCAGGGATCCTGGGGAAGGGACTGGCCTTGTCCCACTCCCCCACCATCCTGGAGGCCCTGGAGGGAAATCTGCCCCTGCACCTCCAAACCAATGAGCACTCTTTCCTTGAGGACTTCATCACTTGTGTACAGACCTCAAGTGGAGGACGTCTGGCCAGGTAAATGTTTGTGGAGCCTGCACAGCTTTGTCAGGCTTTGCCTCGTGTCAATTCTAGTTACCTGACGAGAGCAAAATATGCCCCGTGCATTTCCCGTATCGAAATATGTGTTGGTTGTAAATTTTATTTTAGCTTTCACTCTACAATTTACGTTTTGATTGATGACTAACTCATTACAAATTTGTAATGTTCTACCCTCTCTCCATTTGTTCTTTTCTTCCACCCAGGTGGCTGCAGCCAGACTCCTACGCAGACCCCCAGAAGACATCTCTGATCCTGAACAAAGATGACATACGCTGTGGATGGCCCACTACCGTGGTCGTACAGACCAAAGACCAGTATGGAGATGTGGTGCACGTTCCTCACATGAAGGTCAGGATGGTTACTTTGGCTTTTCTGCTTCCAAGAGTTAATATTTTATGCAATTGAAATAGAATAATTTTCCATGCTAAGGCAAATTTCTCAAATCTGTGTTTCTTATCTCTTACATGTCCAGGTGGAGGTTAAGGCTGTACCCGTTTCCCAAAAGAAGTCGATGCACCCTGACAATGTGAAGAGGCTGCAGCGACTACCTGGAAGCTCCTCGCCTTCGTCGTCTGGCCCTGACCTGACCTTTGGAGGTTTGCCAATGCCCAAGCTGGAGGCCACGTACGAGCCCATGATTGTGAAAGAGGCTCGATACATTGCTATTACCATGATGAAGGTCAGCCTCATGTAACTGGCTCATAACTCGCTCACAACCTCACTTGTTTACTTGCTGCATGTGCTCCACAAGGGGGAGCTATTTGGTCATTATTAGATCTGTTGTGTGCATGCATACAGAGTAATGGCAGCTGCAATATTAACATGCGAGCCGCTTGCATTTTTAATAGCTACTGTTTTTCATGTTTGCATTTTTACATTGAACACTTCTAAGGTAAAATAAGATGGTAAATATAAAATGTATTTTAATTGGAGAAGATAAAAATGGAGGGTAAATTGACTGAATAAAATAAAGACATAAATATAAAATGTGTGCAATAACCAGAATTATTCATATAAAAAAAATATTCATAGAGTTCCTAAACACTGAGATAAATATGATAGGCCTGTTAATAATAGTTTTGATTTAGGGAACATCAAAATGGTTACATATTCTGTAAAAAATATTTTTTGTTGTTGTTACCTTCATACTTGTTCTCTTTATCTTTCGTAGGCATATGAAAACTACTCATTTGAAGAGCTGCGGTTTGCTTCCCCCACCCCAAAGAGGTAAGTGAGGTTAATGCAGAAACAAAACACATTTTCCAGTAAGATACAATCTTCTTAAGAAACGATCTTGATGATTGATCATTTCCCACACAGACCCAGTGAGAACATGCTGATTCGTGCCAACACTGACGGAACCTACAGCGCCAACTGGACTCCAGGAGCAGTTGGCCTCTATACAATCCATGTCACCATTGATGGCATTGAAATAGGTATGTCAATGTAAATGTCTGTTGGAGCAGCCGGTCTGTCCTCTGAAGTATTTCCCACACAGTGAATAGAGGGTATCCACTGATGACCATCACCAACCCCCACCAAGAGACCTAATGCAGCTGATATGCTTATGGTTTAATTCATATTTTGAAAACATTAAACCCTTTTCGAATAGACAATAAATTACCGTCTTTTTATGTTATGCTGTAAATCTTTTCTTTTAGATGCTGGTTTGGAGGTAGAAGTCAAAGACGCTCCCAAAGGCATGATACCACCTGGCACTCAGATGGTCAAACCAAAGGCTGAACCTCAGCCTAGCAAGGTGAGCTTTTTCTTTTGATTAACCAACCAGGGGGCATGAACATGCACATAAACACACATGTAACATGCATGCAGGCATGCAATCACCCATCAAATACACCAGAGACCAGAAGCAATTCGTACTGTCTTTGTAACTTTAACTTAACTCTTACCCTAAAAGCCACATTAAGCAATAATTTGATATAAGCACTGAAACAAGGAACTCCCCTCAATGTCAAAGGGTTATTAGTACTGACCACTTGCACTGAGAATCAACATCTTATTTTGCACCTCTGTGCAGCTTTTAGCTTTTGTTTTACCTAGCTGTTTTGGGTTGCTGGTCCAAGGCTAGGCAGCTTTATTTGTATAGCACATTTCAGCAACAGGGCAATTCAAAGTGCTTTACATAAAACGTTAAAGAGCAGTTAAAAATGATTAAAAGATTAAAAACAGATAAAATATGAGAATAAAATTTACAGTGCAGTATAAGAAATGAACAATTCTTTAAAGAAAGGCAATATAAAAAAGAAAGGTCTTCAGCCTTGATTAAAAGAACAGAGAGTTGCGGCGGACCTGCAGTTTTCTGGCAGTTTGTTCCAGATATGTTGAGCATAAAAACGGACGCTGCTTCCCCCTGTTTAGTTCTGACTCTGGGGACAGAAAGCACACCTGTCCCAGACGACCTGAGAGGTCTGGGTGGTTCATAGTGTAGCAGCAGATCAGAAATGTATTTTGGCCTTAAACCGTTTAGTGATTTATAAACCAGCAAAAGTATTTTGAAATCAATTATTTGAGGCATAGGAAGCCAGTGTAAAGACTTCAGAACTGGAGTGATGTGATCCACTTTCTTGGTCTTAGTGAGGACTCGAGCAGCAGCGTTCTATGTCAGCTGCAGCTGTCTGATTGATTTTTTCTTTTTTAGGGAGACCTGTAAAGACACCGTTACAGTAGTCAGGTCTACTGAAGCATGGACAAGTTTTTCCAAATCCTGCTAGGACATAAATCCTTTAACCCTTGATATATTCTTAAGGTGATAATAAGATGACTTTGTAATTGTCCATGACTACACAAAGATTTCTGGCTTTGTCTGTTGTTTTTAACGTTGTCGTTTGAAGCTGAGCGCTGACTTTTAATTGTTCCTTTTTTGCTCCAAAAACAACCACCTCAGTTTTTTTTACATTTAATTTAAGAAAGTTCTGGCACATCCAGTCGTTAATTAGTTCAGTTCACTTACTCAGTTTTTGTATTGGACTATAGTCCCCTGGCGATAAGGTTTTGTAAATGTGTGTGTTGTCCACATAACTATGGTAACTTATTTAGTTGTTTTCCATAATCTAAGCCAGTGGAAGCATGTAGATGTTAAACAGAAGAGGCCCCAGAACGGAGCCTTGGGGAACTCGCACGTCATATTTGTATGCTCAGGTGCATAAAATCTAAAACAAAGTCTGCTCCATAAAAAGCAATAGACACAAACTGATTGTAAGCTATCTGCCCAGTGCAAGGTGATGGGGATCCAAAAAACACTAGTAAACAAACAATTCAAACATTTAGTGAGGCAAAGACAGGCATATATTTTTACCAGGACTTGGCAGACTGAACTAGTGCTACCAGACTTGGACCTCCTTTGCTTTCATCAGGTGATAATAGTGAGGTGTGATGTTGCTTTACTTTGTTGATTGTGCTTTGTTGAATAAGCAACTAACAATATCATGAAGTCATACAGTATACTGCATTAAGGCAGATCCCTGTGAGTTTCTTGTTGAGTCTTTTTGTCACTGTGTGGCAAAAATTCTCAACATAGATTTTATTATGGTTATTTGCGGTACTGAGGTTACAGTGTGCCTGCTGGCACTGTACAGTATCTCAGCCATGTCATCTATTCAATCTGCAGTGGTTGATTACTCATATTTTAAAAAGTAGTCAAAAGAGTGATTAGAAATTACTTCAAATGCAGATGATGCATCAAACTGATATTAGGCATGTTGGGCTCATCATCATTTTGTGAAACTTGTGGTATTTTGATTTTGCAATCCACAATGGGGAAACAAGCAAAATAACGTGTTCCAGGGTTTTCAATGCACCAGTATGAATGGGTGGATGAAAACAGAGTTCATCCAACTGGTGTTGCTGAAAATTCAGCTCCTAAAGTTTCCCTATCTTTGGCTGTATGTGTTTACTTGGAAGCCAGTTCTGTGTGGGTTAATACATGCAATCTCCCACCGTCAACTTGTTCCGTTTCCTATTCTTTCTCCTCTTGCAGCACTTTTCTTTCTTTTTGTCTTTTTATTCTTTGCTCCTGCCACTCACTATCTCCATCTCCCCTCTGCTTCTCTCAGGTCCGCAAATTTGTGTCCAAGGACAGCGCAGGCCTGCGTGTGCGTAGTCACCCCTCCCTGCAGAGTGAACAGATAGGCATAGTGCATGTCAATGGCACCATCACTTTCATTGACGAGGTAATTGACTCTAGACAAGGCAACATATAAGTTATGTCATAGAACTATACTAGCTGGAGCACTATCCACTTTTATTCTATTTCCTTGTTTCTTCTTTAAATCAGTAAGGATAGAATCATAAGTATTGTAATCCTGTTTTTTTTGTTTAGATTGCTAGTTTTAAGTACTTTTGAGTCCTGCTTGGTGGCTTTTATGTATTTCTTTTTTTTTTTTTTACCTCTGTAAATGATATCTACTTTCTTTCAAAGCTTGGTAATGTGTTGCTCTGTACTTTAATTTGCTTCACACTCTTGCAAGGCTTCATGAAAGGCTTGAGCGCCTGCACCATAAATCCAAAGGATTACAATTTTAGCACTCAAAGCATTTACTTAATGATTGTACTGTAATGCAACACATATTCATTATATTTGCCAGTCCTGCACAATATCTGCACTCCCACCCTTTGGTTACAGCACTAGTGACATTTCCTATATGCCTTACATGCACCCTGCTGTAACCTCAATACAATACTGTCCTCTAATTTGACTTGAGAGTTTCCTGCAACCCCAGAAGTGTGTGTGTGGGTGGGTGGGTGAGGGCGCTGTCCATCCTGTTTCCATAGTAACAGGACGACATGGCTCTGCTCTGTTGCTTGTTTTCCCATAGATCCACAATGATGATGGTGTTTGGCTCAGGCTCAATGATGAAACAGTAAAGAAGTATGTTCCCAGCATGAATGGGTACACTGAAGCCTGGTGCCTCTCTTTTAACCAACACCTGGGTAGGAGCCTTCTGGTCCCAGCCGACGTAAGTAGAAGAAGGCCTGCTGAGCAGTCTGTCCCAGTTTAATAATGACAAAGGCTCCTGTGAGCTCAGAGATCATCATTATTGTTTGGCAATAATGTTTTTTCAAGGATTCTAGTGTTTGGCACCCTCTCCCCAAATGTACTCGAAGCATGGTAAATTGAGAACTTCATCAGAGTGTAACTTTTGTGGTGTTCTCTTGCATGAAATATCTATTTGAGCAAGACCGAGTATGAAACTTTCACTAACACACTGTACAAAGACACAGCAGCTGGGAGCGTGCATGCATTAACTCATGTTTAAAGGCAAAATGTTCACCATTAAGTGACCATGGTGTGTTTAGTTTGACACAGCACTTTTAAATGTTCACATGCTTAGGCAGTACACTGTATATGTTTGGTTCATTGAAGTGAACCCCAATGCAGGAATTGACAGACAAGGAAAAGGATAGTAAAGGAACAATTTCATCCTGTGGTGAAGTTGGTTAGTCTGCACTGTTCAGTCTTCTTTTCCTCATTGTATCTCACTCACAATTCATAAACACTCGCACACCACAGCATGTGATACTAAGGGTTTCTCTCACATTTTGCTTCATGCCACAAAAACTGCCATAATATGCAACAGAATCAAAAAAAGGAATGTGACTGGGTATAATTTAAGAGATGAATATTGCAGTAACAGGGAAAGTATCTATAAGATGTTAACATCCAGGTGGTTTTCTGTCATGAAGCAATCACTGGTCCACAAAACAGTTTCAATGGGAAATGGTACCTCTACTGCTCTACAATTCCACCTTTGCATTGGGATGCTTTAGGTGCTAGAATGCTTCCATGTAAGGTTTCTGTCTGAACAGCATGACACACTACATCATCCAAGTGGGGAATTTTTTTGGAAGTTTCTTCTTTATACATGTATTTCATTTGGTCATGGATTTGGAAATAATGACCCTGTGGTGTTTGGAGTGAACTTTCAATTATTGTTTTTTGCCCCTGCAACTGGTTTTGTATTTTTATTTTTTATCTTTTTTTATGCATTTGATCTTACACTTATTGTAAAGTGTTCAAACATTTGACAGGCAATTCCTCTTGGCCCCTTTTATCAGTGCTCCACGATTTCACTAACTGGCCTATCAGATTCTTGTTGTCTCTTCTTCACCTCTTCTTCTAAATAACCTATGATGCTGAACTCCAGAGGAGCCTAGCTGAAAAATGATTTATTTCTTCCAAAAAAATATACGAGCGCCTTCCCCCAACCTGTTTTCTCTCCTTTCATGGGTCATCTGCTGTTTCTTGACTGTCTCACGATGTGTTGCTCAGAATGTCTTTAACGCTAGCGAAGGAGTCAGAGATATCGGCTTTTTGTCGTGGACTCCCTTAACTATATTCCCGCCACAGGTGAGTTGTATGAAGGAGGGATACATAGCTTGACTGCCCCATAGCTTATCATCTATCTGTCGCTCTTCTTGTCCTCTTGAACCCCTTGTGACTTTGTAGTCTTCCCACAGTGTTGCAATCAGGCATAAGAGGTCAAACCACAGTTGCATGGTTGTCTGTTTTGTTGAATTTTGACAATACAGTGACGAAACAATATGTTAGTGGCTACTGTCCAATAGACTCTGCAGTGGTCACATTTGGGATTTTTTTAATTATTACTGTTCAAGCTTGTATGTTGCATGGGGTTGAAGATACTAATTTCCAGTCTGTTGCATGAGGTCTTGTTTGACAGGCATAGTCCTTTACCCTTGTGTGCCATAGCATGCCACCCTTTAGACTGTACACAAATAAGTGAACATTCTACTTATTGTCTGTTGGCCATTTAACTGCATCACTACAATGTTGAATGGCGTGTTGAATTCTTATGTTGCATCTACTGCGAGTATTTGGATCTTCAGTTATATTGAAGCTTAAAATGTATCTACAGCAATGTATTTTTGAAATATGGGGGAATAAATGCAGCTTTGGAATATCACTTCTGCTGTTGAGGATGGAAGTCTATATAGGTTTGCAGTTATCCATGTCATGTTATATCTAGTAATTGTAGAACAAGAGTATCTCTTCTGAGCATGATGCAACCCCTCAAAGTAGTTTAGAGATTTTGAAATAGTTTGACATTTTGGGAAATAGGCTTATTTGCTTTTTGCAGAGAGTTGGATGAGAAGATGGAGAAACACTCATGTCAGTACTGTTAGTATAAAGCTACAGCTAGCACCTGGATTGCTTGGCTTTGCATAGAGACCAGAAACCTATCGGCACCTCTAAAGTTCATTAATTAATATATAGTATATTTTGTGTGTTTAATCCATACAAACACTGAAGGTTGTGGTCTTATGGGGGTCATGTGCTCGACTATTTATTTGCCGGGAACAGTAACAAGACGATTCCAGGAACCTATGGAACGCCCTGCCAAGAAAAAGTCCCGCCATGACCCCTTGTACAACTGCAACTTGTTTTTATGTACACTACTAGCTGTAGCTTCATACGTATTTAATGGACAGATACAGTATGAGACTGATATGAAAAGTCTTCTCATATAACTGAAAGCTGATGATTCCCAAAATGTCTATTGCTTAAAGGCCTTGCACATGTCCAGGTAACATATTTATAACTGAATACAGCTCTTTTCCCTGTTACACTGCTAACAGTAGCTCTTGACCATAATATTTCAGGACTTAATTGTCTGAACCTTATCCTGGACGTTTACACATTTTTGCAGCCTGTTGTTGTGTTACTGTACTTTGGATCTAATCCATGCTCTTACCTCTTGCAGGAGGTCAGGGGCCAATCGGAGGAGAGCGTAAAGGAGGTGAGCAGCTGCCCTTCCCAAGAGGCCCCCATTCGGGTGCAGAACAGGGCAGGGCAGGGCGGCGGCCCGGGGCTTTATAAGGTAGTGAAGACCGGCCCCTCTGGTCACAACATCAGAAGCTGCCCAAACCTTAGGGGTATCCCCATTGGAATGTTAGTTCTTGGCAACAAGGTCAAGGCCATAGGCGAGGTACGCACTCACCCCAAATAATGCAATGTGTTTTTTTGTGGCTAGAGGTGAATAAATCAGTCTGTTTAGATCACGTAATGTAATATAGCTAATGTTGGTAGATTTTGGCCTTAATTCTCAGAAATTAGAGTTCCCTCTTTTTCCTAAACTGAATTGATTTTGAATGTAAAGAATGCAATCTCTCTTTCTAAGGGGAATACATCAGGTCCTTCTGGGTGTGTGTTGTGTATCTTTCCACTCGAGGGCTTATCAACTCCTGCGGCTGCAACATTTCCGCGTGCTTACTGATTTACTAATTTCAGTTTGTCTATAAATCCATTGCTATTTCAGGGTGTCATATTCAGCTGCCTCGAGACTTCTCAGTGGAAGTCTGATCACAAAATGCTGGAGCCTTTCTGTGCCTTGCCTCCATCTTTCTTGCACTTTTAACAATCCTGTCAATAACTTTGGTACTTTGAACTCTCTAAATTGTCTTTGGTGTAGTGATGAGTGGAGCCTCCCGTCTTTTGGATATGACCTGTCAATGGCTGCTGTGGTGTGTCATGCTGTTCAATAGTTTCCTCTTTGAGCCTATACTGGAATGCCCTGTCTGAGATCTAAGAGGTGTAGCCTGCACATACTAATACTTCCATCTGTCTGTTTTTCCAAAATGATAATATTTCAGGGAATTGAGAAAAAACAACCTCATGCATTTACCTTTCAATAAGCTTCCCCTTTCTTAGAGTAAGTTTTTTTTTTTTTTTTTTTTTTTTTTTTTAATTTTTAGCTTACATCAGTTTTGTCACGCAGTGTCTGCTGATACACAAAATCAAATTCATGTGATCTATTGCTGTGGATTTTGTATGTGTCAATCAGATGAATTGAATGTTTGCATGTTAATGATCTACTGTAGTAGAGGTTTTGTCATGGTTTTGCCTGTGCAGTAATAACATGGATGTTCTGGGGATCATATGGAAAAGGGCTATGACTTTTTTTTTTTTTTTTTTGATGATGAGGGTTGACAGAGTGTGTGTGTGACACAGTGTTCAGTGTGTGTGAGTATGGATAAAGAGTGTTGTTTGTGTATCAGGTGGTCAACTCAGAGGGGACCTGGGTACAGCTGGATAAGAACAGTGTAGTGGAGTTCTGTGAGAGTGATGAAGGAGAGGCCTGGTCATTGGCCAGAGACCGTGGTGGAAATCAGTACCTTCGCCATGATGACGGTAAGGCACACTCAGTGGGGAAAAACTTTTGAACCTCAAAATGTGATCAATTGTAACATAACATAATTTAATCTGCTCTTATAGAACAAGCACTGCTTGAGCACGGGGCCCAGACCCCACCACCCAGCCCCTTCTCTGTGCAGGCCTTCAACAGGGCCACAACTTCAAATGGAGCGCAGGGCTTTGACTATGGCATCTCCAACAACAAAGGTGAGGTCAACTTGATGTAGAGTAGGTTTTCATAGACAAACTTTCTAGAACATATCCTTAATCTGCATATCACTTTGCTTTCAACATCCACTTTGCTTTATGCTGTTCATTCACGCCAGAGTTACGTTTCTGAGTCCTCAGGGTGTATTAAAAGATTTTGAGTGATGTTTTGTCATTACTGATGTATACCTCACCTCTGACTTCACTCTGCACCCTTCTTTATTCCCCCCCTGCTTTATTTTAAGATACTCTCCCTATGATAAGGGATACTAAGGATTTTAAGATACTTCTCCCTATGCTTTGAGACTTTTCTCGTAAGTTGTTTGATACATTACGCCATTTTAGTTAGGAATGTAGACACTTTCACCATCTTTAGTTATGTAGTTATATCACAGTATAATAGCAAGTCCGATTTCCTCTTTTATTCAAAACGAGAGGGAACTAAAAGTCATTTGACCTCCACAGTTTATAGCAGCACATTCACAAGGTATATGTGACCCAGTATCGGTCGCCATCAATCAATCACTAATCTATCATCTATTTTTATTTATGCATGCTTTTTTATTTTGTTCACTGTTGTAATTGCATGCCTAACATCTCTGCAATGTTGGGCATATGTCTTTGTGTGCATGGGCCAGTCAGTGTGCTTATTTTTTTTATTTTGACTACTCTGGGTTCTCTTTAGTTGGGCAATGTAGGCTAGCCCAACACAGATAACTGGCCCTGAACACGTGTCTGTGATTTCACTCTTTACCCTTTCTCGCCTTACTTTAGTCGCGTAGAAAACATTTGATCATTTACATAATCCTTGTTTTCTTAAGAATATAGTTGAATACTGAAAACATCACCTGTATGAACTCATCAATTCTGCTACACCATCAAAGATTGGCTGGCCCCAAACGTGTCTGTGTATCTTTCTGCCTGAATATCATGCTGACGCTGTGTCAATTGTCTTTCAAACGGCTTACCTCTTCCTCACCGCTTGAGAAAGGAGGCTTACCTGTTGAAACACTTAGCCATGCTAATCAGAGAACCATGGCTATTCAATTAATACAAAGTTATTTGAATGTTAATGCTGTAGAATAAAGGCTCCATTCGCACTTATTATTTCAAGTGTCTGGATAAAAGCCAGATGTAATTTTACACTTGGCCACATACTGTATGCGTCTTTGTTGGGCAGATCACAAGTCTGATTGCCTCTGATGTTGTTTTACTGTGCTAAATACAAAGCTTACTCCAATCCAGAGGGTGATGGAAATGCACCTGGATCTGTTTGCTACACAGAACGCTGACATGCTATTAAGCCTTCTGTATGATTGCAAATGTATCTGTTGCTTTAATATGATACGCCAAAAGATGACCAATTTCATTGTCACTTTGGCTATGTGGCAACTTCATGTGGCTACATGGAGAAATGGATGCATTTATGTATACCTTTTCAACATTTCTACTATTCAACATCACCTTTTTTCCGAGGTGTTTTGAGCAATCTGATGGCAATGTGTATCAAATGCTTCTTGGTTGCATTCACGCTTGGCTTTTTTGATGCCATGTGACCAATGTGCCCCAGAATGCATACATTGGCAAAGTGTAAATGAGGTAAATGGAATAGACTCCATTCTATTCCATTTTAGAGACGAGCTGTCTTTTGAGTGTAAACCCCACACTCAATCCAGAATTAGCCAAAAATAGTGCTGTGCCATTTTGAAACCTCACAAAGTTTGTGGGCCAGCACATGTATCCTGAATAGGAACGCCCTCTAAACAGCAAGCTACCACAACAAGTTGAATGTTTGTGCAAGCCCTTAGGAGGCTGCAGGCCTTTGCAATTCTAGGTCAAGGTGATCGCTCCTGCTGAACCATCTGATGGAAGGTTTGACTCACTAGCCACCTGTGTGATGGATCCATCATGCTGTGATGGATTATAAACGGATCACCTTCAGACTGGCCCGCTTGATGGACCAGCCTCTGGCAAAGCTCTTCGAGCAAGTTGGAGAGCAACCTTACTGACAGGTCTCTCAGGCTTTTAATATTCAGCCATGGTGGTAGATTTCACCATCTCGGCTTCACCCAGGCAGCTTCTCGTTTCTGGCTCCCAACAATTGATGAAATGGCAACTGATTTAAACTCCAGACTTCAAAATGTCTCTTCAAAAACCTACATTTCAGACTCGGTCAATATTTGTTAGAGTCCATGCTCAAAAATGAGACAGTGACTGGTTTTATATCTGGTTGACAGCTAGTCAGTTGTGTCAAGAGTTTTTGAATGATTACTGATGCAGTGTCAGCTCAATATACATTATATGGAGAAAGGTCCAATTTCTCCCAGCACATTTTTTTGGAACTTCTGATGAAGACGCACAGGCTTTCTTTTCGAAGAGTGACGCTTGAAATGAATACATGAGAAGAGAACCATTTCTGCCCCTCCCTCAATTTATCCTTTCCCCAAAGCCAGTTGTGAAATGGAAGGAGCTGCTGGTTCTGGAAGCAGTTTTTGTAGAACCCTGTTTGAAAGTTTTCTGTTAATGATATCATAAATGCTCTGCAATATAGAAACACAAGAGATTTATGGATAATATAAATAGTATAGGTTTATGTTAATGGAGTTTTTTGGCTGCAACAGCATACATATCTGTTCTGTGAATCACCTCCTGCGTTCTTTTTTGAGAAAAAGGGAGACATTTAGATATTATATTTTTTGGTTTCATGATTGTGCCCCCTAGACTTACATTAATTTGACAAAATACCACCAGGTATTAGTCTACATAAGTGGAGACCTTATTTCAATACAGCCAGTCAAATCTTGCGTGAAGCAGTAACATTAGTGTGACGGGCTGCAAAATGTTCCTTTTTTTTTAAATTTACAAACGCACGTCTTGTTCTGCGCCTCAGCTTGTTGAACGAGCCACCAAACAAACATTCACTGCGGAAAAGTGCACTGCTCAGGCTAGATAGCAAATTAGCTAATTAGCTGCGGCACATTAAACAGCATTTGAACTTGGCTGCAAACGTAATTTGCAAATGCTTCTTGGAAGTTGTAGTTCACTTCTCACATGTTTTATCTGCATGGGCTTGTACCTTTTGACTTTTTAATCATACTGTAGGACCAGACGCTTCTTGACCCAGTTGCTCACCTTTTGGATGCCCGTCCAAGCCTTGGAATTGCTCCTGCCAATCCTCTTGCATTGTCTTTACAGAAATCGAATAGGACTTTTACTTCTGGGACCCTGGCAGCTCCTCCCATTTCGCACATGCGTCGTGGGAAATGGCTGAATGACTGATAGTATATAAACTCTGAATGATCCTCACCCCCCTTTGGAAACCTCAAACCATAGTATAAGCTATAGTTTTCCCCCATCCTCTGTCTCCATGTTTGCAGGTGATCGGTTGAGTGGCATACTGAATTCCATTCAGTCTGGGCCCCTCCTCTCAGCAGCTCCCTCCTCTTCCGTATTTGAGCAAGCCGCCCAACCTCCCTCCTCCTCCTCCTCCTCCTCCTCCTCTCTTGTCCACAGCCCATTTGTGTTTGGACAATCCCCCTCCCAACTGTCTCAGCCACAACCACAGCTTCTGAGTAAGTCTGTCCTGCTTTCTGACAGCACTTGCTTGCACAGGTGTTGATCCTTTTCCTCCCAGCTTTTAGTTTTCCTGATTTGTTCCTCATTCAATTTTATGTATTTTCTGGGGAGGGCAGCAGCGATGTGTGACACATAATAGTGCAGTTATGGTCTACAGTGCAGAAATATCCCCAACAAGCCAACATGTCTATTATTTAATGTTTAAATCTTGTTTATAAAAACAAAAACAAATAAGGTGACACTGCCTTCATGCATTGACAGGTATTTTCACTTGTTTTTGAAAACAGATTTCAAACTTAAATACTGGACTAACGTTTGTTAAAAAGGATATTTTTGCCATTTGCTGAATAGGCCAAGTTGCTTACTTTTCTGCTTGCTCTCTTGTTAAGTCAGCTTTTTCTTCTTTTCCTCATCATCTGCCGCGCTGCTTTAATTTCCGATCTGCATCTTTCATCCTTGATTAACAACTTGTTTCATTTTCTGCTTCAACCAGCCCAGGGCTCCACTGCAAATGTAAACCGTAGTCTCAATAGTTGTTTGTTTACAGTCTACAATAATCTCCTAACACGGCAAAAAATCAGTCAAGTTATTAATACGCAGTAAGTAATATTACATATAACCCATACTAATATAGTAGCTTGTACTTTCAATGGATAATTCAAATACAAAATACCACAATTTAAATGAGATTATCTTAGAACGGGATCCAATATCTGTTTAACTTTTTCAGCCTGTGTAGCTCTCTTTCTCCCTGTTGGTCATTTCTTCTGTATTGCTACTTTCGCTCTACTAATCTAAGGTTTTTTTTTTTTTACCTGGTTGTCTATTTCTCACGGAGCCCGGGGGGTGTCTTGGAAAAACATTGTGCATAAATTAATAAATTGTGCTCTTAATTTAGCATACAGGTAACTTATCACCTTCATGCCCTCAGTCTTGTGGTGCATGTACCCTTCACACTCACTATGGATCACTTCAATGGATTTACGGTTTTAATGTGATCTTGGAGATGTGTGGAAAAACGTACGACCTTGGCTTTTAAACCTGTTTTACAGGATAACGGACTCTTGCTGTAAAAACTTGATCTGCTGAGGATCTTCATAGAAACTCATCATCAACGTTGTGGAGCACTTCGTAAATGTTTTCTTTGTTGCCTTCTTTAAACTTCCAGCTAACTGAATGCTGAAAAAAGGGCAATATTTTAATCTATATATACAGGTATATATGATATTAAATTGAGAGCACAAATTTCTAAATTGTGTGCACAGCATAGTTTTTTTTCCATGACACCTCCAGGGCTCTGTCATTTCTCTTTTCCTCGTCTATAAGTGTTTCTTTCCTCATGTTTCTCTACTTATCTGTTGATCTTTCCGTCACTTTAACTTGTTGTCCTTTTGCCTCTTTCTATTTCACCTTCTCAACCTGACCCCATTGCCTCTTTGTGCTTTCTTTCTTTCTCTCTGTGGTGGCCTCCTTGCGTTCCATGCCTTGTTTGTTTACCTGCTCCACTGTTTTCCGCTGTAGATGGTTCATCACGCCGCCTTGCTTCTCGCGAGCGTGTGCACAAAAGCAATGTGTCCGTGGCTGGGCATGGTACTGCTCTCTCATCTCTCGCTCTAAGGCAAAAGGGTGGGTAATCACAGCACGCATGCCTCCCTCAGACTGAACAGAGGGTGGGTAGGAACCCAAGAAAAAAACAGACTGTTCTGTGATGAACAAAGGGCTTTGTGTGTTAGCTTGTGAAAACGATTTTGAGCATCTTGTTTGAGTGCCAACCTTAACATCTGTGGCCCTAAAGTAGGTCGTGGCCAAACACACTATTATAATAAAGAGGAAAAACTGAAGGTGCATAATAAACACATATGATTTATTTAAAGTTCTGTTTAAAAATAGGTGTACCTTAAATTCAGTTGTCTCTGATGTTTGTGGTCACTAGACTAATGGATGTAAAGTTTCCACTAATGCTAGATCTGTATTAATATGAGAGGTCCCAGGACTGGGCTGGAATTCATCTTTCATCAGTTCTTCCATGGTCCAATAGTTATCTTCATCCATATTAGAGTTTGTCTGGTACAGTAATAGACAGACAAAGCTGTGAGAGAAACACCCATCTAGTAAAGTAGAAAATAAATCACTCACTGTTGCCATGTGTTTTACAAGGTATAACATCTTTCACCTTCTGGACTTACATTGTCTGTCTTTCGGCCCTTTGCATCTCCATTCCATATCCCTCATATTTTCAACATTACATTTTTTTCCACTCAGGTTTTGAGTGTTATGCTTAGAGTTAAATGGTTACACTCTTACCACTGATTAAGTCCCTTCTTCTGGTGTAACTGTGTTTGAATAATTAATGTTTAGGTGAGCGAGGGAACCTGATGCCTGGTGCACGGCCCATGTCCCCAGCCTCCAAACACCGTCAGGAGAATCGCTCGCCCAAACAGGAGAGTCGGGGAAGCCGCTCATTCGAACAGAACAGGAGCAAGACAGGGGAGGGTGGACTCTCAGCCAGCGAAGCCCTCATCCTGCGGTCAGACACAGCAAAACTGAGGTCTGACTCTCACAGCCGCTCCCACTCGCCCAATCACAACACTCTGCAGGCTCTAAAGGCTGATGGTAGAACCCCGGGACTTCGGGCTGAGTCCCCAAACCCTGGCTCTCGCTCCTCCTCTCCCAAACAAAAAGGCTCCTCCTCCTCAGGCAGGTCTAGTCCCTCCAGCACCTCGTCTCAGCACTCCTCTTCGGCCCACCATGACAAGAACCTTCCACCCAAAGTTAGCCCTTCCTCCAAAGCCCAGCTGGACCCTCCCAGAGAGAGGTCCAAATCAGATTCATACACTCTGGACCCAGACACACTTAGAAAGAAGAAGGTTCCCCTTACAGAGCCACTTAGAGGCAGGTCTACCTCTCCCAAACCTAAACTGTCTCCTAAAGATCCAAATCAAGGAGTGATCAGTAATGCAGAGAACCGTGTTCCTTCTCCACATGTGACCCAGGAGAACCTCCACAGTGAAGTGGTGGAGGTGTGCACCTCTAGTGCTCTCCTGTCCGAGGATGGCAATGATGAGAACGCGGAGGCTCATAATGCTGAAGACGGATCATGCAAGGTGCACTTTAGCATTGGCAAAGCCCCTGTCAAAGAGGAACTAGAGAGCCGCGCTTCACCCAAAGTCAGTCGCAAAAGCTCCAGTCGACACACGCGCCCTAAGAAGGACAAGTCAGGGCCTCTGTTTAAAGGTGAGAGTATATCAAGGGCCACAGAGCCTGCCAAACAGGCCATGTCACCTTCTGTGGCTGAATGTGCACGTGCAGTCTTTGCAGCATTCCTGTGGCATGAAGGTATTGTCCACGATGCCATGGCCTGCTCCTCCTTCCTCAAGTTCAACCCAGATTTAACCAAAGAGCACGCCCCCATCCGCTCCCTGGGAGGACAGGGTGCTGAGGAGAAGGAGAGCAAGTTAAAGAACCGCCACTCCTTAGAGATTTCCTCTGCATTGAACATGTTTAATATTGCTCCACATGGCCCTGACATCTCTAAAATGGGAAGCATCAACAAAAATAAGGTGCTGTCCATGCTGAAAGAGCCTCCACTGCCAGAGAAGTGTGAGGAGGGGAAAGGAGAGGCCACTTCCTATGAGATGACCTCTCATCCCACTATGAGGGCAAAGTCAATCTTACCATTAACGTTACAACATCTGGTCGCATTCTGGGAGGACATTTCTATGGCCACCATCAAGGCAGCCACTCAGAACATGATCTTCCCCAGCCCGGGGTCCAGTGCCATCCTGAAAAGGAAGGAACATGAGAAAGACGGTAAAAAGGCAAAGAAGGAGAAGAAGAAGAGGGAAAAGGCAGACGTGCGTCCAAGAGGGAATCTGTTTGGAGAGATGGCACAGCTCGCCATGGGTGGTCCGGAGAAAGACACCATCTGTGAGCTGTGTGGGGAATCTCACCCTTACCCTGTCACCTACCATATGAGACAGGCTCACCCAGGTAGGAATTCAGAAAGTTCTGGTTAGAAGTTTTGTAATTTTGAATAAGGGTTAAGGTTGCAGAATTTTCAAAGTTGGAAACTTTCCATGGGAATTAACAGGAATAAACGGGAATTAATGGGAATAAACTGAATATTTTTAATATTGCGTGTTATAATACTGTTAGTCTGTAACAGGGAACTTACATGTAGTTGAAAAAACAAACATCTTGAGGCATAATCTTGGTTAAAACAACTTGATTTAACTTCAGTTGAATGTCCTCCCTGTATTCGTCATTGACATGCACACACGCAGTAATCAGCATAGGCTACTACATACTTGCCAACATTTAGTTTTTAAAATATGTTTTTTTTCCTTTTTTTCTGGGGCGGAATACATAACCCATTGCTATTAACCTATGTGTGTTAATTGTATAGGCCACTTGTTCTTGATAGGCTGGAAACAATAGACAGCGCTGATGGTTAGCTTAGCACGCATATAACCATAACCATGACCATAGTAAATCAAAGGCAGCATGCTAGCTACCTTCATATGTCAAGCTAAAGGTCAATGGTTTGGGCTACTACTTAGCCTACTGCAGGGCTATTGAGGCCACGCCCACTGTACATATCATTTCTAGAATCCAACATTCTACAGCAGATTGAAGACAGATTGAAAACAGTACTGCATTTGAGCCCAAGGACTACATCCCATCCAAATTCCCATAATTTCCATTAATTCCCATGAAAGTTTCCAAATTGGAATCTTTCCAAAATTCCCCAGCTAAACTTTCCATGGAAAGCAATATTACAAATATCCAATTTATTCCCATTCATTCCTATTAATTCCTATTATTCCCATTAATTCCCATGAACGTTTCCAAATTGGAATGTTTCCAAAATTCTCTAGCTAAAATTTCCATGGAAAATTTCCAGAAATTTACCGGAAAATTTTCACCCCTTTGCAACCCTAATAAGGGTACTGTATTTTACTGGGTAATGTACTCTGTGCATATAAAACATCCCTCCTTGGTATTTCTGTGGCAGGTTGTGGCCGCTATGCTGGAGGCCAGGGCTACAACAGCATTGGCCACTTCTGTGGTGGTTGGGCTGGAAACTGTGGAGATGGAGGCATAGGAGGCAGCACCTGGTACCTGGTGTGTGATCGCTGTCGGGAAAAATACCTGAGAGAGAAACAGACTGCCGCCAGAGAAAAGGTAGCCTACTTTTGCAAGGCTTCAGTGCTTAAATGTATCTCCAGCTTTTACTGTAGCCACGTCAGCTTCTTACATCATACTGACCTTTTAGACAAATCAAAACTAATCTGCTATTCTTTATGCTGTTTTCTTTTGCCAGGTGAAGCAATCCAGGAAGAAACCGCTGCAGGTGAAGACCCCAAGGGCGCTGCCCACTATGGAGGCCCACCAGGTGATTCGGGCAAACGCTTTGTTCCTGCTGTCTCTCAGCAGTGCTGCCGAGCCCAGCATGCTTTGCCACCACCCTCCCCGGCCCCTGCACTCCCAGCTGCTTCCCAGCCTCAAGGAGGGCGTGTCGGACGAACTCCCCAATAAAATTGGCTGCCTCTACCTTCAGACACTAGCTAGGTAGCTGACAGCTCAGTTAATAGTTTTTTTTATATAGATAAGAAAACCCTACAGTAACATGTGCTTGCATAATTATTTGAGTCTCTCTCACTCTGCTCTCATCCCTCAGGCAACACACCGAGAACTTTGGGGCCTACCAAGACGATAACCTTTTCCAAGATGAGATGAGGTATTTGCGCTCAACATCTGTTCCTGCACCTTACATTTCAGTCACCCCTGATGCCTGTCCCAATGTGTTTGAGGAACCAGAGAACAACATGAAGTCAATGCCCCCCAGGTAACACATCTTGGTACAATGTTTTTCTTACACTTATTAGCATGTTTACAAAATTAGTTATTATTACAGACTTTATTCATACAGCGTCTTCTACTGTTTATGCATGACATATACATGAATAATATATGCATGATAATGAAGTCATGGCAGATTAGGTTGCTGTTACTTTTTGAGAGATTTAAGTTTTTCCCCATGTTTAGAGCAGACCAGCAGGTAATGCCATTTTGTCATTGTACATGTACAAATAGGCAGTTCTGTGACTCCCACTCTTTTCCCTGCACTCTACTGTACATAGTTTGACAGCAGGCATCTTGTTCAGAATGTGTGCCTTAATTATGCCTCCTTATCATAACAATGACCAGCCTCATCGTATACAGTACAAAAGAGCCTGGCTGCTCCATTCTCTGGTTAATGTGTTGAGCAGTGAAAACTGTGATATGAAATTAGCCTTTCTAACACTATCTCCTTTGCTCCTTTTAGTGCTACATTTAAACTCTGACGGGTTGATGTCTTAATGATATTTGTGTTATAGACTTAACTGTATCTGTTTCTGTCTTCATATGTTCTCTTTTAGTCTTGAGACCAGTCCAATCACAGACAGCGATACGGCTAAGCGTACAGTGTTTCAGAGGTCTTACTCAGTCGTAGCATCCGAGTATGACAAGCAACACTCACCTTCTCCAGCCCGGGTCAAAGCCGTGCCCCGACGCAGGGTCCATAGTGGTGATGCAGGTAATCACACGTGATTGTTTGAGAAGTGATACTTAAGGATTAGTGAGCTCCAACATCATCTGTAACATCAACCTGCTCTGTTCCCCATACAGAGGTGGGATCTTCCCTGTTACGGCACCCGTCTCCTGAGCTATCCAGGCTAATCTCGGCCCATGGCTCCCTCAGTAAGGGGGAGAGGAACTTCCAGTGGCCTGTTCTGGCTTTTGTTATTCAGCACCATGACCTGGAGGGCCTGGAAGTGGCCATGAGGCATGCACTGAGAAAGTCTGCCTGCAGGGTGTTTGCCATGGAGGTACAGGCTGCAATATCTCTCTGAATCTCAGAGCTCAGTCTTGCTTTAATTGTTGCTATTTATCCAGCAGTGACTCAGGGTCATAGGCAATTAGTTGGCTGGATATTGTTAGTTAATCAATTAGATTTGTATGCTTAATTAGCTCATAGACGTGTTGGACTCGTTTGTACATCTTAAGAAGACTAATTGGTATTGTTTCCTCTTGGTGTCCCTGTCAGGCATTCAACTGGCTGCTGTGCAATGTGATCCAAACCACCTCCCTGCACGACATCCTTTGGCATTTTGTAGCATCTCTCACCCCATCACCCTTCGAACCTGAAGACGAGGAAGATGATGAGAACAAGGGGAACAAAGAAAACATAGAACAGGTAATGAGTGGTTAAACGTCAAAAAAGCAAACAGCCAACCGCATTACTTTTGCTCTGTTTTTGCTGTGATCTGTGAACATCTCTACTCTGCGTCCTATAGGAGAGAGACCTTGGCGTCTGTGAACACCCTCTGTCAGACATTGTTATTGCTGGGGAGGCAGCTCATCCTCTCCCCCACACCTTCCACCGCCTCCTTCAGACCATCTCTGATCTCATGATGTCACTTCCTAGTGGCAGCTCACTTCAGCAGATGGCGCTTAGGTACAGTTTCTGAATGATTAAAGAATTATACCAGCCAACATTTTTAGATGGATTGATTTCAAATTACCTCGGTAATACAGGTTCCAAGATTTCTGCTTTTTTTTTGGTAATTTTAGGGAATAGGTTTGACATTTTGTACTAAATTTAACTGCCGTAGAGGTAAGAGAGGAGATGACCTGGTGATAACTATTATTGTTTTTTCCTTCAGGTGCTGGAGTCTCAAGTTCAAGCAGTCCGACCATCAGTTCCTCCACCAGAGCAACGTTTTCCATCACATCAACAATATTTTGTCCAAGTCAGATGACGGAGACAGCGAGGAGAGCTTCAACATCAGCGTGCAGTCAGGCTATGAAGCAATGAGCCAGGCAAGAAACCAACCACTTACTAACTTAAACATCAGATCTGTCTTCTGTTGGTCAATACAGACTAAACCAACAGTAAGAGTCTTATTGTTTGTTATGCATCTGTGTTTATGACAGCCACTAACCTCACTGTGTGTGATAATAGGATCTCTGCCTGGTGACCTGTCTGAAGGATCTGACCAGTGTAGTAGACATCAAGACGTCCAGTCGTCCTGCCATGATTGGCAGCCTAACAGACGGCTCCACAGAGACCTTCTGGGAATCTGGAGATGAGGACAAGAACAAAACCAAGAGCATCAGCATCAGTTGTGTGAAAGGCATAAATGCCTGCAATGTGACTGTTCATGTGGACAACTCCAGAGACATTGGGGTAAGGGGGAAACTGCAGCATTGTTATTGTACAAATGCAAAGTTAAGACCAAGGTGGAATTGATGACAATATATTTATAAAGGTTGAATTTTCCCCTGTCATATCCACAGAACAAAGTCACATCAGTTACGTTCCTATGTGGGAAAGCAATAGAGGACCTCTGCAGAATCAAACAGGTCAGTTTATTTAGTAGTAATGTGGGAATACAGTGTAACCAGTACGTGCTTATATGAATGCTGTGTAAAGTTGAGTCTGAACACCTGTGGTGTGCTATATAAAGCTGTAGATTAATTCCCTTGTCTCTTCTTCAAATCACAATGACTCCTTTTTTTAAAGTGCAGCAACAAAGTATGAAATTAGTGGGTTGGTCTTATAACGTACACTTTGGTTGATCTAGCCTTACATTAGACTACAGATGTACATGCGCATGTGCCAATACACTGTGAACATACCCATGCCTTTGCATCCCAGGTTGACCTTGACTCGCGTCACATGGGCTGGGTGACAAGTGAGCTTCCTGGAGGGGATCATCATGTGATCAAGGTGGAACTGAAAGGTCCGGAGAACACACTGAGGGTGCGCCAGGTGAAGGTTCTCGGTTGGAAAGAGGGCGAGAGCATCAAGATTTTAGGACAGATCTCAGCAAGCATGGCCCAGCAAAAGAACTGTGAGGCTGAGACTCTCCGAGTGTTTCGCCTCATCACCTCACAGGTCTGTCTAAATTCTTCATCCGCATGCCTTAATAAATCACCTGACAAGTATCTGGACTCTCTTGGAAACTTTACTGTGTACTTTGTTGTGTACATTTAGGTCTTTGGAAAACTTATCTGTGGAGATGCAGAGCCCACTCCAGAGCAAGAGGAGAAAAACCTTCTTTCATCACCCGAGGGAGAAGACAAGGTCTGGACTGTGACAGTTTATCTGTATTGTTTAACTCGCTAAAATATTTAGTGACCTTCAACCTGACGTTTTTAAAAACTTTTTTACATTTATATAAATAGGTGACATCTGACGCAGACCTTAAAGAGCACATGGTGGGAATCATTTTCAGCAGGAGCAAACTTACCAACCTCCAAAAACAGGTAAATAGTCAGTTCTTCAAACCATTCAACAAGATGAGTTATTATAATCCAAGCCCTCCTTACTTAATGTGTGTTTTCATTCCCAGGTGTGTGCGCACATCGTCCAGGCCATCCGTATGGAGGCCACACGTGTAAGGGAGGAGTGGGAGCACGCCATCTCCAGCAAAGAGAACGCAAACTCTCAGCCCAGCGACGATGACGCCTCATCAGACGCCTACTGCTTTGAGCTCCTGTCCATGGTTCTGGCTCTGAGTGGCTCCAACGTTGGCCGCCAGTACCTAGCTCAGCAACTAACACTCATGCAAGACCTCTTTTCTCTGCTTCACACGGCTTCCCCGAGAGTACAGAGACAGGTGGGCGAGGTTTAGTCATGTGCAACAGTTTCTCAACAAAATGCCTTGTGTGTATCCTGGAGGTCTAACAAACACGTTGAGGGCATTTCCTTCATTGTAAAACATTTGCCAAGCTGATTTTTTTTCTTTTTCTAAAGATATTGTAAAGCATGGATTGTTTGATAGCTGTTAGTCTCCTTCTTTCCTGCATTTCCTGGCCTATTGCTATGTGTCTTGCCACATTATTGTCGACCGAGACATGGTTGTTCACTTAAGGTGTAACGCATACTTTCAAATAATGTGTTTTATAAGCATTTATTCTGTGTGTACATGTTAAAGTAAATACCTTGCGACGCTATGCAAATGATGTTCTAGTTTGCCATCTGCTCTTACCTCATCTCAGGTCACATCATTGCTTAGACGCGTCCTTCCCGAGGTTACGCCAGTGCGACTTGCCAGCATCATTGGAGTGAAGGCTCTGCCACCAGCGGACATCAGTGACATCATCCACTCCACAGAAAAGGGTGACTGGAACAAGCTCTGCATCCTCGACATGTTCCTGGGCTGCATCGCAAAAGCCCTCACTGTGCAGCTGAAAGCCAAAGGCACCACCATCTCTGGCACCGCCGGCATGGCTGCAGGCAAAGGAGTCACCACTGTCACACTGCCCATGATCTTCAACTCCAGGTAAGTTATTTTTTTGCTAGGCCTAATACAAATTTTGGAGATGTTATTATATGAGACTTTAAAACAACTCAAATCTAATTAGATACCGTTTGTGGCAAATGGCAGTATTTTCATACTTGTTGCCCCTTTCTGTCATGCTCAGCTACATCCGCAGAGGGGAGAGCCACTGGTGGATGAAAGGCTCAACTCCTCCCCAGATAGCAGAGATCATCATAAAGCTGGTTAAAGACATGGCAGCTGTAAGTTTTTTGTTGTTTAAATCTGCAAATCGTTCCCTTTAACTCTATGCAAGCTGAAAAACTCAGGAGCAGCACAACTCATTTCACATACGTGAAGAAGGTTCGGGAGACATTTAATGAATTCCCAATTGAGGATAATTTAGGATTACACAGTACAGTCTGGTGCCATCCCAACTTCTGAAGTTCCTGTCTTCCTGAAGGTGTATTTAAACTCATGCCGGAGTGTTAAGTTTAACTGAACCTTTTAGTAAACAGCACAGACAAAATGTGTTGTGTGTTTACTTTCTCTATGGCCTTGGCAGGGTGAGCAGCACTGTCTTATCATACAGCTGCTGTGTCCCCCATCTTCCATGGAGACACAGAGTTGAACTGCTCCTCTGCCCGGAAAGGTTGAGGTTATGTTGGTCACTGACCTGAATGAGACCTGGGGTACCACCGTCTCAACTTACATAGCATTAGTTCATAAGCTGGAAATTCCACAACACAAGCCTAATTTGATGTAGAACCATATTCTCCATCTTTGTTATAAATATCACGTTTTCTTGTATGGTATTAAACTTGGAAAAGTACCTCTAAGACAGTCATTTGCTGTTTTTAGGGTCACCTTTCAGATGGTTGGTCCAGAGTCACCAAAAATGCAATTGCTGAGACCATCATAGCCCTGACCAAAATGGAGGAGGAGCATCGGTCTCCTGTACGCTGTATCGCCACCACAAGGGTATGTACTCATATGTCATCATATGCAAAGCATGTATCTATGTTTACATATACTGGGTATTAGTTATCCATATATAATATCCTGCTCTGTCTCATAGCTGTGGCTGGCCTTAGCTTCTCTGTGTGTGCTGGACCAGGACCATGTCGACAGGCTGTCCTCTGGTCGCTGGATGGGCAAAGATGGACAGCAGAAGCAGATGGTGAGAACGATGTAAAAGGCCAAGAGCTACACGGTGTGAAAAATAATTGACCGTAACAAATTGACTTACTCCTCCTTTTATCCACAGCCCATGTGTGACAACCATGATGACGGTGAGACAGCAGCCATCATCCTGTGTAACATGTGCGGCAACCTCTGCACCGACTGTGACCGCTTCCTCCACCTGCACCGACGCACGCGCTCTCACCAGAGACAGGTTAGTGTTGGTCGTTAGCATGTTTCTTCCAGTAGTGTTAACTGCGGATTAGTTGGATAATATGAAACAATCTATATAAGGAATATGGAGCAGGTGTTTAATCCTGTATTCATGGCTGCTTTCAGGTGTTCAAGGAGGAAGAGGAGGCCATAAAAGTGGATCTTCATGAAGGCTGTGGGAGGACCAAGCTCTTCTGGCTCATGGCTCTGGCCGACTCCAAGACGATGAAGGCTATGGTGGAGTTCAGAGAGCACACAGGTAACATAGCAACAGAGCATACCTCGGTGCTTTTTTTGAGTATGACGTGCTGCAAATTTGTAATTGATGAAACCGCTTAAGTTGTGTAATTAAAAGTCTTCTTTTTTTTTTTTTTGCAGGTAAACCAGCTTCCAGCAGCTCAGATGCCTGCAGGTTCTGTGGTACGAGGAATGGCACCGAGCTTTCTGCAGTGGGCAGTGTCTGCTCAGACCCAGACTGCCAGGTACTGAACATCAACTGTGAACAAGACAACTTAACCATTTATTATCTAGATGTCTTGTAATTTCTGGTCATCTGTGTAGTCATCTGTTTGTTTTGATAGACGTTAAAGCTCTAAAAATACTACAGTGTAACATACTACAGTATACACATTTATACAAAAAAACAATAAAAGCAGTATAATGAAAAGAAACAAAACTAAATTATTATTATGTTATTTTAACCAACATCTATCTATCCATTCTATAAAAACAGGTCTCTTGAGAATGAGACCCTGTATAAATAAAGGTGCCTTTTTCTTTGTTCCTTGCATGCAATTATATTATAGTATAATTATATTAATTAGTTATACATGTATTTTATCAAAATTCTTTCTAATTCAAAATACAGATCCTATTCCCGAACCTAAGGATTTTGGTGTTAAGTGACTAGATTCTAATTCCTGAGGAGAAGAATTTGAGGTTTTTCTGAGAGGAAACATTGTAAAATATGTATAATCCTTGAGAAGATGAGTATGGATTCATGCACAGTCTGAAGGGAGCTGATGCATCCCCTCCTTTGAGGCCCTAAACCTTCTTGATTACCTCAAAAAGAATAGTCTGTGATGAGTCTTACAAATAATGGATGAGGCGTTGTCCACCCACTTCAGAGAGAACCAACTTACACACAAGACGCCTATTAAGCAATGTACAGTATGTAGTAAATAGTATGTATTTCTAAGTACTGTAGTTCCTAAGTTTCTCTGATTTTGTCTCCCTCAGGAGTACGCTAAACTGGCCTGCAGTAAAACTCATCCTTGTGGACACCCCTGTGGAGGAGTCAAGAATGAGGAAGCCTGCCTTCCGTGTCTGCATGGCTGTGACAAGAACACTGGCTGCCTGAAACAGGATGCAGACGACATGTGTATGATCTGCTTCACAGAGGCCCTCTCTGCTGCTCCTGCAGTACAGGTAGCTCTAAATATAAGTGTCCATTAGGCGGAAGAGTTTCACTTCAATTTATTTTCTCATTTAATGTTTAACTTTTTGTTCTGTTCTCAGCTGGACTGCACTCATGTGTTCCACCTTCAGTGTACTCGTCGTGTTCTGGAAAATCGCTGGCTCGGACCCCGAATCACGTTTGGGTTCATGTTGTGTCCCATCTGCAAGGTGAGGTGTTACCTGAGAGATTAACTCAGCAACAACGAGGTTGCCAACTTTTTTTTTCAGCTCAGTTTGCTTACATTTGTTTGTTGAGCATCGTTTACTTTAGAAATGCCGTTGACATATACAGTAAACTCAACAGAACTACCTTTTAATAAAATGGGCTGGTTTGTTTCATTGTTCGCCTCCAGAACAAAATCAATCACTCTGTGATCAAGGACCTGCTGGACCCCATTAAGGAGCTCTACGAGGACGTGAGGAGAAAGGCTCTGATGAGGCTGGAGTATGAGGGTCTACATAAGAGTGAGGCTATAACGACACCAGGAGCACGTTTCCACAACGACCCTGCAGGCTTTGCCATGAACAGATATGCATACTATGTCTGCTACAAGTGCAAGAAGGTAGAAGTGCAAGAACCTAAAGTCATTTTTAATTGAAATGTTGTTTAGGGTTTGAAAACTGATGTTTGCCCTTATTTCCAGGCGTATTTTGGGGGAGAGGCTCGCTGCGATGCGGAGGCCGGACAGGGAGATGACTACGATCCCAGTGAGCTGATCTGTGGAGCATGCTCAGATGTCTCCCGGGCTCAGGTGGGTAAATGATGCCTGGGAGCGTCCTGGCTTTACTATAGCCAATTTAAAATAATAGTTTGACATTTTGGGACACATGCTAATTCTATTTCTTGCCAAGAGTTACAGTAGATGAGAAAATTGAGACCACTCTTATGTCTGAGACGGTTATCAATCTTTGCGTCTCACTTTCGGCAAGAAGGCGAATAAGCACATTTCCAAAAATGTGCGACTGTTCCGTTTTCAAAATGATGCCTATATGTATGTACTCTTCCCCTGATGATTCTTGTTGACTTGTCACTAGATGTGCTCCAAGCATGGCACAGACTTTCTGGAGTATAAATGCCGGTACTGCTGCTCGGTGGCCGTTTTCTTCTGCTTTGGCACCACCCACTTCTGCAACGCCTGCCATGATGACTTCCAGAGGATGACCAGTGTCCCCAAGGAAGAACTGCCCCATTGTCCTGCAGGTGCTTAACGATTTTATTGACTACACTCTTTTGGAAAATGTTAAATTATTTAGACAACAAAGACCAGACAGAAATAACTATAAGAAAAAAACCATGTGAGATGTCACCCTTGTCCTTTCTATCACAGGTCCCAAAGGCAAGCAGTTGGAGGGTACCGAGTGCCCTTTGCATGTGGTTCACCCACCAACGGGGGAGGAGTTCGCCCTGGGCTGTGGGGTGTGCAGAAATGCTCACACCTTCTAAACAAGACTATTACTAAAAACCAGTTTGTCTACTGTGATTTCTGGCTGCTGCTGAAGCTCAGCCGTGAAGCTTGGCTCTTGCATTGTCAAGTCTCCTGGACACTGGACCAGGTTTCTACCCTACGCCAAGAGTCCTCAGGTCTGCTCTTCTACTAACATCAGTATCCGGGCTCTGCTACAACACAAGCTACGGGCTCCTTCAGATTCTGAGTAACCTGAAATGAAAAAAAGAACAATAGAATTTTAAAAAAAGAAGAAAAAAAAGAAATATCTTGTGACGTGTTTGCATGCGGCCGTTGTATTCCCTCGGCTTCTATAGACGTTGCACACCTCCTGATCACTGAAGTGGAACAATACAAGATTAAACATTGAATATGGAATAAATTTGCTTAAAGGAAACTGTGGATCAGCGTGGGTTTAAAAAAAAAAAAAAGGAACAGGCCGTATTTCCAGCTTCCTAACTATAAATTTAAAATATTGTTGTATGTAAACTTTTTTCGTAATCTTGTACAGTATTCTCCACTGTCAAGTGCATCATGGGTTGACGGACAAAAAAAAGAAGGTGGATAAGACTGTTGAGAATATTATGTTTGGGAGGAAAATAGTGTACGATTTATCTAATCTTGTATATAATGAAACTATTCAAAATAGCTGTATTCCGAAGTTGCTACTCTTCACTTCAGTTTTGTTTGATATTCTGGGTTATGTTTTGAGCCAGAACTTTTAATGAAGTGCAATACTGGGTGTGCCTCCTATTTTGCAGCTGTTTAACCTATGGAATGTATGTCAATAAAGCCACTGTACATTTTTATACAGTAGACAGTCGTAATTCCCCCTCTTGTAAATGTCAGATCTTTTCTGTTGTGTGGAAATGAGAAGAAGAAACCTGGCGCCTGCAGTGAATGATGGTGGATATTAATCCTATTTGCAGCTCTGTCAACAAAAAAAGTACCAAAATCCTACAGAAATACAAAAACAAACTAAACACCTCACAGAGAGACCGACTACAGCTGAAGGATTTGAGGAGCCAGTCTTCACACCAAATAAATTGTGCACCTGTAATGCTTTTCCCTAGTAGGAGGCAGGGGGATCGGGGGTCAGGGGGAACAGAGTGTAGGGAAAAAAGCTGCTGTTATATAAAAAAAAAAAGCTTAATACTTGTGAATCTGCTCTGTAATATCTGTGGTGGATGGAGTTGAATGGTAATAAACCAGGTTCTCTGTTTCGCAAAGTATATACTGTGTCATTAATGAGTGGTGACATTTCCATTAAATGATACAGTCACTGTTGGCCTTTGGTTGTTTTATATTAACGACATAAGGGTGCAAAGTCTAGCTAGAGACTGGACTTAAATGGATATATACATTTCTTTTTCTAAAGTAAAAGGCTGTAACTTTTGTGCAACTAAGCAGAGACTAGGAAATATAAAGATGCATTACTCTACCCTTTACTTCGTGGTGCCAAACTCATAGTCAGGTCTCTGCATTTGCAAGTGGATATAATATTTATTTTATTGTATTTTAAATTGACAATCTGAAACTTCAAAGGTATAACGCAATGATATGCGTAAATCATTTAAACAGATCAGAGAAAGAAATGTTTTGATCAGAAAAAAAAAAATCAGCAGCTGATTGTGTATCTGTGGGAAAAGTGAGTCTGTTTCATTTTAGGAAAAACAAGACAAAAATATTTGTGTATATGTTTTGACTATCGGGTGAATCATCGTACGAACAAAGACGATCTTTACCAACAGCCATTTCACATTGCATTTCCCATGGTGCACCGCTGCTGTCACAACAACATTTCGCCATTTCAGGTTCAGGGGGGCCGAATATGGGCCGAATCCTATGGCAGAAACTCCCGCGAAGGATTTGGGTAAAACGAGCTTAGGTGCCACAGTGTACGTTTCTGCATTGACAGCATATCTTACCTCCTCTCTATCGTCAAACGGCTTAGTTATTGTGGTCCGATGCATGTTATTTGGTTGGTGCGAATGAGCTTTTCCAGCGTGGGCCCGGGCTGAAGTGTCAAGTGTCTGTTGTCGGATTTTCCTGCTAACAGCTATCTGGCTATTAAGCTAGCTGGGTGTAAACAAAAAGGTCATGTTATGATGGGTGGCGAAGCGTGCTAGCTGTGTTGTAGTTAAATAACTCACTATGAAATGAGTTGTACGTCATTCTGTTAAACATTATAAAATATAACATTTAACCCGAGCATTGATGCATTTAGGCATTTAATACTTAGCTAGCTAAGTGTTTTGCCCTGCGTACAATATCAACATATTGACGGCTAACGTTACTTGCTTAAGCATGGCCTCCGGCTAATATGGCTCAACATATATTATACTGACACTTCTGCGTCGCTACATATTAGTGTATTGTCATACACTTGATCCAGTAGTATAATATATTAAGAAAGTGAGCATTCATCCTCATACATTCAAATTGTTATTCAAAGTGAAAGCACACATCTAGATTTTTAGTGATTTGAGGGAATTTAACCTTTTTATAAAGATAACATTTTATTAAACCAGGTAAGATCCTTTAAGATCAATAATCTCTTTTTACAAGGGTGACCTTGATGTTTTTAAATTTGAAATGCTCAGATTAAGGCCTTCCGGGATTTATAAAAGCAATCGTTAACGACGAAGTACCGTAGTCCACCAAAGAGTGGTGCACCAATGAGATTATTGTTTAGCTGAATATTATTATTAGATCTAAAGTGGTCGACCGTATATATGCATTTTACGACATGAATTCTGTGAAACCCATTGTAAACAAGACGTGTTAACTGGTGTAGTGCTAGATCTATCAAGTTGGGGCAAAATCAAGCAATTAGCCATAAGAGTTTATGCGTCCATTTTGGAAAGTGGGAATAGATAATTTGCAAATTCAGCAATATCCACATTAATTGTATAAATGTAGTGTACAGAGGATTGGTGATTGGAACAGGCAACCCAAAACAAAGTGACTGTTTGGGTCTGCTTTCACATCAGTTCGGGGGGTTAACTGAATAGACTTATTCATGTTATTAATTATTAATCTATATATTTTTGCTGTGTAGCTAAACATGTCTTTGTTTGTCAATGCTGGACTATAACAAGCTTGTCACTTCCATTTTTCAGGATGAAGCGGATCAAAGGAGTAGAGGAGGACAGCAACAGCTCCTCCAGTAAGAGCCCACCGGAGGCTTGCAAGAAGGTTCGGAAGCAGACGAGCGATGAGTTAGAGGCAGTGGTGGCCAGTGAGTCAACAGAGAGTGACTGGGCACGACTGCCTCAGGAGCTCCTGCTACACATCTTTCAGTACCTTCCACTGCTGGATCGGGCGTATGCCTCTCAGGTGTGTCGCATGTGGAACCAGGCCTTCCACATGCCCGAGCTGTGGAGATGCTTTGAGTTTGAGCTTAACCAGCCAGCAAGCTCTTACCTAAAAGCCACACATCCAGACCTCATCAAGCAGATCATAAAGAGGCACTCCAACCACCTGCAGTATGTCAGCTTCAAGGTAAGGGTGGACAAGCTGTTGTGTCTGTGTTGAAATATGTGTCCTCCTGATTCAGGGCTTAAGAGTTTACAATTTGCTAGCACCGCCCTGATTTAAAAAATGTACCTGAAGTGACAGTCACTCTTTGTTTGTACTTGCCAGGTTGACAGTAGCACAGAATCTGCAGAAGCAGCATGTGACATCCTTTCACAGTTGGTGAATTGCTCACTGAAGACCTTGGGGCTCATCTCTACAGCCAGGCCCAGTTTCATGGAAGTTCCCAAGGTATATATCATCATAAACACATTGGGGTCAGGGTCAGATTTTACAAGGAAAATCAAATTAACTCTTTTCATTATAGTTTACCATTTATTTTCATTATAGGCTACATTGCTAATGCCTTTACATGGTGGTATCTTTAAAGCTGTTGCTGATCGTGTTAGTCGGTTAACAGGATAGTTTTTGCATTTTTTTTTTCTTCTTATCTGCGGATGGGGCTGAAAGCAGTGTCTGTTCTCATGCATGGCCAAGGACATAATTACTTTCAAGGCCTTAGAAGGACACAGTATCACGTTGTAATGTTTGTCCTGTTAGTAGTTGTTGCCCCAAGCCTGAGGAGGCAGAGAGTGCTACAGCAGGCCCACCCACACAGTGGACACAAAACCTTTTAGCCAAAAAAAATGGGTTGCCTTTTGTACCCTAAACCTCTAATTATTAACTTGGAAATGTTCTAAATGAATTAATGTTAGTATATTATTAACTATACTTTGTATTATTAGTGAATCTGAGCCACTTGGTTTTAAAATCCATGGTACTAAACTGTGTGTGTTTTTGTGTGACTGACTACAAATTTAACTTAATATGCACAGTACATATGGGCTAGTCTGGCTATCACCAGACCAAGCTCAATCTTTAGAGATTGAACATTAGTCTGGGGAGTCTGCTCTGTATTTTCTCTGCACAAGAGGCATGATCAACGGGCATAGTTCAAATGACTCCGTCAGGCTCTGAATATATTATAATTCATTATAATTATTTGTCCTTCCGCAGTCTCATTTCATCTCAGCTCTGACTGTGGTGTTTGTCAACTCCAAATCGTTGTCTTCGCTGAAGATTGACGACACGCCGGTGGACGATCCGTCTCTGAAGGTGCTGGTGGCCAACAACAGTGACACCCTGAAACTGCTGAAGATGAGCAGCTGCCCTCACGTCTCCCCAGCAGGTATCGTGAGCGCAAATACTCCAGTCGTCGTTTCGGTGCATAAGCTAAGAGAAAGCAGCCTTGTCGTGTTTTTGTCAGCTTGCTTTCTTTGTTTTGTTTTGTATTGTGGTTGTTGGATAATATTTAAAGCAAAATATGTTCTAGCCATGTCTGTGTTGCACTTTTAGTCATATGTTTTTGGTTTCATTTTTGGAGTCAGGAGACCAAATCCAATCCAGTGGCTTATTTCAAGACACATTTTCTTGTCTGCCCTTACACAGTGTCATTTGT
Source organism: Gymnocephalus cernua (assembly GCA_023631565.1). Lineage (NCBI taxonomy): Eukaryota > Metazoa > Chordata > Actinopteri > Perciformes > Percidae > Gymnocephalus > Gymnocephalus cernua. The sequence goes on from CM042434.1 coordinate 21,260,361, forward strand.
TTTTGGTAGACTAGCAGACTTTCATCATTAATGATCTGTATTCTGTTTCTCCCTGTTGCACACATTTTCCTGAAACTGTTGTCAGCTATGATAATGACTTGTCTGGTAAATGTGCTAGTCCTTTGTATTGCTTTGGAGCAATATTTTTAATCCCAGTTAATTCCTGTTTTCAGGAATTCTTTATCCTTTTTAGAAGATGAACAACTAATAGGGCTGGGTATCGTTCAGAAAAATGTTGATACCGGGACGGATACCAACATTGTGACTTTGATACTGGTTCCTAAACTATAATTTTTTCGATACCAATTTTACAAAACAAAAAGAAATTACAACATTACGGCACAACTCTTTTTATTTTTCAGCTCCTACTAATTGAGCCCCCTCTCTGTGTAACGTAGAGTTTTTCCTGTGTCTATGACGTGGAACGTTAGACAGCCAATCACAAACATTGTTAGATCTGTTAGATCGAGTCAGTGAGCTTATTGGCTCACTGACTCGGATAAGATTTACTCCTTAGGTATTGAATGAGGAGGCATTTTTCGATACTCAATACTTTTAGAGGCAATTCGGTCACTGCCTTAAAAGTATTGAATTTGGTACCCAGCCTTAATAACTAATGAGTTGAATAAAAAAAAAAAAAAAAAAAATATATATATATATATATATATATATATATATATATATATATATATATAAAAATGTAATATATATATTCTGTTTGCAGGGATCCTGTGTGTGGCAGACCAGTGTCACGGCCTGAGAGAGCTAGCACTAAACTACCACCTATTGAGTGATGAACTCCTGCTGGCCCTCTCCTCTGAGAAACACGTCCACCTGGAACACTTGCGGATCGACGTGGTGAGTGAGAACCCTGGCCAGCACTTCCACACCATCAAGAAGAGCAGCTGGGACGCCATGGTGCGACACTCGCCCAAATTCAACCTGGTCATGTACTTCTTCCTTTATGAGGACGAGTTTGGCCCCTTCTTCAACGAGGAGGTCCCGGTCACGCACCTCTACTTTGGTCGCTCAGTCAGTAAGGAGGTCTTGGGCCGCGTTGGCCTCCACTGCCCTCGTCTGGTGGAGCTGGTGGTGTGCGCCAACGGCCTGCGTCCTCTGGATGAGGAGCTGATCCGCATCGCCAAGCACTGCACCCAGCTGTCGGCCATCGGCCTGGGCGAGTGCGAGGTTTCCTGCAGCGCATTTGTGGAGTTTGTCAAGATGTGTGGCCGGAGGCTTTCCCAGCTGTCCATCATGGAGGAGGTGCTGATTCCAGATCACAAATACTCCCTGGATGAGATCCACTGGGAGGTTTCTAAGCACCTGGGCCGGGTCTGGTTCCCAGACATGATGCCGACCTGGTAAAGTGAAGCCAAAGAGGCACACGTTTAAGTACGTCTAGTTTGTGGTGTGGAATATTCATGGCCTCCATGTTTGCATAGAAAAGCCTTTTTTAAATGCTCAGCTGTAGTGAAATGTTTGCTGCTAACATGGAGAGCATGAACCTGCTGAACTCCTGTGTGGCGTCCAGGACAGGGATGTAATATGTGGCACCTGACTGCTACTCAAGGTTATCATGTCATGCAAACACCACAAAAATCTCTGCCTGATAGCTTCAAAGTAGACTGTAGAACCCTGCTTTGCCTAGTCCGGAGACAGATCATGCTAAGCCTGCTTCTTCACATATTAAACACTCAGCACAGCTGGAAATATTTTACAAAAATGTTTTTAAAATTGAGTTATACGGACGTTGTAGCCAGAGAGAGAGAGAGAGAGAGAGAGAGAGAGAGAGAGAATGTAAATGGACTGCATTTATATAGTGCTTTTCTAGTCTGAATGACTACTCAAAGCGCTTTTACATAGTACAGGAACCATTCACACACTGTGGCCGAGGCTGCCATACAAGGTGCCACATGCTCATCAAATAAACATTCACACGGGAGCAATTCGGGATTCAGTGTCTTGCCCAAGGACACTTCGACATAGGACTGCAGGGCCAGGACTCGAACCACCAACCTTCCAATTGGTAGGCAATCGCTCTACCACCTGAGCCACAGCCGCCCCACGTATGCATATTTGAGTGTGTGTTTTAATGTTTTTTAACATGGAGTAATTTGGGACAATTAGGTGCACAATTGCATGTCGTAACACTATCACTTGGCCTACTTACACTCTAAAAGAATATGACATTGGAGGTTTCCAAATGGCTGCGATGTTATTTGTATTTAGTACGTGACAGAAGGTGTTCTGTAAGGGGTAGTCAAAGTGGAGGACTTACTTAATTTTGCAGAAGAGTCATTGTGTCCTACACCTCCATTTTAAACTAATTTATTCATTAAGAGCAGCGGTAGTGTTGACAACATCTTGCTTTTCCTTCTCGCCCGCGCTCAATCAAAAAAGCAAACGTGATTGTTGAAAATGTTAAAAGTTGGCCAGAAGAGAAAGTGAAATGTGTATGGACTGTAGGTCTCTCTATTTTATTTTATTTTATTTTGTGACGTGAAGGTGTGCAGTGTCTGTTGATACTTGTCATTTGATTTTCTCCAGATTATGCAGATTCTCTTTCTTTTCTGCATCCTGTATCAATTGGCTTGACATTGATTTCTCTGTTTTGTTTTTAAAGGTTTCTGTACAGTCATTTGCTAAGCACCTACCAAATGATAGCTAGGACAAAACAAGTCATTTTGCCCTGATGAAAGCAAGGAAACAATCTTTAATAATGTTCCAATTTGAGTTTATTTATTATTGGTTGGACCCACATTCTAATGATCATTAACACTGTACTGGGGGTTCTGTTGAATCAGATACCAAGGGCAGTATATGAAGTAATAAAGCTATAATTACTAATAAAATAAATGAGAAATAGTTCTATGTAAATACAGATTGTGTGTCTCAGGTGCATTTAATGAATATATTTCTATTAATAGGTTTCATTTGTATCTTCTGCTATTAGCCTGTTCAAGCTCTAAACTTTAACATGTTGTGAATATCTGCCCTTCTGTTAGCCCGCGTTTGCTCTGTATCGTGTTACCACATCGTACATACAGGAGAGGAAGCAGTATTCATCTAGTCATTACAAACACCGTCTCTGCAGATAGCGCTAGTGCTCCTGTCCAGAACATCCATTCATTTCAGTCGGAAGAGATTTGGAAAGTCAGATGAGTGAAACAATTTTTTTTCCTTTAAGAAGGAAGTCGAATGCATCTGTATATAAAACGCTGTGTGTTTTTATTATGAATAGAAATATTCCCATTTCTTTATTTCACCCTCTGTCGGGGTTTGGAGTTTCCTTAACCAGCGGCTCGTGTCTTTCATAAAATCAGAGTGCGAGTTATCCCTCACCAGATGATCTTTATCATACTGTAGAGCATACACTACAGAAGATAAGCTGTGTAATCTACTGACATGGATACTGCTTTTGTAATTGATTTGTGATTTTCACTAATACAAAAGAAGCGATCATTATAACCAGCAAGCCAACCAGCAGCAAGATTAGTTCTTTTTTTGGGGGGAGGGGGGTTGACACTTCCACCTCTGTCACTATGATTGTATTGCATGTGGGTGGTCCAAACGTTTTGAGTCTACTGCCACAAGCTTTTAATTATTCATGAACACAGAGGAGAGATTTTAACAAGTAATTTATCCGAAAAACAAAACCAGCAAAACTGAAAGTTACACTTCAGTTCAGTTAGTTAATCAACCCCCTGTTGAAAAAAATTGCTCTACACCTGCTTGAATTTCAGGTAAAGAAAGTACTTTGCTTTACTTTCTCGCCACAGTCACCAGATCTGAATCCTACTTATCGTCATGATGGAAAAAAAGGAAAATGTGAAAGTTAGTTTAACATCAGAATACACTTACTTTTACTTTAGATTATAAAAAATCTGCAGAAACGGGGAGGTCAATCAAATAAGAAATTGCTAGCAAAGTCACAATCGAACCATTAAAGGTGTTTTGACGACATTTGACTAAAAAAATTTCAAAAGTTATCAGTAGTGGACAAACGTTTGGACAACACCGCATGATAATAGGATCTGTAGATAACCCAGATTTTTTTTTTTTCTGCCAGACTTCATTCCTTTTTTTTTTCATGTTGTATTAGAGATTTGATGTAACCAAACAGTGCTGTAGACTAAAACTGAGACATGTTGCAGTAAGTGCAAACATTTCTTAGTTTTATTGGATTGAACTAAGTCTATTGATTAGTATTGGTCTCTCTTATCACTGACGTTAGATACCTGTGCTGATTGTCTGTGCTCTTGTGCATTAGCATCTCCATGGTACAGTAACATATCCTGATTTATTTGTTATTTTTAATGATTTGTGCAGTACATTAAATGGTTGCCGTGTCAGCAGCTTTAAAGTGATGCTTGTGTCTGGTAACCATTTCCCTGTTGTTTTTATTGGGAAAAACTGGGAATTTCAGTTGAGTAAAACATGTTTCATTTAAATACAGATACAATACATCATTAAGATGTCAGTAATTGTTTTAACCTCATTTGTTCAGAGTCCTCCAGTAAGTTGTATTAGGAGTATACTGGTGTTGACAATGCTGTCTTTTTAGTTTTGCTTCTGTATGGCAAATGCTTTTTGTCTACTTTGCCTAACTGGTCACCTGTCTTGAAATTAAAATTGTTTGACATGTGATGTTACACCAGTAATAAAGATTTATGAATGTACTCTTTGCATCTGTCATTTTATTTTTTAGAACACTCAGTCATTGCAATCAGTTAAATAAAATGCACAAGTAGGCTTCATGAAAAAAAAAACTATTGGTAAACGAGTGAAGATATTTAACAGTAAAAAGAAGGAAATCAATACATATACAGTATATATCTGGTATATTAATGTGGCAAAAACATTTACAATTATTAAAAAGGTATTCTAAGCTGTTAAATTTGAAATGAAAGTGTAAAAACAGCATGAAATCTGTTCAAGCTAAATGATTAAAATGGATGTAATACAGTCCTTGTCATGTTGGTGCTAATCACTTCATGTGCTTTGTAATACTTTGATCAAACACCTCAGAGTCTGCTAAGAAATGTGCTCAAAGTTTGACTTGAAATGTGCTCAGTGTATGATATGGGATGATTATGGCACTTGTGAAAAATCTAGAGAAACTGCAGATATAGTTTTCTTTCCTTTAGTTGCAGATACTTTAGTATGCTGTATGGAACAATTCACAAAATCATTATTATTTTTTAAAAGCTCTATTGTGTCTAGGCTAAATATTCCCACGTCTTCCAGAACCTGTGTATTTATTGCGTAGTATATAAGCACATGCAAGAGGTTAGGAGGTATTTGAGTGCCTCTCATTCCATCTCATACATATAAAGAATAATTTCATACAGATGTTCTACTCTGAGACATCTGACATCTGTGTAGACCCTGATCACATCCCTGATAAAACAGTACAGACACGAGTAATCAATCAATTACATGATTGACAGAAAATGTATCAAGGACTATTTTGTTCAAAACAGATAAATAATCTCACCACAAGGTCCATTAAGTTGCTGTTTTGGAGCTTTTGATCATATAGCATGATCTTCATCAGTAGAGAGTTTGCTCAGTTGTCATGGAATTGTAGTCCATGTTTTTCTGAGCGCTCAAAAACGAGTTTCTCGTTCATATTGGCTCAAACTTTGAGGTTCAAATGCATCAATGCACCAACAAAGGCAGGGGAGTAGAATGATGCAAGCTAACAAATGGATGTAAACAATACACAATTTAAATATATATACATATATTTTAAAAGGTAGTTTTGCAAATGTTTTAAGAAGGAAAAGCATTAATCTTAACAGATTAACCATTAATGAAAAAATATTTGCAGCCCTTAATGAAAACACTAGTAAAAGTGTTATGTTAAGGCAAAGGCACCTCTTCATATGTAATCTGTACATAAGGAGGCTTCATTGGCAGATGCCAGTACTCAAAGTTGTAGTAGAGGTAGACGCTCTTGTCCAACACAACCTTTTTATAAGCCTCCAACAGACTCACGGCAAAGTCTGTAAATGACTGGTGCGGTCTAAATGTGTGGTAAAATTGACGGATGTCCAATGCCAGATTCTTCAGAGCAGGCTGTCCGAATATAGCGCTGTCGTTGCCGAGATAGGTTGGCTCTCCACTGTTCAGGTAGATCTTGGTGTAGTTGGTTTGTGATCTGCTGGATAGTTTGGCTCCGAGCTCAGTCAGTTTCCTGTACGTGCGGTGGACAAACTGGGAGCAGTCGTAAGACTCGAACCACACTGTGGCATTAGGGCTGGGGTCTGAGCGAACTGTCCACGTCTCATAGTAGATCCCAGTCTCATTGTCGTCCTGGACCCACTGAGCCATGTCATTGAACTGGCTCCCTGGACACAGAAAAAATAAAAAATAATAAATAAATAAATAAAATAATATATATATATATATATATATATATATATATATATATATATATATATATATATATATATATATATATATATTCGACTTTTTATGTCGAAAAAAGTCATAGTATGTCGTAAAAAAGTAAATTATAGTATATATATATATATATATATATATATATATATATATATATATATATACTATAATTTACTTTTTTACGACATACTATGACTTTTTTCGACATACTATGACTTTTTTCGACATACTATATTATGACTTTTTTTACATTACTATACTATGACTTTTTTTCGACATTACTATACTATTACTTTTTTACAACATACTATACTATGACTTTTTTGACATTCTATACTATGACTTTTTATGACTTTTTTCGACATACTATACTATGACTTTTTATGACTTTTGGCATACTATACTATTACTTTTTTCGACATGCAATACCATGATTTTTTATGACTTTTTTTCGACATACTATACTATTACTTTTTTACAACATACTATACTATGACTTTTTTCGACATTCTATACTATGACTTTTTATTACTTTTCTCGACATACTATACTATTACTTTTTTCGACATACTATACTATGACTTTTTTCGATATACTATACTATTACTTTTTTACAACATACTATGACTTTTTCCAACATACTATACTATGACTTTTTTCGACATACTATATTATGACTTTTTTTACATTACTATACTATGACTTTTTCAGACATTACTATACTATTACTTTTTTACAACATACTATACTATGACTTTTTTCGACATACTATACTATGACTTTATCACTTTTTTCGACATACTATACTATGATAATGAATATTGATGAATACTCAATGAAAATCTAAGCCTACTAATTTAAACCAGTTCAACTATTTTCACTACTTCACCTTCTTCTTACGCAATTATGCCAGCAATTTATTTGTACTATGTGTATAATTATTTTTAGTATTTGCATAATTATTGTTGTGTATGCGTAAATATATGAACTATGAAATATGTGAATAGAACTTCTGAATATATATTTTTATGGATTACAGAGGTCTTTAAGTACTGGAAGTTATGGAGTTTTATTTTGTTGTCTAATTGTTTTTTTTATTACTATTTTCTTTATTTTGTGATGATTTATTTTATTTACATGTTCAAAATAAAGATATCAATCAATCAAATTTTTTTAGCATTCACAAGCATTTCCTGCAGGAAATGCATTTTCTAGTTTAATATTGTCTGAGCATAAGTTCCTAAACAAATTCCCTCATACTGTATTTATATTTTTCTTTTGGCTTCTATGATCAAAGATATGTAAGATTACACATGTGAAGTCTTACCTGTGAGTTCTCCTATTTTCTCCAAGGTGCCGTTTTGTGACCAGTGTAAGTCATCGATGCCTTCGAAGAAGCAGGCAGCTCCCTGGTTGCACCAGAAAGGCGCGTACACCTCGGGCCTGATGTGCGGGAAGGTGCAGTTACCAAGCTGAAACAGCTCATACCACTCCATGGTGTAGTTTGCCCCCGTATCTGAACTGCTGAACCCAATGGCATCATGCATGATATGCTGTGAACCAAACAGAAACATTACATTGGCTCTCCGCTTGTGGGTAGACATGAGGAAAGTTGTGTTTCTATAAATATTTCACAAGTTGCACTTCCATTTTAACAGCCCTGGTATCTTTAATTACCTGTCTGTGTCAGATATAACCTGTTTTAACATCTACAGCGCCACAGTAGTGTCTTCATCTCAATTTCAGAGAATATAATCATCAACAACATAAAAAACAAACTTTTATCAAAATTTTAATCAGTTATTCTAACTACACAGGAGGAATTACTTTATGTTACCGAAACAAATGAAAACAAAAAAATCCTCATACAGTGACACATTTTTTTATTTCAAAGTATATGAAGTATAATCAAAACTACCACAAAAAAATAATAATAGTTTTACTTCTCCAACTTTCAATGAGTCCAAAATAAACTATAAGTGAACGGAAAGATTATGCATCTACAACAGCATCACTGTTTTTTCTACAAATGTCTACAAACTCTGGAAACCCAAACCCTGACCTCAATGTGGTGATGTAGAAAGAAATATCAGTAACATGAAAACAAGACGATTCATGCACTTACAATTTTCCCCAGCAAATCTCCATACTTGAATTCCCACACAGGTGTTTGCAGTCGATAAACTGAGATGACGTCGCTGTCTCTCATGTAGGGAATCCTTCCATCCCGGTCCCCAGTGGGACAGAACGGGTAGAGAGCTTCACAGTAGGAGTCCACATCAGGGCGACGATCAAACCGCCTGTTGATGTCGTTTATTGATGCATTAATATGTACATCACTTTAATATTGCAACTGGTAAAGGGCGGGGCTAATTTTATTTTATATCATATGGTATACTTATTATTTATGCCTGGGGATAAATATTTTCTTTTGATATCACAATATCATGTATTTGTTGATTATATTTTAAATTATTAATCTGAATCTGGAAAGTAGCAAGTAAAGTTATCAAAGAAATGTAATATAGTATAATATCTGCCTCTCAGATGTAGTGGAGCAGAAGTAAGTAGCATAAAATGGAAGTACTCAGGTAAACTACAAGTAGGCTACCTCACATTTTTTACTAAAGTACAGTACTTGAGTAAATTAACTTAGTTACTACCACTTTCCACCTCTGATCAAACCTTGTTGTATACCTTAAATTAGATTTATCACGTGCACATACAGGGGGATGCTCCAAAGTCCAACGATTTTAAAGTCATGTGATCGCACCAAATGCAACTTGGTAAACTGGCTTCAAATCTGCTAAAATCCGACACCGAATAACAAACAATCGTATTTTAAGATTCAGCTAGTCAATCGGAAGTTGGCTCATAAATAAATACATTTTACCGTTTAAACTTCCTCTGAACAGATGCTTTGTATTTTCTATCTAGCTGTCTCGTGACTTTACTGCTACAGAGCAGTACCAGCAGAAGAAGGTTTACTGTCTTCATACCTGTATGGAACGGGCCACTGCTGCCGTCCATTATTACTGAACTGAGCAACAACTTGAAGAAACAGGAGCAGGTTTAAACACAGAACAGCCTCTGTGTGAGTCATGGTAAACACGCAAAAAGCAGACAAAACTCAAAAAGTTACGATGATAGCGTTCCCATGATCGATATGATCCTTCCGGATCCTTCCCCTTATAACGAACTTCCTCATTACTGGTCACATGGTTTTGTTGATGAAACGAAATCACATGACAGTAGTGATTCTCGTGAAAGTAACGTACAAAATCTGGAAATAAATCAAATTAAATAAATACAATTATTAGTTCGTGGGAATAATTTAACAAATGTGGATATACACACACACACACACACACACACACATATATATATATATATATATATATATATATATATATATATATATATATATATATATATATATATATATATATATATATAAATAATAAGGAAAAATTATAATTAATATAAAGAAATATATAAAGAAATACAATTAATAATGAGAATATAGATGAATAAAAAAACATTTATTTTCCTCAAAGTTAGTATTTATTTAATCTATCATGCTCATCTATCGGTATTTAGCTTACCTATTTAATTACTATGCTACTTTTGGGCCCCGATAACTATAGCAACTTAAAGTAAAAAAAATAAGAATCTACACTTAAACTATTTGGTTTTACAAATGATGTCCTTGGAGAAAATTAAAATGAAGTTCAGAGGAAATACTAAAAGATAAAATACTGCAGCTTTAGACACAAGATGGCGCCGAAGCTCCTAGAAACCGTCGGTTAGTGCAGAAGAATAAGAAGTAGAAGAAGTGGGCGTCATCTCCGCTGACAGTCCGCCATGCTCACCCTGCTGCACCGCAGTAGTCGTAACTTCTTGACATTCAGCACAATTCAGACAGTTAATAGAAGTTACTACACGACACAGATGGGTAAGCGCGTGGCTGTGGTGTTGGCAGGCTGCGGAGTTTATGATGGCAGTGAGATTCACGAGGCCTCCGCTGTTTTGGTCCACCTGAGCAGAGGAGGTGCAAGTGTAAGTTTGTTAAGTCAGCTTTGATCTGCAAGTGTTGCTGTATGTTGTGCAGTTACATACGTACATTACATACATATAACCTTAGTATCAGTAGCCTGTAATATGGCCTGATGTAGTGCAGCACGTGGTAGATTCGCTCTTACATTGTTGTTTTAATTGGGTGTGTGACAATAAAGGTTGGATACACTGGTCCGATAGGTCAAATTGCCATCCAAATTGTTTGCACTCTGGTAAACTAAGTTACACATATTGTGCATGACTAATATAATAAATGATAGGTTCACTTTTTTGATACTATGCCCATATGAGTTATTGGTCACTGTAAGTGTTTCTCCTTAGTAACTGACCATTCTGGCTAGGGCTGGGCAATATCGATATTATATCGATATATGAGGCTAGATCGTCTTAAATTTTGGATATCGTAATATCCTGATATGACACAAGTGTTGTCTTTTCCCGGTTTTGAAGGCTGCATTACAGTAGAGTGATGTACTTTTCCGAACACACCAGACTGTTTTAGCTGTTCTATTATTTGCCTTTACCCACATAGTTATTATATCAACTGATGATTATTTATCAAAAATCTAATTTGTGTGCATATTTTGTGAAAGCACCAATTGTCAACCCTACAGTATCGCCACAATATTAATTTCGAGGTGTTTGGTCAAAAATATCGGGATATTTGATTTTCTCCATATCGCCCAGCTCTAATTCTGGCTGTAAAGAGCTCCCTTCTTAACATGATTCCAGTGATGGGATGACAAAATCCTCAGTCCATGTTACATGAAAAAAAGCAATGAGGCTAGACAAATTAAGGTATCTTTCAGTTACCAGTTTAAGTTCTTTTTAGTATGAAATTACTTCTTTGTGTTACTATCCTTCTGCCACAGCTCAGCAAGGAAACATAAGGAGAGAGTTTATTGTAAACCAAATAATTATCAACACTTTTGATAATCGATTAAGTTATTTATCAAGCACACACGCTAAATACCCTCTAGTTACAGCTTCCCCAATGAGAGGCCTGGCTGCTTTTTCAGTTTTATGTGATTGTAAATTGAATATCTTATATGAAAATTAAATGTTGGTCAACAAACAATCAATAGGAAAACGTAATGTTAAAGTTCCGACCTTGTGATGGATATTTTCTTATATGTATTCACATTTTGTAGGCTGAAGAATTAATTAGTGATTCATTAGTCCTCACCTTTGCTTCATCCACTGCAGGTAAACATGTTTGCCCCAAACATTGACCAGATGCACGTGGTGAATCACCTGAAAGGCGAACCGTCTGAAGAGAAAAGAAATGTGTTGGTGGAGAGCGCAAGACTGGCCCGTGGAGACATCCAGGACCTGTCTAAACTCAGTGTTAAAGACCATGACGCTGTTATCTTCCCAGGTTCGCTCACTACAACACTACAATAGCCCGCTGTTTTACGAAGAGGATCCCATCCTATGTTCTTGTGACGTAATTTGTTGATTCAGTCAAATACACAGAAAAATGTTTTTGAGGCACTCTTCGCTAGGTTTGATAAACTATTGCGTCAATTTTGTTACCGTCAATATCCCTAAAACCTTGATCTACCAACGAGTGCTTGAATGACTTGAATAATCAAATGTTTGCAACGTCTCGCAGGCGGTTTTGGTGCAGCGAAGAACCTCTGTACGTGGGCCGTGCAGGGGAAGGACTGCTCCGTTAATGACGAGGTTAAGGCCACGCTGCAGGCGTTCCACGGCGAGGGCAAACCCATCGGCCTCTGCTGCATCTCACCTGTCCTGGCTGCCAAGGTGTTTCCTGGCTGTGAGGTCACCGTCGGTATCGAGAAGGATGACAAGTGAGTCCAACTTGCCTGAGCACCCGAAATGTCGTAAAGGACATTCTCCACTGATTTGACACATCAAAGTTTGTCTTAATTGCATTTGGCTGTATTTCCATTTCTGTGTAAATACATTGAGAGCAACAAAAAGCCTTGTATGTGTACACTTTAACATATATTTAGAGTTTTTCACCTTGAATGTTTATCTTTACTTCTTTTTATTATTATTATTATTATTATTATTAGTCATTTTCACTAGTCTTGTACAGTCCAAGAGCATGCCACATGTCTTTTAACTACACATATTGTTTGTGTATGTAACAAATAAACCTATGAATCCTTATGAGCAGCTTAACATTGTGTGGTGCCTCTTTGATCTTTCTCAGGTATCCCGACACTACTGACACCGCAGCGGCCATCAACCAGTTGGGCTGCAAGCACGTGAGTAAGGGCGTCAGCGAGAGCCACGTGGACGAGAAGAACAAGCTGGTCACCACCTCTGCGTTCATGTGCAAAGCTCCAATACACGAGATATTTGATGGAATCGGAGCGATGGTGCAGGATGTGTTGAAACTTGCTTGAAGTGTACTAGAAAGATGGTGGAAACGGAAAGAAAAGAATGGGGTGCTGTTGTTTAAGAGAGCTTAATAGTTGCTGCCTGCTGAACTGAGAGAGTGATGTTACAGTAACTCTTTGATTTAAAAGCACTTCCAGATACTCTTGAAATATACATGTTTGTAATAGTAATGTGCGCTACATGGTCTGATTTATTTTGCCAAAATCTCCATTTGACTTATTGGATTATATTCTAATGCAGTGGATCCGTATGATGATGGCAATGCTAATCACGTTTTAGAAAATCAACAGCAACTATTGTACAAAAAAAAAATGCAATAAAATGAAACTGTTTTAGTTCACTTTATTTCTTACTTCATGGAAGAAAAAGATGAATATAAAATATTTACATTATGATTCTTGTGGAAAAGTTTAAAATGACTTCACACTGATATAACACTCCCTATACTGGCTTTATTAAAACCTGAATAATCACAAACTCCTTGTGCTGTATAACTGCTTGTGTTGACTACTTGTCATTCTCAGATATAAACCCAAGATTGAGCATTCTCTCACTCTCTCAATGTTTCCTGTCACATCAATCACACCCTCCACTCCCTCTGTACTCAACACTGAAGAAGCATTAACACTGAACTTCTCCACCAGGTCCTTCTGACTCAGTGGCTTCCTCCAGTGGCCATAAAAGGTCTCACATCTGGCTACATATCTCTGCCCCTGATCTGTCTCCATCTCAACCTCACAGTACATCTTGTCAAAGCTGGGTTGGTTATCTTTAGGGGTCTCCACCTCGACTTTGGACAAGAGCTCCTTCAGAGCAGGCCGGTTAATCTGAGCATCACTGAAGGAAGACGCTGTCACTTTGTTATCCAGCAGGGCGGAAGAGGCATTAAACTGAAATGAGTGCCTGGCTTGGTGCTCTGTGGCAGGGAAGGGGCAGTCAATGTACTTGGATGGAGGCACTCGAAGTATGACGTGCCTGATCTGGCTGAGGTCAAAGTTCCTGACTGCGTTTTCAAGCTTTGCGCGGGCTGCCAGCGCTGCATCCACAACCCAGTGCATCCCCAGGTGAGCAGGGATGCGCTTGAAGGCCACATCCTGACCTTCCAGAATCCATTTAAAGTCACTAGAAGCAGGAGCTGCCATTGCTGAAGGACTGTAGTCCTTGTAGTAAACCCCAAACCCACAGTTCATATCCAGGATGGCTGGATTCCCCTCCAGTCCCATCTGGGCCAGCTGTGCGGCCTCCAGGCCTCTCCGAGCAGCATTTCCAATATGGAGAGGTTTGGTTTGCGTGGCAGCGTTGGCCAAAGGAGCCCCAGCAGAGGAGGCTGCGATAGCCAGAGCATTAGCACACTGCGCAGGGGACAGACCCAGGAGCTTAGCTGAGGCTGCAGCGCTACCCATCACCCCGACAACACTGGGAGGGTGGAATCTGAGAGTGTTGGAAAAGATGACCAAAACATTAGGATCTATTGGAATTTAATAATGAATTGATTAAGATAAAAGTTGATGATTACAGCAAAATATTTTATCGTTGATTAGTTGACAAATACTTGTCGGAGTAATTGATAGTGAAAATAACCGTACAGCCTTATCTGATAGTTCTGGTAAAAAAAAAAAAACTTTTTACCTGTATTTGTTTGCCTAGGTTTTGAGATATTTGTCTCTGAGATTTCTGCTGGTACTGTTTGTGGTGCTCACAACATAATCATATTCCAAAAAAATGAATAATCTACAGACCCAGCTGTTTCTTGGAAGTAATTTTTACTGAAGAAATATTCTTCATGAAAACTTTAGACAGCGAGGTGTATGGATTATCAAGGTGGAGGGGAGTTTATGAAAAGAGAGAGGCCTCTATTGAATATCATTTTTCAATGCTGTGAGTACCACAAACCAAAATCCATTCACCACCACCACCACTAGAACCATAAATAAACCTAAAACTATCTGCATGGCTAGACACCACTAGAGGTAGGTGTTGTACTTTTAGTGATTTGGGTGAATTAACCGTTTAAAACCTCCAATAGTCAAATATTTCCAGTGGACAGCAGACTCAAACAGTCTGATGTTGGTTCATGTTATTAAATATCTCACCTCTCAGGGATGTTGTAGGCCTCTCTGGAGAACCTCATGAGTCTGCCCTGCACCTCGATACCAACATTGAAGGCCAGCAGCAGGTCTAGACCCGAGGGCCGGCTGGGCAGTGTCTCTGCGAGGGCCAGCAGGGCAGGTAGCACAGCTCCTGAGGGATGAGTAGCAGGGTGCCAAGTGTCATCAAAGTCCATGGAGTGAACCTGTTCAAAAACAATGTGTTACAACAGATCATCAGAGCTCAAACTGCCGTACCATGTTTAAGTTTTCTATATATAATATGATGCATTTATTTGACTGTGCTTACCGCAATGCCATTGACGAATGCAGCGTAATGAGGAGGAAGAGTTGTCTCTGATTTACCCCAAACACTGCTCCTCTCGTGAGATGTGAACAACTGCAATCAGACAATAATATGAGGATAAGCGTGCAATTAAATATGGATGTAACTGAGCTGAGTTCCAACGAACAAAATTATGAACAAATAGCAGCGTGAACTAATTGGCCTATTAAGGAAGCCCAGGAAGCAGACTTATAATGTCAACATCTCATCCAAAAGGAAATCAATCACAGTGCACAATAGTTCAATTAGTATATTTGTCAGCTGTATTTGACAATCAGCAGCTTAGTATTTTAGTTCCTGATCAACAAAGACTTCTGATGAGGCCAAATAAGGATAGATTTGATGATGATCACAGGTTGACACAAAAAAAACAGAATTATAGTATACAAAGGGTTGACAGATATGCCATATTTTTTTTAGCAGGTAAACGGTAGTATACCTCTACTTCAGTTAAGCAGTTTATTGTACCTGGCTGTACGTGAGAGCCTTGTTAAAGACGGCTGTCCTGGTTCCTAACAGCCCAACACCCAGGGTGTCCAGCATCATCCTTTTGCTCCTGTTAATCACACCATCTGTCAGCTGGGTGGTGTTGAGGGCATGGATAGCAGCTCCAAAGCTCTCTGTAATACCCTGGAAAGGCAAAACAGGGCCAGTCAGATGCAAACCTCCCCAGAGAGAGAACAGTTGTTGAGGACCTATTCAGGCTAAAGAAGTTAAAATAGGCTGCATCTAACCCAACAATACTCCCCCGAAAAGGTGCCGGAATATAATCTCATACAGTGAAACGCTGAAAATATGTCAATATAAAAGAAAACAGCAATACCTTGCGCAGCATTGTTGTAGCTCAACAATGTCTTCAAGTGACAAAACATCTAAGTGCAGCTGCATTTTATAGGTAGTGGCACTATCTCCAAAAATTTCCAAAGTGAGTACAACAAACCATGATGAGAAGTAGGAAATTTCACAATGACTGGACGTCGTCTTTGATTTGTCTGTTTTTTTTTTTGGCATTGGCAAATCTCATAATTAAAATAAAAATCATCACAGTGAACCCATGCTGTGAGAATATAGAAGTGGTACAATGATTTTATTTTGGGTCAAATAACTGATTTGGGCAGAGAAAAATATCAGCTGTCTTTCACAACCAGATTTGAGATGACAGACGGTGGAAATTCAGCTCTCTGTAACGGGAAGTTTTGAACAGGGAAATGAATCTCCACCAACACTCAGACAAGCACATGACAAGCTGATGTGTAATTTCAAACAGCTGGGGAAATAATAATTACATGCAGAATGGCACCTTTCATTGAGTTACATTATTATAAAACATTCTGTTTTTCATCACTAACAAATATACATGTAAGCGCATTTTAATGTTGTAGTTTTTGTGTGTGAAGCCAATTTTAGACACTAGTAGATTAGTAGTACAGTGCTGCATCATGTCATATACGCAAATGTTTTCTAAATTAGTAACCATAAGTGTCAAATAAATTAAGTGGCGTAAAAGGTACAATAGTTCCCTCTGAAATGTAGTGGAGTAGAATAATAAAGTTACAGCACTTGAGTAAATGTACTTAATTACATCCTACCACTGCTAACCTTTTTAGTCTGATGTAACCCCACATTCCTATCAGATGAACTCAAGTAGCCCTTCATCGACACCACCCGCCATGAATTGATTATAAACTGGATGTTATTTAACACTAAAAGTATGTATTGTAAGAATATTTTTTTCTCTCCATACAATTGAAAACAATGTTCGGGTTAGTTTGGTCAAGTTTGCATTCATACCGCCACCACTTGATGTGACAAATGCTGGACCTTCATTGTCATTTACTCTAAATCAACTATTTCAACTGTTTTTCATCACTTCACAACGATTTCAATAAGTTATCCATTACTTTCTTCTTCTCTGCTCGCGTGCCTAGTTAGTTAGTTATTGAACTATTGTGCACTGTGATTGATTTCCTTTTGAATGAGATGTTGACATTATAAGTCTGCTTCCTGGGCTTCCTTAATAGGCAAATTAGTTGATATAATCACTTCCACGCTGCTATTTGTTCATAATTTTGTTCGTTGGAACTCAACTCAGTTACATCCATATTTAATTGCACGCTTATCCTCATATTATTGTCTGATTGCAGTTGTTCACGTCTCACGAGAGGAGCAGTGTTTGGGGTAAATCAGAGATAACTCTTCCTCCTCATTACGCTGCATTCGTCAATGGCATTGCGGTAAGCACAGTCAAATAAATGCATCATATTATATATAGAAAACTTAAACATGGTACGGCAGTTTGAGCTCTGATGATCTGTTGTAACACATTGTTTTTGAACAGGTTCACTCCATGGACTTTGATGACACTTGGCACCCTGCTACTCATCATTTGCACTGTAAACGGCAACATGTGATGAGAGTTGTGACTAGTTTTTGGGCAGTTATTGTAAATGTACGAAGGATCACCATCACCATCAATCAAATTGCAAATTGTTATTATGCTTCCTGTCCAGTGGTCTTTGTGTTGATTTGATGTTGGCCTTTAACTCCTTCAAGTAAAGGTAAGGGTAGGGGTTAGGCATGTAGTGGTTATTGTCTTAAGTAAGTCTTCAGGAAATGAATATCATGCATCAGCAATGCCTTAGCCATAAAAGAGTTTGTCTGAGTGTTTCTGCTTTTGTAAGTACCAATTTGAAAGTTAAACCTTGATAGTAGTATTTTTTTCCAAGTCCTCGCTTCTTCAAAGGGCTGTTTGAGGGTTAAGGCTGCATTTCCATTAGATTTGCATTGGGTGTCACTCTTTCCCTATTTTCCAACCATTTCTTGATTCCAAAGCTGTAATAACTAAGGCCAACTGATTTGTAAAAAAAAGTCTAAACATAATTTATTTAATTAGTTAAATAATCATCAGAAGATGTGATACATTCAGCCTATATTTATACCAGACAGGGCAGGAAAAACAAATGACACATAATCAGATGTGGGTGCTTGCTTTAAAGTGATGCTCTCTCTCTCTCTCTCTCTCTCTCTCTCTATCTCTCTCTCTCTCTCTCTCTCTCTCTCTCTCTCACTCACACACGCACGCACGCACACACACGTAGAGTAACTGCTGTTGTGAACAGATACAGACCTGACAAACATCTTATATTGCTTATATTTTGACAAGACAGTCATGTTATAGTTAAATGTTAATTTGACAGTCTACCCCCATCACGCACGCGCACCCACGCACGTGGTGAGCCCAGGCTTCATAAACAAGCCGCTGCCACTTAGCTGGTCAGTGTTTCCACTGATCCCACATCAGCGCAGAGGCTCAGAGAAGATGGCACTGGCCGACACAGAGTGCGGAGTGTCCAACTGCGGCGACTCGGGTTCCCCGTTTTCAGAGATTATTGAGCTGAATGTCGGCGGACAGGTTTATGTTACCAGACATAAAACTCTCATCGCCGTCCCAGACTCGCTGCTGTGGAACATGTTCAGCAAGAAGTCACCCAAGGAGTTGGCGAGAGACAGCAAAGGGCGCTTCTTCTTGGACAGGGACGGGTTCTTGTTCCGCTACATCCTAGATTATCTCCGAGACCTGAACTTGGTCCTCCCGGACTACTTCCCCGAGAAAAGTCGCCTGCAGAGAGAGGCCGACTTTTTCCAGCTGCGGGACCTTGCCAAACGCCTCAGCCCCCGGGTGAGTAAGGACAATTCAATCAGCGAGGAGATCAGCCAGAGTGACACTGAGGAAGGTGCGCAGCAGTGCGGCTCCTCCGGCGGTATGGAGACTTTACGCGCCATGTCGGTCAGCGGGGCCATGCGCTCCCCATCCCTGGACTCCAGAAAGTCGGGCTATATCACAATAGGATACCGCGGCTCGTACACCATTGGCAGAGACATCCAAACCGATGCCAAATTCAGGAGAGTGGCGCGCATCACGGTTTGCGGGAAGACTGCCCTGGCCAAAGAAGTGTTTGGGGACACGCTGAATGAGAGCAGAGACCCGGACAGGCCCCCGGAGAGATACACATCCCGGTACTATCTCAAGTATAATTTTCTAGAGCAGGCATTTGACAAGCTGACAGAGGTGGGCTTCCACATGGTGGCCTGCAGCTCCACAGGCACCTGCGCGTACACCAGTAATGATCCAAACGAGGACAAAATCTGGACAAGCTACACTGAATATGTCTTTTGTCGGGATTAACTAACAGTAAACATGTCAAGTTGATGTAAATAGACATTTCATAATCTAGAGGGGGATGTCTTTAAATAGAATTGCATTTTCTGTGTTGAATGGTAACTTTGGTCAAGAGCCAGTGACTGCAAAATACTGCTCCATTATTGTAATTAACCAGAGACACCAAATGCCTCTTGATAGATTCTACACAAATTAGTGGAAATGGAATTTAGATGTTTAAAGTGAGCAGAGCATCGTTTGAGTTGACGCACCCATTAAAAAAGCCCCATTTTGTGGAAAACAGCAACACAATGCCATCATCTCCACCTCATAGAACTGCATAT
Source organism: Gymnocephalus cernua (assembly GCA_023631565.1). NCBI lineage: Eukaryota > Metazoa > Chordata > Actinopteri > Perciformes > Percidae > Gymnocephalus > Gymnocephalus cernua. The sequence goes on from CM042434.1 coordinate 21,280,155, forward strand.
CAATGTTTCAGTCATATCTGACTCAGTGCTGCGTGAATTGAGCGGCATCCAAGAACAGACAAGCAGCAATTCAGTGTCATTGTAACTTGATCGTATGTTTGGCCAAGTTTTATCAGATATCACTGACATGATTGTAAGTGTATGTGCTTGCTTGGTATAGCTGTATTTGTTAAACCTGTTCAGATGAAATAAAATGTTATACTCGGCTATTCTCAGCCCCTTTGCCAATCATCTTATCTTCTTCTTAACATCTGCACAAAGTGTATAGAATAACAACATACTGGCATTCATCTCCCTCCAACCTTCAGTGGAGAAACAAAGGGTCAGCCTCAAAGTGAGATGCCCTGCAGAGGAACGTCAGCCGATCATGGCACTGAAGCTGCCAGCTCAACAAAGTTGGTTACAGTTGTACTTACAAAACTCCGACCATGAATTTTCCTTGGCTCTGACTTAGTCTATCACATGGTATCTATTTCCTAATCAACGTCAACCTGTTATTAAATCACACAAGCAGATAACCTCCACATCTCATGATCCGTGTCCACCTATTCATTTTGTCACACAAATTCAGCTGCATGCCATGTGGATGCAAATAGTGCAGCTGCGCACACATGATGTCATTATCATTTCAAGTGTAAATAATGAAAGGGTCCAGCTGCAGACAAATAGGAAGGTCCAGTCTGCCAGGGAGAATGAATGGAGAGTGGGCTGGTGCACCTCAGCTGCAAGAGCAGGATTATGCATAGTGTACAGCCAGTCCTGGATTATGTGTTTCATTCAAACAGACATGAAATAAATGGCCTTACATTTAGAGCCATGGGTGGGATGACAAAACACCAGGGGCTTATAGACCTGCCAGAGGCAGTGATGTAACCCCCATAGGGGTCCGGGGACATCCTCTCAGAGTGAACATCTTCGGGTTCATGTGCTAATCAGTCTGGTTCAATTTGGCCTTAAAAAGGGGAAACTGTTCTTTTTGGAGAGGAACAAAAAATATGTTTGGGATAGTGATCTGTTAGGGACCATTGTGGATACATAAACAACTCAACATAGGTTTGCTGTAACTAAATGATCTATATAGGTCTTTTTCACTGAAGACAATTTTAACACGTCACAGTGGGAAAAGTGAAAAAGAAAAAATCAGTGATGGTTGAAATCTTTTGAGCTGCGTCAGTTTCAGGGTCTTGGTATTGTGCATGTTAGCTCACTGTCACACTGTCAAACTGTCATGGCTTACTAAGACAGTTAAATTGTACGGAGCCATTATTAATGTTATTACAGTACGTGCTTTCCCTACAATGAATTCCAAATATCTGGTGTAAAAAAGCCTAAATGGTGAGCTTCTAAATTATTCCATAAAAATACATTCAAATTAAGTGTGAAGAACAGTTTGTCTCCCTTGACATGTACATTAACAGTAGGTCAACAAGTAAATACAAAATGGACAAGATAGAGCTTTGAGTCTAGAAATATATAGTCCAATTATAGCCAAGGAAAGTCACTGTACATTTTGGCTAGTGCAAGCCTCTCTGACAAGTTCATTTAAAAATAACAAATGGATGTACAGAGAAGAAAACAAATCCAGATCAATTAGTACAAACGTGTTTTGCACTGCAATTTTGTAATGTATTGATACTTGCCTAAAACCAGTTTGGATTTCCTGATACTCATTTTGAGTCAAGCGTGAGGTGTTGGGGGAAGCATGCTTTATTTGAAGACCATAATTGGCTCGATAATTGTTTTCATTATTTTAACAAAGGTCTACATTTACTGGTGGCTTCCCACAACAACGTGGCAGTCTGAATGACGCAGGTTTACTGTACACAATCCAGATGGATGACACACAGCAGAAGTAGCAGCTGCAGTAACTGACATTATTCTTCAAAGACATTTGCAGTATTATTAAAGGACAAATCCGGCACAAAATGAACCTAGGGGTTAATAACACGTGTGTACCGAATCGACCATTCTCTGGGATATGTTTTCATGCTAATCGAATGTGACCAGTTTTATTGCAAACCGCTAATTAGCTTATAACGCTAGTTGCCGGGGGCAAGGGTAAAGTAAAAAGAAATTGCTATTTCTACAGCACTAACAAGGCTCAAAATAGCACCACACTTAGTATAGCATAAGCATATGCGTAGCATAATGAGGGTCCCTACATGTAAACCGAAGCATTGAGAACTTTGTAAGTGTACAGACAGTTTATTAAAAAGATAGTTTATAAGGACAGTACCGTTCACGTATATAGGCGGGCGCCATCTTGGGAAAACAGTCACGACCAGTCAAACGACGAACGGCGTGCTTGAGCTATGTTACTGGTTACTGGTTGCACGGCGCTCGTTGTTCGACTGGTCGTGATCCCAAGTGTTCCCAAGATGGCGCCCGCCTGTATATGTGAACGGTACTGTCTTTATAAACTCTTTTTAATAATCTGTCTGTACACTTACAAAGTTCTCAATGCTTTTGGTTTACAATAAAACTGGTCACATTCGATTAGCATGAAAACATATCCCAGAGAACGGTCGACTCGGTACACGTGTTATTAACCCCTAGGTTGATTTTGCACCGGATTTGTCCTTTAACTGTGATAGACTCAAATGTATCTGGCACTGTAAATCAATTACCAAGTATTGTCACATGCCCGCATATATGTTAATTATTCTTTGTCAAATTGGTGTGTTTTTTGTGTCTTTTGCTTTAAATAAATGTGTTAGATCCTTGAAAACAAATTATTCTCAGACAGCTAAGACAATGAGGTTGAACACATAATGTCTCATAGAATATGTCCACAATTCTTTTTTTTTAAATGAGTTGATACATGTAGTGATCTTGAGATTTGAATTTGAATAACCATCATGCCAAACTTTGCATGGTCCAGTTCTCTCCAGACTTTGATAATATTAAAATGTGATAAGAGACCCAAGAGCTTATATTATCTCTCTTTGATGTTTTCTTTTTTTGTAAATGTAGAAGAAGAAAAAAACATGAGACAGTAATAATTACTCTGTACCAGCTTTCATTGGGCCAAATCCAAGGAAATACCCTGGATCGGACACCGGTCCATCACAGATATCAGCCAACAAACAATAACTGACTCACACCCACATTTACACTCAGTACAGTATGAGTGTCTCCACAACACTTGCATGTCTCTGGACTGTGGGAGGAAACTCACTCAAACATGTGCAGAAAAGGCAGTAATTTATTGCTGAACAAAATCATTCAAGCTGTTGCAACACATGCAGATGCAATCCCGTTGTGCACTTGTAGAAATGAATACAGCCAGTTTAGAGAGAGCAGGACCTCATACCTCCCCCAGGGATGCTTATTATCTGTAATTTGAATTAAATGATAAGAAACCACAAATGAGTCCATTCGGATATAGAGACATGTTGTTTTGATGGCCTTCGCTGTAATGTGATTTATATGTATCTTTACATTTCGGTAAGGCTTCATTTAGGCTAGACTTCAATCTACTTTTTTGGGTTTAGTCACAGACATCTATTACATTACATTACATGTCATTTAGCTGACGCTTTTATCCAAAGTGACTTACAATTGCTATATATGTCAGAGGTCACACTCCTCTGGAGCAACTAGGGTTAAGTGTCTTGCTCAGGGACACATTGGTTGATGTATCACAGTGGGAATTGAACCCAGATCTCCCACACCAAAGGCATGTGTCACATCCACTGTGCCACCACCACCACCCACATCTATATACTAGTAACAGTATCTGACTGTAATTTGAATATAATTTCTGATTGACTTGCCACCATTTGTTTTGAGAAGTACTGTTTGACGAATACAAAGAGCGGAAAAATAGAAAGAAAACAGAACAGAACAACCAATATGATTCTAGCTGGTATTGAATTGTGAGAAGTAATGAGAATTGTTATAACAATATGCAGCACACAGTAGGATATAGTAAACACGAGCGAGTGACTGACAATTATTTAAAATTCCCATGCCTCTGCAATCTTTCAGTAAAATGGAAATGCAATAAATGGGTTGTCAGGTTTTTCAGTGCGAGTGATGACGGGATAACAAAGAACAAAAGACGGAAGCTGTGAGACAAAGTGAGTCAAGGACTGGAGGAAATGGCAAGATTGAGAGAAAAAAAATACTTTTGATTGTCAACCATTGTGACTGTTCTTTCCTCATATGCTTATCACTAATTGTCATGTTTCTCTCTTTTATCCCTCTAATGTGCACATGCTCCATGTTGAGCTCCCCGACATGAACCTCAGCAGATCAGGACTGTTTGAATTCCACGCATGGGTCCAGGATGCGTTTCAGCCTATTTTAGATCAAAGTCGCTTTCATTAGCACATCACAACAGTAACTCTGGACCAAAAGGCTTCATTATTATTCTAATGAAATTCTGAGTCAGAAGTACATTTTAAACCTGACTTCACAACGGGGGATATGCACCAGTCAGTCCTCCTATGAGGGTAGTTCCTGCTATTATGTGAAAGCATAACATCGTAGGCTCATGGTGTTAACAGAGCCCAGGAGCAGTGAGGGTGGTGTAAGAGGATCTGTCAAAAATATTTTCCATTTAGTTGTAACCACACTTTTCTTTTACAACTTCTTTGACTTTTTTTATTACAAAACAAATTCATCATCACTCATTAGTCATTATCCTTCACATTGCAGTTACACCGTATACACCCCGACCAGTCACGACGCCCTGCAAATGGCATGCTGTGTACCTTATAAAAATTAACTGACGTCTGACAGTATATGACTGAAGATGCATTTTATGCTCAAATAATAGAATAGAGTATATATTATACAACATGTGCAGGCCTTAAAGGGGACCTAAATTAAGAATTTCATTATGTTATTTCCATGGCCTAGTAAAGTTCAATCAATATTTGTGAACATAAGCTACTCTCTCTAAAAGCCAGAAACCAGAAAAGTAAGTCTCAAACTTGTGATGTCACCAAGTATAAAGTCTTGTCCTGCTCCATAGACAGATGGGAGACTGATTTTGTGGAACCACAGAATGTTTTTTTCTTTTTTATACCCAATTGAGCTTCATTCTATTGTAGTGTAGTTCTGAAACTCTGAAATGTACCCATATACTCAGAACATTCGCCTGGGTGCTCTCAGTGTCATCTCTACCATCTTTCTTAATTCATTGTCTGTTGAGCAGTTCCCATCTTTATGCTTGATGCCATCACAAATTTGAGTTTTGGCACTCTATTTTTGATTTGGGAAAAAGTTGTTCCTGTTTACTAATACTTTTGGATTGTCTTAGACAATAAGAATATTTCACCCCCACATGTATGAATTTTGAAAATAGGCATAGTTTCCCTTAAATGTAGGCTAAAGTAGCCCAAATATTAATATGTTATAACTGTGGTATGTGGCCTGTAATTTGTCAGCATAAATAATTTCATTATTTTGGCTGGGTTAAGTTTCACTGGTCCTGATGTTCAGCCCCACATATTGTGGTATCACGTTAAGATAGCAGCACCATTTTCTGCAGGCACCCAATCACTGTTTTTGGCAAATGAATGTAGTCTAATAAAAACAAGTTGATGGACGTATGAATGGATCATAAGAAGGTAAAGAAGAGCAAAGTAAGAATGTAATGGAGATACAACCTCAGCTTCAGTTGAATACAATGACTGCAAAGAGAGGGTACAAAATAAAATGTTCTTACTCAACAACACTGAAGAAATGAATGCTGTTCTTTGTCATGAATAGGAGCTTTCTCGCTATCATGAGAATAACAGCAGCAAGAACAACAATATCACCAGAAATATTATATCAGTGAAAGCAATCATTATTTATCTGGTCCAGACTAGAGGGACACTTCAGCCAAAGAAGGCCAAGGGGCAGCAGCTTGAGCCACTGTAGCCACTGTGTGTGCATGTGGATTGCATTCAGTGAAATACCTAAATTACAGAGACAAAATATCACACATGAAATGAGAAAGAAAAACACTATGCCTGCTGAGCCTTAAGTGTGATGTCACTGCAGATATTATTTTACCACACCAGTAACATCAATCTGAACACATCTCAAATACATATGCAGGCTTACTTTAGACTTCTGCTTGATGATTGCAAATGTCACCTTTTATGATCAGCAGCTTCCAGACTAATGCAATGTGCCCTGATCACCTGAGCTGAGATACTGTTCTATCCAGTCATGTGGCCATTAAACCTCCCACCTTTAATGCCAACTGAGTTCTTTTGAAAATTACAGTCATCAATAGAAAATGCCCTTTCCCCAGCTGCTTTATATACTGAGGCAACTCTTCTCACATGGAGGCCTTTCATTTGAATGTTCTCCGCATTCCCAGTGTAATTGCAAATCAGATGTCCTTTTAAAGCAAGCAATATATCTGCTATCTGCTTGATGCTCTGCAGAGTTTTAATTTGTGTGTCTGTACATGATTGCAGATACCCTTGATGGCCTTTTCTATTTCATCCCTGCACCAAAAAAAACTCGGCAACTAAAATTTCTCTTTTCTTTTTCATGGGGAAGCATCATATGTTGTTTTTCTCTGTTTTGGGAACAACTAAAAGTGCTTATATGTTGGACAACATACTTTCAATGATGTATATAATGTCATATAATATAATATAAGAAATGTTTCTTTTTCTCTCACCAAATCTGGGAGTCTGGAGAAGTTGTCTGAGTCACCCTATGAGGGTAGAATTAGTCCACAATGACAGGGTTACGTCTGCACGAATGTGGTTCCCATTCAAGTGGTATTTACATAAATTCAGAGGATTTGGTTTTGGTAGCCATCGCTGTAGTTTCAGGTTTTCCACATCTGGCTTGGTTTTGAGAATAAGCCAGTCTGTGTTTAGAAGAGAGAATTACAGGGTGCAGTAGCAAAAATGATAAAAGGGGTCTGATGCTTACGTCTGAGTTTAGAAGGAGGCTTGATTAATGTATTGATGTATTACTCTGGGCAGAGATGGGAAGCAGAATCAAGTGGAGGTCTGTGGATAACTGCAGCAACAGCTCCATATGAGACATGGTAATTACTATGCTACCAGGTAAAAGGCTATGCTGACAGTTCTTTTTTTTACCTCAGAAAGTCCAACGTAGCCTTAAACAGATTCACTCAAATGTACTTTTAACAATACTCTGGGCCCAATTAAAGAATAGCTGTACTTGTGCAAAACATGTCAGGAATAATGTAAATTATAGGCTAGTGCATAAACCCCAGCATCTTGGGTTTTCCTTAAAGTCTCCTCTTTAGCTATTAAAGTTGCCTTGCTAAACAGCATTCACAGTGCACCAGGGACTTACGTAAGTGAACTCTAGTTAAAGCGGCGTGATCTCAAATTATGAACCCTCACTTTGTTCATGCTATATGCTAAACATTTAGAATGACCACTTCCCAGTTCTAGTGCAGAATAATGGCTTTACAATGAAACCACAAGCAGCTCTGCATGTCACTGTTTAATTTTAATTTTTGAATTATTTTTCTTGCAGAGAGTTTGATGAGATCAATTTAATTTATATTTTATTAATCCCGCAAGGGGAATTTACAATTTTTCACTCTGTTGGTATTACATACATTACACACAGGCCTGAATTACACAACACATGCTCAGTACCTATACGTACACTAATGGAGAGACCCTCCAATTTCCAACCCAAATCCCTACTGACTGAGCTACTGCCACCCCCAATCAATCCAATCAATACCACTCTTATGTCTGTACAATAAATATGGATCTGGAGCCAGCAGCAGTTAGGTTAGTTTAGTTTATCTTAATGATTTGAAACCTGGCGACTCCGCTGGTTGCCTGGCAACTGCTCTTGGTCAAGAAATTGCTTGGCATCCCCAATAAAACAGGTGAATTTTGTTTTAGTACAGATTAAATAAACAAGATGTAACGTGTTAATTAGTGAGCTTTAGAGATCCTGGTAGGTGGATTTTGTTACCTTTGGACAGAGCCTAGAGCTCTCTTCCAAAAAAAACCCCCATTCCTTTAAATCAAAGTTATTGGAATAAATTAGACCAACAGTAGCTAAGCTAGTCACTTGATTCATGTTGAGCTCACACTCTTATACACTATACTGCAGTCTTTTACAATGACTTGGATCAAAGGATATACAGCAGTATATAAGAACATTTAGAGATCATTTTATGCAGTAGGAGTGTTCTACAAAATACAAAAAAAAAAATTCTCAAATTATTCTTTTGGCATGGATTACAAATACTTGTCATGTCATGTTATGCTGCCAAAGTCTTCTGAATTCATCCGATAGTAGGCTCCAATTGACTTTCAAAAGCTGGTTTGGTTCTCATGCATATTATTATGAAGTGATTAAGAACAACCATTTCGCTGGTTTTGTTTGAGTTTGCACATTTCTTTTGGGAATGGGATGGGAATTTACTAAAAAGCCAACAGATTGAAAATAGTTTTTTTGCGGTCTAAAATGAATGCAGTCCAACGATAATTTAGTTTACAATACCCTGAGGACATATGACATATTTGTATTTGCACATGTAATGTCTACCCTTTAAAGAAAAGCACAACATCATGTCTCTATAAGGAGAGTATATGGTACTTTTTCCATTTTTCCTAGAAGTTCAATTTTTTTCTTTTGAGGAATGCTGTGATCAGTGATTTTTCCAATAAAAATACTCAAACCACATAGACGCAAGAGAGTTGTCATTCATAGAAAACCATGCATTGTGAAGTTACATCCCAAATTTGTCGCACTTTTCTCTCAGTGCATCCCTTACATTTCTGCACAAACCTTTGTGCTCTTCTCTCTTTTGTTTTTTATTAATTGCCCATTCTCCCTTGTACTTTTAAATAAAAACAAGAAAACATGAAACTTATAGTTGAAGCTGTAGACCAATTAAGAACCTCTTATCAATTTCTTTCACTTACATCACTCTAACATCATCTAGAATTTGCATTAGTAAAGACTCTAAACCAAAAGGCACTGGTTTTGCGTGTTCTGCAAACTACATAAAAATGAGGAAACATTAAGAGGATATCAGTCTGAAGGCTACAAATCACAACAGCGCTCTCAAAAGCTGATACAACCACTGAGACTGTTGTAGTGTTCAGTCTGTATCTGTCATATCAGATTCAAAGCATAACTGGCAGAAAGAAAAACATTCTGTACACAGCATTTCACAGGTGATTTCATCCAGCTTGAGCTTTGCTGCATGGCTCATCTGTACACTGGGCTGTCTGACAATCCTCTACTTGTAGCAGGAGAATAAACACCGGAGGAGTTGATGTAAATCCCTACAGATTATGTAACACACGCTAAATCAATACCACCCAACAGGGAACCAATACAGGTGCATAACAGTATGCATCTTTTGGGTGGTATTTCCCTTTCATTTTTGCAGTTATATTACGAGAGAAAGAACACTTCCCTCAAGGGAGCTGAATCAGGCCGACAGTCTGACAGACAGGCAAGGTGATATCCATCAAAGCCAGCATTCAAACAGGGAATAATGTTGTCAGCAACACAGATCTAAAGCATGAGCTATGCAGGAAGTCCATAGGGTAATATGTGTGATCACAGCAATGACTGTTGTTCCCATGTTCAGGAATGAGCACAATGAAGTGATTATGTAGTGTGGAGAGCTATAGAAGTACTGGCTTGGTAAACATGGAATATCTAGCATCTGCTTGACTCTTTTCCGACAGCTGTCCGCCTCCTCTGCAGGACATGTTTACAGGTTACAGCTTGATTGGATAACTAGGTCGAATAAACTTCCTTTACCGCAGACAGCTTTTGATTTTCACGACATACACGCAAGGACACATAAGAGTCTTCTTTTATCTGGGCAATTAACACATATGGCACAGCTTATATTGGTTACCAAGGATACAGGAGATGAAGACGTAAAAGCTTATCATATGCCTTAAAACATTTTTCATAGACACGCTCAAACAGAAATCCAAATCCATCAACTCATCAGCCATGTAGTTTTTGATAGAGAGACGCAGAGAGACGAGTTTCTGTTTAAAAATCCAAATCAAATGTTCTGCCACTGGAGCTTCAACCTCGAGGCAAAGCTTAGACTTCATGTTCTGGCAAGCATCAGTGGACTTATTATTAACTCCACAGTTATTACCAGTGAACAATTTTTTTTAAATATATTTGGGAGGCATGTTACATGTAACTGCTGCCACAATCCTGCAAGACATGTGCACATGCATTTCCACCTTTTCCGTTTCTATATCAACATGAAATGTTTAAAAGTATTGGTTGTGGTGTAACACGGTGAATGACATCCCCCATAAATTAAAAAAGACAAATGAACATGCATCAGCAGTCCATCAAAGCCTGAGCTGGGTGAATATGTTATATTTAGACAAAAAAGAGCCTTCAGCTGTTGCTGAAATACTAAGATTAGACATGTATATAGTTTGAATTTCTGTGAAATATATGAGATTTGGTCTCTACTACTGTCATGATTAGAATGTGCAGGCTCATTTTCTTAATGTGTATCTTTTTTATTTCAATTTTACTTTATTTATAAGCTCCTTTTTTATTTGCCTACATTGTCCAGATTGGTCCTGTTTGTTGTGTTGTATGCTCGACAATGATTTACTGTTGCCGTAGATGTTGTCTTGTGTGACATTTGTTGGAAATTTTAACTTAATAAAATAAAAGCAGACAAATTCTTTTAAATAATTTTAATTAAAGAGATTGAATACCTTTGGGTTCCGCCATTCCTCCATGTAATATTTCGATTTTTTTTAAATTAGTAAGTATTCCGAAATCTAATTATACTGAATGCAAATCACAGCATTTGGAAAATAGTTAAATTGTCATGTGCTACCTGTCAAAAATTAAAGGTGGAAAAGCCCCAAAAAATAATCTTAAAATAAATAAATAAACTGCACACAGTGGCGCTAGGGGTGATCATTTGCCAAATAACTGATTGCCATCCATGGCAGAGTGTTTATGTCTGGATGTATTGGCCCTTTTTAAAAGGTATTTTTAACAGGTAAAAAGCTCTGGGTGGGTTATAATCTGTCAGATATAAACTTAATGAATGAATTCAAGTCATTTTGAGGCAGAAATAACTTTTCAGTGACAAGGTAGGGGCTACAAAGTTCAATGACTGAACTGAACTGAGCAATCACTTTTTGGTGAGTGAAAAAGCTAAAACTGAAAGGATAGATTGGTTATTATCTAGGGCACAGGACGCTCCTGCAAACAGCAATCACTTTTTGGCACAACACAACACCTGTCATAGTACAATAAGTAACTTCTGTTGTTCCTGTGTACCTGTCTCCTTCACCCAATGCTCCCCTGAACTCACAGAGCTGTCTGTCTATCATTAAGGGTAAAATGTACAATCCTGTTTCCTCCAAAATGCATGCATGCTGATGATGCTTAATGATTAGCCTACTACTAAATCCACCTGAGCTCTGTCTGTATCGCTCCCACAGGACAGTGATGATGATTTATGGTAAGGTGGGGAGGCAGGAAATCGTCACAGGTCGATTTCGCACCCTTGACCTCTGCGTCGAGGCATAAACCTCTCAGTATATGTGCGCCTGCTCTACCCACTGAGCCAACCCGGCCACATGATGCTGCTTTTCTATGTAAGCAGTCATGGTTCCCAGCAGTCGGTGGTCCTTTCTGTCCATCATTGACTAGAACAACAAAGGCAAGACCATAGGCCAGTTGTAAGTAATTAAGAAAAGAACATCCATGGTGGTGTCTTATTAGTAATTCATTGTATGGTGTAGATTATAAAAACCTGGTCCAGCATTGACCCAATGGACCTGAAAAACAGTGGCAGCTGACAGACACAATCGATACCCAGCAGGGGTTAAAGAAGCAGCACAGAGAGAAGAGCTGGTCTAGGACAGTGGATCCCAATCTCTGTGGCTTAAGTGAGCTTTTAAAGTGAAGATGTACGTGTGTCTACTCACGGGTTGCATATTATGGGGCCACAAAACTCACACAAGGCAATGAGGCACACGTATAACAAATTAATCTAATACAGGTGGATAAATAATTAAACTGCAGTGTAAAACCTCTATTTACTGGAAGAAGAAAAAAACAAGCAGCTGGCATATTGTTGGTATCTAATCTCCTGGCACCCTGGTATCATGACCTTTATATTTTCAGAAGAAGGTCCCTGAAGGACTGCAGGTCACTTAAATGTCACCTGTCTCAGTTTGATCTGTGTGTGATCTGTGTAAAAAAAGGAATGTACTTAGTGCAACTCTTTAGACCACCTGACGCACTGTCGTCATCGGCCACAATGTGTTCTGTATGCAGCAGTGAGAGACAATTATTTACAGCTAGGCAACGTCCATATATCCGTAAAATCATAGAAAAAAGATGCTCCTACTTATACCTCCATTACATGCCTGAGAATCCCCACGTTTTAAAGTTTTCTTCAGTACTGAAGTAATAGTGTAGCAAATAGTTGTCTGTAGATGCATGGATACATTACAAAAAGGAACTGCTAATTGCTAATTGGGCATTCTTTTAATGGTGCCAATTTGCCAAAATGGATGCTAAAAAATGTGTCTAACTTAACTGAATCAGGGCAACATTGTAAGGTTACTTCCTGTTTACATCCTGTGTCTTTCAAGCCCAAAGCAAATGAGGAACATTGCCAAACCCTTATAGTCTATGTGCCAAACTGATTATGTTTTAAGTGTCATACATGCTAGAAAATACAACGTCTTGCTAGTTCTGTTAAAATAATATTTGCAACCTGCTTGGCCAAATTTAGATGACTTTGGTGCTAGTTTACAACAGTAACATTATTAACGTTAGCTAGCCTAATCTTTGGACAGAGCCTAGCTAACGTTAGCTGTTTTCTCCTGCTTCTAGATTGTTGCTAAGCTAAACTAACCGCCTCCTGACTGTACCATAGCACAGAGCGCCAGTACCAATCTTCTTAAATCAAACTCTTGCCAAAAAAGCAGATACGCGGATTTCTTAAAATATAATAATAATAATAATAATAATAATAATAATAATAATAATAATAATAATGTACAGAAATTTTTTAAAATTATTAATATTTTTTCCAGGAAAAGGTGAACTGATATTTTAAGTGAATGTTTTAATGTGTTTAGAGACAAACTCTCATGGGTAAGTATTTATTCTGTTGTGATGTCCCCTGTAACATGTGTTGCATTCAGGCTATTTAATTTTTATATCCATGAATTGTGTATGCCAGCCCAACCTGCTTTGATGATGTTAAGCACTCTGTCAACCTCCTTTGTTGTTGTCGGCCTGTTTGGCACTGGAATGTGTATGAAGCTCCTATAGGAATAGCTCTCCTCAGTACGAGGTACTGTCTGCACCCTGGCACTGTTTAAATGCTGACAACAGCTCAACTACAGGAGACAGTTGGTGATTCAACCCAAATTAATATCCACTTCCAACGGACTTATTCATGTGCTGTGCAGTTCGACCCTTATTAATGCTTGCTTAAATTGGCAAGGAAGTCAATTGAATTTACACGGACCTAATTACCGGCCTCTGTTTCCGAGTACAATTCTCTCAGAGTGTTTTAGGCGATGTTGTTGAATTTTCCCCTTTTTTCAAATTGCTATATCCAGTCTTAAAATATTACTAGTGGCCTTCTATTGTTTGTAATTTCCTGTGCACATGCTGAGGAAGGGCGCTGCCTGAAACGTCAGTTGTGTGGCAATAAATTCTATCAAATTGGAGTGCTGTCCTAATAGCTTTATTTAAAATATTACAGCCATTTTTGTTAGCATTGTCAATTCAAGGTAGTTTAGCAGTCCTGCACGTGCCTTTTTTTTTCTTCTTAAAAGAGGTAAGTGAATCTGTAAGTCATTTTATCAGTCATTATTATGGGAGGGGAAATCATTTTTGTGTCTCCCAGGATACTGATGTTACAAGGAATCGTTTCAACTGGAGAAAGTCTTGATCCTTCGTACTTTCAGCCATGAAATATTGATTAAAAACAGCTGATTATCAGAGTGATAAGACACAGATTTCACTTTGAAATGCAGATGTGGTTTAAGATTCATTACAGTGAAGTGGTCATCCAGGACCAAATCCTGCTGCAGCTTCATGAGCTTTTCATTGGATGTGGGGACATTTATGCTGAAATAAATTACAGGTAATAAGAGCTGACTGGTACTTGGCTGTCAGCTTGGCTCCTCTTCTGTGATGCCATTATGGAAAAAGAACGATTATATAATAAAGAAATTATGTAATGGCCTAATGGTAGTGCCAGCAAATGAGGAAGGAAATTGACTTAATCAGCAGTTAAAGTACAGTTTGGTGTTATCTATGCATACTGAATATTGTAGATTGATTTACAGATTGAATATTGTTTATTGATTTGTTTTGAACATGAATGATCAGGATATTGATGGATTTAATTGAGCGACGAAACCTTTTAAAAGATGAAAGAAGAAAACATTTTGCTGGTGCAGCTGAATAAAAGAAATCCTACTTGTGGGTAAAAGATGATCTATTCTGTCTGGAATTTGATTCCCTCTTTTTCACTCTAACCAGAGTGCAGATGTGTCTGTACGTTCAAACCCCAGTTGTGGTCTGATCTCCAAGACTAGAAGAAGAGCAGGGCAGCAGGTTTTCCTATCAGCCTGAGGTAAGCAACACACTTCACCCAGGGATGATCTTCTGCCTCATCCTGCTCACTTAGCCAGCTAATCTCCCCCTACCTGGGTAGCCATTGACCCAATGCAAGACATTCAGTAGGCAGGATAAGGTCAGATGGGATAGCATATTAGTGGTATTGATTACTTATTAGATTGGGGAGGGTTTGTCAGGAAGACAGAGGGTGGTGTTTCTGGGGTGAAGTACAGGCTGCAGCAGCTGTGTTCCAGCTGGTGAATCCTCTGCAGATAGCTGCTTTGACATGGCCAATCAGTTAAAAAAACTCTGCCGTCTCAAATTAAAGTTAAATCTATCTCCATAGTAGAGGTCAACAGCTGCCACTCCTCAGTCAAGAAATCGGGCTGGCTGGGAGAGATTACAAAAGGGCACAGGAGAAGAGCTGAGATGAGCATACAAACACAACAATACACTATCTTTCAATCAACCACCTCACATGTTTCCTGCTCTGCTTAATGAAGTCACTTTACTGTTATTACTTGGCTTAATAATCACTGTAAATCTAACTTGCAAAAACCTGTTATTTTTACCGGTTTGCCCAACTTTTAGTGTTCTAACATTTTGGGAAAAAGTGCTTCCCCGTCGACAGTTAAATGAGAACATTAATACCACCCGTGCAATGTAACAGTAGCTGGCTCTGTCCGAAGGTAACACAGTCCGCCTATAAGCACCTCTAAAGCTCACTAGTTAACACTAACAAAAAACAATTTCAAAAAGTGGCATTTGTTCATGTACTGGAGTATTTCTTGGCCAGGAGAGGTCAATTCCTGGAACTTGTTGTCACTGTGAGGTTGCTACTCCAGACAACCACTGAAGAATTCAGGAAGTTACTGCACCCAGCCACTCTTGTAAAACCACACATTTTTGTTTTTACACTTAAGTTACTGTTCTGAATAAACAAGCGAGATATAACATGTTAATTAGTGAGCTTTAGAGGTGCTTGTAGTCAGATTTTGTCAGACTCTCATCGACAGATATGAAGGTGGAATCAATTTTCTCATTTAACTTTTGGCAGGAGGGCGAATAAGTGTATTTCTAAAAATTTTGAACAATCCCTTTAGCAGGACGGTCAGGACCCACAAGTTACTCAAACAAAAACATAAAAATACAAGACAAGCATGCTTGGCTGAATTTTTTTTCCCACTACCAGTGAGATCTGAAAGCTTTAAATAGCCAGTATGATTCATGTGAAGCCCTTGGAAATCAATCAGCAGTTTTGGGAAACATGCTCATAACGCCCTCAAGTGGCTTGCATTACAATGAGAAGCGGGTGTTTATCAAAAACCGACCAGGCTTAGTGGCGTTCTTAATTAAGAAAAGGGATTATTCTCCAAAATAATTTGAACAGAGCCACGGGAATGTCACACCAATATCACAAGAAGAGAATTCTGTTAGAAGATGTTTTAGTCTGCTGATTGCCAGACAACTAAGATACTGTAGATGGTGTTAGTAGAGAGACTGAGAGGGGGGTATCTGTAAAGAGTCAGAAAAGATCTGTTAATATCTTACAAAATATGAAAAATCAATGAGGCTTCCAAGACTGAAACATTGCACTTGTGGTAATGGCAACAATGTGGTTGGAAACTATTTTGTACCACCATACTTTAAATGACGAGCAGAAAAGCAGAACGCTAAGGTCACTAAGTGTCAGAGAAAAAAAGAATGAAGAATGTGTCACCAGTGGTTGTTAAAATCAACACATGCATCAGTACAGCAATCATCATATTTCTGTATGTTTGTAAAATGTATGACATTTGTTCCAAAATGCAAGCAGGTAGAGTAACATTATTGTGTATTAATTGTCTATTGTAATCTATCGGAGCCTTTATAGAGAGATCAGCTTAATAAATCAACAAATAGTGTAACGAAACAAGAGCTTCCAACTGAATACAAAATGAAGAAAATTTGTATTGATCGTAAATGCCCATTCATTTAAGTGGGCAAGAGGTAGTTAGTACAGCACATGTTCTAAATATAGCCTGCCCCTGGTACACTATATTCAGTTTGAATTGCTCAAGTTACAAGTGGAAGAAGAGCAATCTGTACCACAGCAGCAGAACTCTTAGATAAGTTTGAAAGGATCTTAAAACCCAGACAATGACATTTTCATTTGTTTAGTTTTTTTTCCTGAAATAGTTTTTCCTGAACAGACAGCATCATGTATGGTGCGCAACACAGGGATGATCCACTCTGCTCAGACCGCTTCATATCTTCTCCTCCTAAGGACATAACGTATCGGCTCAGGAGAGCATGAAATTGAGTTTAAAGACTAATGTGCGCAAGTGATGTTTTTCATGACAACCTAGAGCAAACAACCAGGCCATTAGCAAGTTAACAAGCCAAACACTCTAATAAGCTCAGCTTTTCTCTTTGCCTTGTGTATGACTCCGGAGCACTTACAGTGTTTAATGATGAAGAGAGGTAATGGCTAGATTGCAAACAGACACGGATACAGCCAGGGGGCCACTGGGGGTCTGAGTATCACTGTTACCCAACCATGGAATTTGTGCTCAAGTCTTTAAACAGTAAAGCAAACCTGGTAGAGAGGTTTCTACGTTAATCAATGTCTGCATTGCTGTAGAGTTTAATTAGGACAACATAATCTAAGGGACATGAATTCTTCAGAGAATATAGTTTAATTATGCACTTAAATTGAGAGAAAAGAAATGACATTTGGCTAATGAAATACAACAGAGAGCACTAAATGTACCTTTGCCCCTAAGGTGGAAAGTCTTTTATTCCGCTTTGCGTACACTGGGGCAATGGGAAAGGTTTTGTATTTATATTAAATTAACAAGGATATAAGAAGAAATTGAAATTACATTTTTTTTGTATCTCCACTGAGAGCCTTCAGAATGTGAATATAAATGATGAGCATTCAACCAAAACAAAACAAATTGTTCAACAGTGATTTAGGAGCGAGGGCTCTGGAAGGAATCCCTGAGGGGCGCCCTGTTCCAGCTCCAGCTTTATTCCCCCCCGGACCTGCAGTCAAGTATGAAGAAGATAGCAGCTGGCGTATCAATGTCCCGTACCCCTGGGACTTCAGAGCAAAAGTTCAACCCACCCATTTGCAGCCTTAAAGAATAGGTTGTTTTAAAATAAAACAAGTGGTTTGCTTACTGGTAAGGCTTACATCAACCCCATAGGTGTACAGCGTACTGATGAGATCATGCTCTTTTACACTCTCTCCTTCACAATAAGTGCAGCTGATGTCAATTCTCTGATACGTCAGCGAATGTCAGGACAATTTCATCCCCAAAGTTCTTATTGATGTCCATTTCATTCTTTATGGCACAGGGACAAAACCTTCTCCAGAGTTGCTGTCATGAAAATTGTTAACATCATTTTATTGACAATAGCTCAGCTCCTCTGTTGTAGCACGAACAAAACAAGAAGCTTACAGTGCAGGAAATGATGGGTTCTGAAAAGCTATTCACCATACAGTAATTACAGCTCTGCAAGGGAGATAATGATGTTGAATGGACCACAAACAAAAGACTGGACTTACAGCTTCATGTTCTAGTCGTGCTTTTCAGATGAAATATGCCCGCTGCAGTGGCAACAATAAAGTCCCATTTCGATTGGGCTGCCACCTTTTCAGGAATCTATTCACTCCACAGTGTCATGTTTCTTCATGGCCAGGGCAACGATAGGTAAATTCAGCAAGTCAGAAAAATCTGTGCTCTTATCTACACTGTGAAATCTGTACTGAATTTGATAAATGGCAATACAACTTGTTTTCTTCATATAATGGCATAACAGACTGTTCGTAATTCACACAGCACTTAATACAGCAATTATTTTTTTCTCCCTTTTGATTTCTTACAATTAACAAGGTCAGAAATCACTGATTCCCATGCACATAAACTGTGTAGGCCAGTCCTCACAAGGACACTGACGATAAACACAGGAACTCATAATTGCTATTTACAAGAATTTAGCTTTACATGCTTCCTGTTTTGGTGGTCGGCTCTTCCCACAAGATAGACAGCCAACATAAAAAAGAAACAGTTATTTGTCAGAGCAAGAAAAGTCTTTGCCCCGAAGGGCAGCAGCAGATATAGCTTCAAAAAGAAAAACTGACATACAGCATGACCAACCATTGGTTAGAAAAATACACTTTGAAAGCATCAATGTGTGTTACAAATGTCTGAGATGAAAGGGCAGATGCCTGACATCAGTCAAAAAGTCAAGTCAAAACCTGACGTACTTTGTGTTGCACACTAGTGTAGGGGAAGAACACACTTACGTACACATACTGCTGTCTAAAAGTGTACACACTTACAAGACAACTATTTGGGCAGCATAGTCAGTGTCAGCCACATAAAGTGGTGCTTTGTGTAAGTGTCTGCAGCTCTGAAAAGATGCACTGACAAAAATAAGCTTCAAACTGATGTGTCATCAGTTTGGTCTTTCCACATAATCAAAGGGATGTTCCAGACAAACAGAATCTTGAAAATAGCAAAAGAAATTTGCTTTTGAAGAGCTTTTTGGGCCAGAGAAAGGAAGAAATACAATCTGATATTTTTCCTACTTCAACAGCAAATCCCCCCAAAAATAATCCCTCTATTTTGTTTTATGTTGTATGTAGCTTTAGGGATAATCCTGAAAGCTATTCTAACTGAGCTGTCAAAAAAAGGCATCTGACTCACGATTGAGACTTTTCTTCTTAGGTGGAATTGACAGCCAACTCCATTTAATATATATATTTTAAGGCAGTATAAAAGAAACAGAGAGGCAGGAGTGTGGGTTGTGCTTGTGTGAATGAATGTGGCTATATTGAACCTGCGATAAATGATTTCTTCAGCCACTATTTTAAGCTGATATGGCTTGTTCGCAAACAGTTATTTACACATCTAGCACTTAGGAAGCAATGTTATGGTAATGTTATGTTCATTTGAAGTTGTGTTTCTAGCTAAGTCCGATATTCTCTCTCTTTTTTTGGTCTCTACCAACTCCTGAGGGCTCTTCAGCTGCTAAATGCTCCACTGTGTTCACCAGCTATAGTCCATGCCAGTCAACCCTCCCATTTGATATGTTTTATAAATTCCCTTGGGTAAAGCAGGTGGCAGTATGTAGAACATCTAGTGACAAGAAGCCATTCAATCAAGTGGCAATTGCCAATTAAAGAAGAAGAAGAAGCAGAAGAAGAAAATGAAGAAGAAGAAGAAAAAGAAGAAGAGTGCAAGGATTCAAGGATAGATGAACGTGAGGAGGATGGAGGAGTACCTGCCAAAAATGCTAAAGGTTTGAGCAAGTATCTCATGGAGGCTTACCTGTACTTGATGACAAGCATAGTTGGTTAAAGCCTCAGTGTGTAACGTTTGTAGTTGTTTATTATCAAAATCTGTATTGCCCTTCACAAACTTGTCCTTTTTTTATGAATATTGACCACCACCATCAATTTCAAGAATTCCTATTGGCTTGAAATTTTACATTTGCGCTTGCATGAACTGAGCTGCATATTCATGTGCCATCTTGAAATACGTTAGCCGGTAAGGGACATACAGGATATACTGCTTTGCCTTTTGCATTTTCGACTCTGGGTATCGTCGCTTCCCGGCCCCGGCAAGTTTGAAGAAGGAAACACGGAGGACCACACGTATTCAAAATCCAAATTTCAGGAACAGGAGTCTTCTTCTTTGCCCAGAATAAGAAAACAGATATTGAAACGAGCAAGAGAATGGCGTCATCAGAAAAAAGAATGAACACTGGAGCTGCTTTGGACGCACACACCAAATCCCAACTAGTTAATTATCCTCCGTGCTGCAGTCTCTTTTTTACTCTCTTTCTCCTTTCTGTCGGGTGGTGCGCGTGCCCGCTCGTGGTGTGAAGCGCGCGTACGCGCCACTCTCTGACATGCACTCCAACAAGACGGCCTTTTGTACACTTTCGCTTTTTGAAGTGTAGCGGCTACCGTAGCTGCAATACGTACTTTCAACTGCGTGGCGAGAGATAGTTGATTGCAATATATGATCTCAACGCTAGATGGCAGTAATTCTTACACACTGGGGCTTTAAAGTCATGCTTTATGTAAAGTAAAGGTGTAGAGGTGGCAGGGCACTGGAAAATGTCCCTTGTTTTCAAATGCCAATTTTGACAGGTATGAGCTAGTCTCTAACTGTGTTTCCTGTTAGGTGCTGTACTGTGAGTTTTTAGACCTTTTTTTTCTTCCTGAAAACAGCTGCCTGCTGCTGCCAAAAAGGACAGTGGTGAGAGTAAAAAAGCAGTAAAGTTGTGGGCAAACAACAGCCAAACAATGAGCTGAAACTGGCTATGAAGCTGTGTAATACAGAAACTATCAATTGTAGCTGCTTTAAGGTGTGGATCTTTAAAGGCAGACTCTCTCTCAGTTTCCATAAGTTGCAGTCAGTTGCAGTAACATTACCTACTGCATTTTCTGGGCTATCAAAACTTGGCAACCAAATTGTCTGTCAAACTCAATATTTGCCATTGAAGGTGCCCTGCCACACAAAACCATTTTTACTTGCATTTTTTGAAATATGTTCATATATGTTTGCGTTATGTCGTGAATGTGAAAATGAACTGCTACCTCCTCTGTCAGCTCTAGCCACTGAAAAGAAATAAGCGGAGAAATCAGGCCAATTACAAAAGGTGGTCAGTCTGACATCATGTTGCCTGAGCTCATTACTATTAATGAGCTCGCCCAGTTGCGCTGGGTAAAGGATGCTGATAGCCAAGCTCTCATTGGCTAGCTGTTAGCCAATCAGAGTCAAGCAGCTTAGCTCGTTGAATATTAATGAGAACTGGCACAAATTGAGCTGAGTCTTCCTGCAGACTTTCTATACCATGCTAAAATGGCTTGAAACAAGGTAACCAATGCATTTTTCCCCCCAAAAAATGTTACAGTCTGTGGTAGAACTTCAGACATTACCACAAAGTAATGAAATACGTGTGGCAGGGCACCTTTAAATTATCCGCATAACAGACTGTTCTGCCTAAAGTGGTTCCACAACTAGGTCCCATTTTAGGCCAAATAAAAGGTAGGGTTAAAACAAAGTAGGTGAATCCACAAATTAACTGTTCAGGGAACATTTTTAACAGCTTGTTTTTTTTGTGGAAGTTGTTAAAAAAAGTACATATATACAACATAGGCCAATAACACATCCTAAATTAGCAAAACACTATATACTATATATATATATATATATATATATATATATATATATATATATATATATATATATATATACACGCTTTAGTCTCTGTGATGATTCATTCTCATGTGTTATATAATCATTTGAAACAAAGACAGTCAATGGTTTTGCTGTCAGTGTGTGTTAATCAGGCTGTTTCATCCTCAGGTTGGCTTTAGGCTATCCAGAGGATTACTGAGTTGCCCATATGGCTACTCAAAGACAGAGATAGAGAGAGAGAGAGAGAGAGAGAGAGAGAGAGAGAGAGAGAGAGAGAGAGAGAGAGAGAGAGAGAGAGAGAGAGAGGGGAGCAAAGCTGGGTCCTGGCATTACTACATCCACTGGTGAATGAGCAGCACTCATGCACAGTCACAAACACTCTCCAGCTCCCTAAGGCACATAGAGTCCTGACACGGTCCTGCCAGAGATTAATTTAACAGCTCTGATTCTCTTTTGTCTACTCTGCTCCTCTGCATATTACCACACACACACACACACACACACACACACACACACACACACACACACACACACACACACACACACACACACACACTCACACGCACGCACGTGCGTATATATTAAAGCGTAACTCTCGCCAAAATGCAACCTAGGGTCTTTTCGTAAATGTACGTGAGTCAAACTTTCGTTTAAAAGCATATTTAGGACGGATGCGCCACTTTTAAAATTTACCGTATTCTCGTTTTTTGGTCAAATGGCCTTTTGAATGAAAGAGCTAGGGGCACTTTTATGCTAGCCTCAAAATAGCTATTTTTGACACACTAAGGAGGCTCGACACAACATTAAACTTTGCTCGAAGGATCTCCAGGGGCTCTACATCTTAACTACACTGGTGCACAAGGGATATACTAAATCTTTTGCTACTTGTTTTGATATTGACTCGTTTTGACTGCCGAGACGGCAGCGACTGGAAACAACAAGAGCTACGGTGAGTTGTTCAAAACCTTTCTTTTTAGTAAACTCTGTGTCCACAAACAATGTTCTCAATGCTTGCGTTAATGTGTAGAGCCCCTGAAGATACTTCAAGCAAAGTTTCATGTTGTGTTGAGCCTTCTTAGTGTTTAAAAATAGCTATTTTGAGGCTAGCATAAAAGTGCCCCTAGCTCTCCCATTCAAAAGGCCATTTGACCGAAAAACGAGAATACGGTAAAACAGTGGTGATTCTGTCCTAAATTTGCTTTTAAACTAAAGTTTGACTCACGTTCATTCACAAAAAGACCCTAGGTTGTAATTTGGCGAGAGTTACGCTTTAACCACAGCTCAACAATCATTATCTAACTATCTAACTTTGACCAGATATGTAAAAATAAGAACAGTTTTGCAATTCACCTCATACATCAAGAAGAAATGTAAAAAAAACTGAGAAAATGTGGATTTGCACATCCGAATTGTTGTGTTTACAGTTACTGTACACTTAACTCTAAAGGCTGCTAGCTGCAACATGGTCGTCATTGTTAAAGTATTTAATTCACTAAATTTCAAGGTCTCTCTGACCCTGTTGCAAATTGGGTGCTCTCTGATGGTCTCTTTTCCATTCATGAAGAATATTTCCAATTTCCATCTGCAGCTTTATAGAATGTTTGGAATAAATACAGCATATGTTTCCATTGCTCTTGCTCTTTTCCATTGCTCTATTTATTTTTATTTTGTGATGCAAAA
Organism: Gymnocephalus cernua; assembly: GCA_023631565.1. Taxonomy (NCBI): domain Eukaryota; kingdom Metazoa; phylum Chordata; class Actinopteri; order Perciformes; family Percidae; genus Gymnocephalus; species Gymnocephalus cernua. The sequence goes on from CM042434.1 coordinate 21,303,608, forward strand.
TCCAAATAGGAGGCAAAAAGTTAGCATGCTCACCTATTGATGATCCATGTAGAAGACATAGAAATGAAGGAGCAGCATTGATTGTGTATTGAAGAGCAGAGCTAGTTAGCCCTAGTATTATATCCACATATACTCAGGGGATTTGTCTTTTTTTTTAAACATAACCTGTAACAGAAACACAACATTGTTGTTAGAATTAATGCTAAGTTTGGCATTGGAAGCATAGAAGCAAAGCAAGCTGTTTGGAGGCGAGGTTTAGTGAACAGTACTATATATTAGAAAGATAATTATCTTCTGAAAAGCCTGGACCTCTTTCAATCCTGGATGGTACTTTAAAAATATCTCATGTCACTATTATAATTCTGGAACAGAACTTCTGGCAGATTCTTTTTATGGTTTATATGTGCTGTAAGATAATTACCAGTGTACTATTAGGTATTGTGATATACTGTAGCCGGTGGGTGAAAAATAGAGGTGATGTACAATAGAGACAGTTGGGGTGCATGGTAGCAATCTGATTTTGGTAATGTCACTTTTGATATCAATAAGTTGTCAGTGCAGCTGTACACCAGCTTTTGTAAAGCCAAATGACAGCTATATAATGTCAGCTAATGTGAGTATAACGGTGGATGTTGTGAGTGGCAGGTACAAATAAGACCTCCATCATGCCATCCTGTCTGTCTTTGAAGCAATATGCGCAGTGCAAACGTCAAAGTGAATCCCCTGACATCAAATGAAGGGCAGATTTGAGAAAGGTTTACCCTCTCTTTTAAATTTTAGATAAAATTCTAATTAACTTCAATCCTGTGTGACGAGTGAGAAAAAGGGGTTGGGAGTAGAGGCGGGGGGTAATTGAGGTAAAAGAGTTGACTTCTCTGTCAGTTTGTGACAGATGTACATTGCAGTTCCCATCTGTGGATTCTTTACCTTTCCATGCCAACCAGTGTGCTTGCTGCTGCAACTCATAAAGTACATCGTATTTTGCTTAATGTGATTGAGTTGGACTGGAAGTGACATGAAACCATATAGACTGTATTTTCTTCTATCACACATCTGTCTTCTGTCAGGATGTTTGTGAATTGAATTGAGTGAGAGGTAGGCTACTGCTGCTTTAGTTTCTATTTAACTTCACTTTCTGTATGTATTTGTATAGCAGCATATCATACAAAAGCAGTCCAAAGTGTGTGTGTGCGCGCGCGCGCACACACACACACACACACACACACACACACACACACACACACACACACACACACACACACACACACACACACACACACACACACACACACACACACACACACACAGACACACACACACACGGAGATCAGCAGGCAAACTGTTCCATTCTTTAGGTGCATAAATACTGAATGCCATCTCACTGGACTTTGAGAGTGCTCTAAGCACATGGAGGACATTTCCACCTTATGACATGGTCAGCTGTTTTAAGTGATCTGGACTCCTGGTACTTGCAGACTGGGCTTTAGCACCCACAACCAAAATCTCAGTTTTCTCCTCGTTCAGCTGAAGGAAGTTTGCTGCCATCCCATTGTTGATTTCTTCCAAGCAGGGGATAGTGAGATGAAAAGCTGCATGTCATCAGCATAATTATGGTAGCTGATATGTTTGTTTGCTGATAATGTAGCCAAGGAAGCATACATTAGGTTAAAGCTATATAGTGCGTAGTTTCTATCTCCCCCATGAGGAATTCTAAGTAATGACAACAACACTCTCGGCGCGTCCACATGATACAAGCCTTCCGTGACCACTTATGCGCCCACACCCCTCCTCCACGCAGTTGCTAGTATGCAAGGAGGATGCGGAGGATTAAAAAAACATGATGGACTCTTCAGAATAGTTAATTATCATCACTCGAATTTCTGCGCTGGAAAGTCACCAGACAACACAATCTTCTGAACATAGCCACACTGAGAAATACAGTTTTGTGGAGCTGATAGCTTTGTAACAATGGCTTTAATGTAACGGATGTTCATTAATATCAAAAAGTTATGCATTAAAGCTTTTAATAGAAGAGGACCCAGGATGGAGCCCTGCAGGACCCCACATACCAATTCGTGATTGTTTGAGTGGAAGTCCCCAAGTGTGACAATGAAGTTTTGATTATGCAGGTAGAATTCAAACCACTGGAGAACCATGCCAGACAGACCAACCCAGCAGGATCCCACAATCCACTGTGTCGAATGCAGAGCTTAGGTCTAGGACTGAGGATCCTCATGTCATTAACAACTTTTAAAAGAGCAGTTTCTGTGAAATGAGAAGTGCAGTTGTATTTTTGATTTTGTATGTCTACATTTTTGTATATACTTTGGTTGTGTTTTTTTACATAAGCCGTTACAAGTTTCTACCACACCCTCACATGTATTTTTGTATTTCTTCAATGTAATTTGTTTTTATTGTGTTCTGTGAAACAAATACACTAAACTAAAACTAAATAGCAGTCAAGTTAGTAATTGGGGTATTGCAGCTTTTTTGTTGTTAAACAATGATGCATATTCATTGCATTTGGCAGTTGAGAAAGTATCAGAAGAAACATGATGATGAGTTAATGGGTTAATGAATGTAGTGCTGCAAATAGAAAATAAGTGTATAATTTCAGGCATATTGATAAATTTGATGGTATTCAGTCTCATCAAATTACTGCTCTCCTCCGTTCATCTTCCACTGGTTGAAACACACAACAACACCAGATAAAGAGTGGAGAATGCTTAACTGACAATCAGTATTCCAGCTCATGCTCAGCTATACAAGTGAAGCAGGATGAATTAATACGAGGACAGAAAATGTGGTCCCCTGCCACCCTTGGTATAATGCGGTCTCAAGCATATCAGGGTGTCCCAGCTGTGACCATGCAGTTTTATCATCTGAGAGCCATGTAACATTTTCTACACTCATTTGCTCTTCAACTGGAAAAGAAACTCCAATACATCTTGTTGCCAGTGATACTTTTCCTTTCTCAGACACTAAGTAGAGGAACGGAAATAAATCGGACTGCTCTTTAAGGTCAGGGAGAGAAATCACAGATGTTCTTGTTCCTGATTGTAAAATGGCTGCATGGGGTCTTCTTGCACACATAGGAAGAAAGAAAGACAAAGAAAAGCTTCTCTTAGTTTATTTTCTTTAATTATCTTGGTTGTTGGACTGTTTCCCTACAGACACAGCTCTTTTGAAAACAGGAAAAAAAAATCTTCCTTTGTCAAAATAGTAACATTTAAGTAGAATACAGCATTGTTCATGATGAGTCATGTTTAATGATCATCAACAGAGAACTACTACACTTGTGATGGAATTAAATGAATCTCGTCCTTTAAAAGAAAAAAAACCACACACCTCTGTTCTAAAGTGGAATCCCTTGGGCTTTGCCCTTTTGTGAGTCAGGGATTAGAGTCAGCATTCGTAATGAGGACAAGTAGGGATCTAGGCTGATCATTTCCTCATTAAACAAAAGGTCGCAGATCAATATCTCTTTACAAGTTTGAAAAAAAAAAGTTTTCATGTCTGCGGATGAGAGGTGATTATCTGTTGATAATCAACAATTGCTAGCCACCTGTGCCAACCGTGAAGGACACCCAACCATGATGAACACTACTATTTCAACATATTTACTACAGGTAGCACCAACAGAAATAAAGCAGGTCAACCTGTTTTTTTTTTGTTATTGTGCATCCACTGAAGTAAACAGGAGCACATGCATAAACAGGACACCTGAACGATGAGACCTTTTTTTTATGGAAAACCTTTTAGTTTTAAGATTGGCTCTAAAATACAGAATTGAAATAAATGCCGGTGCAAACTGTGAGAATGCATATACAGTAGATTACATTCTGCTGAGCAAAAATAACATTTGTATTTTTATTTGGGCTTCAGATTTTGTCACAAGCCGGACTGCATGCCATGACAAAAGAAGCAGACGCACAACCAAGCCAATTAACAAATCATTTATTCATTTAAAGAAACGCATAACAGGAAAACTTAAACGAACAGTGGCATGTGTAAGCAGTGAGTTCAGCAGGGTATGAGTGGAACAATGTGTAAGTGCAATATTGTATGGTGCAGCAACACAAGCCAAAACAGTAACCAAAACCCCAAATGTGTGTCTCAGGGAGGAGACAGAGAGCCAGCAACTGAGCTCCCAGGGTTTTTTTTAAGGGTCACTGGCACACAGGGCCCAGGTGTAGCCATTTTGCAGATGACCCTCTGCTATGCACACTTTCAGTACCTGCAAAGAAAGCAGCCACACAAATCAAATAACATGCAGACAGGGTGGAGATGTTTGTCACAATATGTGCAAAATGTAATCAATCCAGTGCAGTCATCATTTACAACATTTTTGCACCTTTTTCAGCTTAAAGATTCTACATTGAGCATTAAATACTATGATTCATCCCGAGGTGCTGGGAATTTATGTTTACTTAAAGTCCATTTTCTTTAATCCCTGTAGTTAATTGAACTTCGACAGCGCTTGAAAACGTACGCATGGTGGCTGCAAGCCATGGCAACAGGTCTAGTGAGACGTCTGCAATTACAAGACTAATTATAGCATCAGTTAAAGCTGCAGGTGAATTAGTGCCTGATGGCTTCTCTAAAGTGTGAAAAGCATTCCCTCTAAGTAGCAAATAGCAGGAGGTGCTGCTAGTGTAGGATGTGTTTAAAACAAAAAATCTACTCTCTACTTGTAGGTCAAAACTGAGTGACTGTGTGGTTTCTACTGAAAAATGCAATTTAGGTAAGAAGAACAGATTGTCCCAGTGTGACAGCCAAGCTACTGATTGTGCTCAGAGCCTAAATCCGGTGTCACTTATGGTTAGTTTACAAACTAAACCACAGAATCGTATGACATATTCCAGAAGGCATTCTACTTATTATGCTAAATTCAAAGGACACAGCACCACATCACTACTTCTCATAAATAGTTGCAAACAGCAGTGGTTAACATCCAGCTGCAGCTGAAGTAATTATTTCAGTCTTTCATGGTAAAAATCTTAGATCACAGTGCCCCCTTCTGGCGAGTTCAAGCTACACCTGAGCTTAAAGCCTGTGGTGTGGAAATGAAGCATGATTATTGGACTCACTCTAGTGTGTTGATTCGAAGGAAAAATGTGAAATTTTCTTTTCCTTCCAGCGGGAGAGCATTGTTAGAGTTAGGAATTAGGTTTTTGATGGAGTGAAGAGCAAGCATATCTTAGCTCTTACATCTGTGTTCCATCTCTGTACAGGCTCTATTCTTCTGAGCAGCCAAGCATATTGTTTCTCTGTAAGCCTGCACGCACACACGCACACGCGCACATATATACACACACACACAACACACACAACACACACACACACACACACACACACACACACACACACACACACACACACACACACACACACACACACACACACACACACACACACACACACACACACACACACACACACACAATTTGATTATTTATGTCAAAGCCTTCCAAAAAGGCTGGTTGTGGCCTTGGCTTTGGAGGAAAAAGATGGAATACTTATCCTGAAAGGTTTTATATTTCGACTGCTCGGCGCCATTCAGGCCCTGTTTTTTTTTTTCTAAGTATGAGGATTAAAATCTTTCTCTCCCACAAGAGCGGCAAGGAAAATCTAAAAAAGGAATCTAAGAATATGAGATGTCTGCCTCCAGGTGTTGTTTGTGCTTCATCTCAAGAATACAGAGCCAATTTATGCTCGGCCCAACTTATTTCCATCTATTGCTTCAATTGAGGTTATTCCATTCGTAGGAAATGAGGACAATGTCTTACCTTGCTGTTTAAATGCATTTGGGAGCTGCAGACTGAACAATCAAGAGCGTCCCTGCTCGTATGAATATTCAGTGTATGCTTATGCAGATATGATTTCATGAAACAGCCAAAATGACAGAATACATTAAGAAAATAGCTTATCAAAGTGTAATCAAATTGTAATGCATGTGCACTGAATGAAATATGCATGACAAATTGGCTTCAGAGAACACAGTGCAGGCAGGTCCTCTGAACCTTTGCATAAAAGCTCATTGAAATTCCTTTCATTATGACTGTGGCACTACAGAGAAACAGAGAATGAGTGGGACGGACAGAGAAAGAAGAGTATAATGATTTCTGAACAGAGAGGCAGGAAAAGCCTTGCATCATGTACTGGAATATCATTACAAATAATTGTGCAATTTGCTGAAAAAAAGTAAACAAAACCACATGAGATGAGCGCATTTAGTCATTTTATTTACAAATGTTACTGTTTGCCTCAACGCCATTCTGTATGATATAATCTTCACGAGGAAACCTGCTTGTGTGTACAATCCTCCATCTATCAGAGAAAACTCCAGATAAGTGCCATCCAAGCAGACAGTTTTAAATATGTTTTGAAAGATTTCTAATCATCTTAATTACCTCTCCCTGTTACAAACGAAAAGGCACATAGACATGATAGGAATACATTGGTCGACAAACGTGTTAATACCACAAGACTCAGTGGAAAAAAGAAACATGAGTAAGAGGAGATTGAAACCTTGAAAACTCTCTCAAGATCTCTAAAATCTTTCTCATTGAAGAACATTACAAAGATCTGCCTCAATAATCTTATAGACAATTTAACGTTTTGACTAGTTTCGTGGCTAAAACATAAAAGTCCGGTGCATGCAGAACCCTTACATTTTGTACAACTGTAATACTTAATATGATATAAACGCAGTAAAGTAGATAACGTCTTTGCAAGCAAACCCTCTCAAAAACCACAAATATAATTCTCATCAGCGATTCAACTGAGATTTTCTAGAGTCATAAATGGAAGTATGTCCAAACCAAGTGTCCCAGCTATTTGCAATGGCTTCAATGTTCACTTAAATGCTCATGGGTTGTTGTCACAAGTAGTCTCTTCATCAATCTGCTGGAGTACAGTCACGTCACATAGAGGTTGGCTGGCCAGCTGGAAAACAAACAAACAGCAATATTATACTTAAAGAAAGCAGAAGACAACACGTCATCGTGCTGATCAGAGTGATCACGCACTCACCTTTGAATCGCATGTAGCAGGTGTTACAGTACAGCTGCTTGTTTCGTATTCTGACTTCAGCCCCGGCTTCCGATCCTCCCAGGTCCGACTTACAGTCGATACACTGAGGAAGTTTAGGAGAAGGAAGAGTTAAAGAGCAACTCAAACGGTGTTTAAAGCTAGACAAAGTGTCCAAGTCCAAAGGCGGAGGAATGAGGACAGACAGAAGCCCCTTGATTGTACGTATAGAAAGAGAAAAATGAAGGGAAAAGAATAAATCAGAGTCAAACGACAAAGATTAGCAGGATGGATCACTGTTCAAATGCAGGAGACCAAACTCAAGTGAAGACCCAAGTTCCAGGAAGAATCGACAATTAAGCATTGGTGAAAAGAGACAAAGTGAGAGAGGGGTTGATTAGTTTGGCGTGCAGGTTTTGGCACAAAAAATCAACTTTGCTCAGCTGTAAAGAAAACAGGACCTTGAGACTCACCAGGATTGACCAGGTTAGTAATAAAAGAAAAAGAGTCTGGAGTGATCAGGTTAGCTTTTGAGGATCGGCCGAGGTGTGTTGATGATGTGTTCGGGGGCCGACACAAGCCCAGCTCTCACCTTAAAACAGCCCAAATGATAACAGAGCCCAAGGGACTCGATGATCATGGCTGCTCCCTTTCCCAGTGCGGTGTCACAGAACGTACAGATTTTCCTGCCACTCACTGACCTGGATTACAGAACGCACAGCTGTGATTCGAGAGCTAAACTCACATGCATGATGCATGACTGCAAGCATGTACACACACAAAACACATGTTCACACTGGCATACAACAGGGTCAAACTGATCATTCATTTGTTTGCCAAGGCTGGCCTTTAGATAAAGATTAATTTTGGATGGGAGCCAATTATGTCCCTAAAATGAAGCAGAAGCTCCTTGATGACCAAAGTTCCATTTAAAAGATTCTGTAAAATATTTAAAGATGTTTTTGCATTTTTTTTTATTACAGTTTTCAGTCACCTATAACAATCTTCTTAATGATGAGTTTTAATTAAACATTTTTGTGTCATATATAAAGCATCCATTTTTTTCTTATTCCTGCCGAGAGGAGGAAAATAATGAGGAAACAATGATCATACAGTATATCATTTTGACATGGAAACTAAAAATATATTGGGAAATGTTAGCTTGACTCTTAACATATCAGTGCCAGGGTGTTGCTTCAAAACACATGAACACAGAGACACACAAACTCAAAACAACACTGAATGTGCAAGTGGAATTCAACTGGATATCTGTAAAAAAAACAAAAGTTAAAGGACTGAATAGTCAGAGTCAGCTGTGAAATGGAGGTTGAACGGATGGAGAATGTCACACAAAAACAATATCATATACAACATTATATTATAAAACATTCAAAAGTAGAACAAGTGAAAACAATTGAGGTCCAGTTGTCCTAAGCCATCACCACTTATGGTTATGGTTTAACAACACCACCTGGACTATGATAATGCAACCCAGTACACCAGTGAGAGGTTAGAGGCAGCTTGTTGGGGGTGTTAAGCGAAACATTGTTGATTTTACCTGCTCCGCTGCTCGGGGGCGCCAGCGTCAGAAGACGTGGGCTCTGGAGAGGTGGTGGGTGACTGAGAGGAGGGTGAGGGGGAAGGCGACTGCCGGGACCAAGGGGATGAGGGGGTTCCTGCCCCGCCTCGGAGGGAGCCCATGGAGGAGGAGGAAGGCAGAGTGGAGGAGCCGGGCCGCTGGGCCCCCAACCCACCACCGTAAAAGGAAATGCTGCCAGAGAGGGAAGAGTGAGGCCGAGTGTAGTTTGGCATGTGAGAGTTGCTTCTGGGTGTCCACGATGAGCGCCACGAGTTGTAGGAGGCGTCCAAGTTGTCAAGAGACTCACCTCTGCAAAGCCAACCCACACCACACCCACGTTAGCCCGTTAGAGGCATTTAAAATGTCTGGCTACCAACTGTACCTGCTGCAGTTGTTTTTATGTTCGAATATTTACCAATGGTCCAATCAAATTTGTCAAGACAAAGTCAGAATGGTAGCCAGACAAATAAATGTTTTAATTTCAGCACGCAACACAAGTTAACAGGATATTAGTACGTTTGAAAAGCCAACCACCATCCATCATCACACAACAGAGATAATATTTGTTTACTCTCATTCATGCTGGGTAGACTGTACCTGCGCATGGGTGGCACGTCGGACTCCTGGATCGCGGTGGTGGTGGAAGAGCGCTCGCGGATCCAGCTTTTGTCCATCAGCAGCGGAGTCTTCTTCTTCATCTCGTTCAGGATCTGCTGCCGCTCCTGCTCTGCCTGCGACACGGACTGCTGACTCCTTTTATCACCCAATCCACTGCCCGTCACTGCACCCAGAGAGGCGAGATAAACTCAACATTATGCTGGGTGAAATGAAAAGTTTTTGGGAAGTCAAAAATAGAATAGGACCGGCAGAGAACGTGGGGAAAATGGGACATAAAGAATGAGACTGTAATGATGTAGAAGCAGTGTTTCCCCAGTCTTGATTAGAACTTTTGAAAAACAGAAAAGTACAATGAAATTATAGAAGGGACCTGAGAGAAATCATTTCCTGCTCGGCTGACTGATTGATTTACCGTGTGATTTGTCAGCTGTTAATCGAGCAGCTGTAAGTTTTGATTTGGTGAAATTTCGCAATTGACTGATCGGCTGATCAAAGCTGTCATTATGAGAGCAGATCAGGGGCCGAGCCCACCTCTCTCCGGCTCTCTGTATCTCATGGCATTGAGGATGTTTCTCCTCTCCGTCTCCAGCTCTGATGCAGCCCGCTGACTCTGGGCCTGTTTGTCACGCGCACTCCTCAGCTGCTCTTCCAGCAGCCAGTGAGCCATGCCCCCCGGCTGCACATACACTCCTACAGTAGAGTACAGCCCACATGTGTGTGCAACAACATGCGTACATTGAGTCATTTATAAAAACACAGGCCAATATTTAAATGTTCTAATATGACTGGACTCATATTGCTGTTGCATTCACAGTCATTCAATCCGTCACTTATTTTTTATTTAAAGGTAAACTATAATGGAATGTAACTAATGGAAGAAAAACAAATCAAGAAAACTGACCTTTTCTCTGAGGTTTTTCTTCTTCATCAAGCTGGGGAGATGATTTAGATTTCGTCCTGTCAAACAAAATAAAATACCTGTTAGGGCCTGATTAAAAAAAGAAAGTAATCATACTTACAGTAGCTCTTTTTATAGAAGTCACAGATTGTACAACCATTTTTGTTACCGCCATGAAATACAAGTATTCTGAGTAGTGTTTTGATGTGTGAAATACCACAGTGAAAAATGATGTACTAATGTTTTGTACTGAGAAATGTGTTGATAATATAACAAAGGAAAAGCATGATTCCCTGCTTCAAAGACATGCAAGGATCTTAAATTATCTACCTGGTTTATATGTTTTCAGGTGAGTGATAAATTGTTCTTGTTAGTTAGAAACTGGTGTTGGTGTTTGGCAGGATTGTATGCTTGTGAGACACTGTTTTGGCAGTTTCGTTGAGGAAAGAACAAATTGTGTTGCCAAGATAACTCCTGGTGCAGAGAATTATATAAAGAACTCAGAGAAGGTGATCTTAGAGCTGAAAATGTGGGGAAGCTAATGTGATAGGAGCATTTATTAATTTAGCAATCCAATACAAACGTTAACGCTTGAATTCCCCCTATTCCCCATATTTATACCCAGTATACAAACATTTAATAAATGGTTTATAACACACTATAATGTAGTTGTAAGCAGACATATGGATATGTTTCGGTGCGTATTAAAGTGCAGTATTTGTCAGTAATTAATAAAATCTCCTATTCTCCACTTATGGGTGCCCACAGGGGGAGTTGTAGTTGTGGGAAAATACGTTAATAAACACTTGCATCTCCAAACAACTACATTATAGTGTGTTATAAACTGCTCATCAATTGTTCATATACTGTACTGCACAGAAATACTAAATCTGGGGACTTAAAATAACGTGTTGCCAATATAACCCATTCAACTCATTATTCCTAAATACTATAATAAATTGTAATCAAGGCATTGTAAGGCATTGTTGTTACACACAATTACTCATCAAAATAGGGTAGGAAGCAAGCAGGTGTTATTAGTGACAATAGCCAATCAGCTCAATACAAACAAGAAGCATTATCTTTTAAGTATGACTGCCGATGCAGTTTGACAAATGCAAACACAACCCCTCCTGTACTAACCTGTCTGTAAAGGACAGTGACGACTGGACATTGGCAAAGCCATGGGAGCCTTCAGCCCTTTAGTGAAGGGTAGTGTGTAGGGAGAGGTGCGACGAGAGTTACAACACAAAGGTGGAGTACAGCACATGCAAACACATTAGTTGCACTTATGTTAATGCGCAGACAACAAAGCAGGTTATGTTTTTTCACTTCAATGTGTTATTATCAACATGATGGACAGATGAGGAAGATGTGTGAGTAACGTGTGAGGGTAATAGGAGGAGCAGTGTCTCTACTGACCACTGCTGCTGTTCGAAGGCTCTCTCCCGCTCTCTGCGCTGTTGCTCTGCAGCTTCCTGCCGCCTCCTCTCCTCCTTCCTCTCCTCCTCTCTCCTCCTCTGCCATCTAAGCTCTTCCTCCTCAATCATCTTCCTCTCCTCCTCCTCCTGCCTTTCTTTCCTCTTTCTCTCCTCCTGGAGACGCTGCAGCTCCCGCTCCTCCTCTTCCCTCTTCCTCCTCTCCTCTGCCTGCCTCTGGCGCTCCTGCTCCTCTGCCTGCTTCTGGCGCTCCTGCTCCTCCGCCTGCTTCTGGCGCTCCTGCTCCTCCCTCCTCTTTCTCTCTTCCTCATCCCACGGAGGAGAGGTGGGCTGGTTGACGGTAGAGAGGGACGAGAGAGGGCTGATGCTGTGTCTGATCACCTCCAGGCTCCCAGGCTGCATGAGTGAAGGAAGCACAGAAAAGAGGAAGCATTTACCACAATGATGGCATTCAGTAATCTGACCCACAGGAGCAACTGCAACAACAGAGGAGAAACTCTTGTTGTCCGTTGAGGTGACAAACCAGCAAGTGTATGGAAATTCCAAGTTTTTGTTGCAAAACTATGAGCTGAAAAGACTCCTGTCATGACGGGAAGCATAGCCCCACATATAGTATGTTCTATGTGAATATCCACATGACTAGACATTGTTCTGCTCTCACTTTCCCCAACGTTTGTGTAAAATAGACTTCTGCTTTAAAAGCCAGACATACCAGCTCCTAGGCACGTAACTGCTGCATAATTATATCAATTTCCATCAACGACCCTATTAAAGCTCTTTGGATACATTTAGATAATTTACTGCTATGAGTCAGAACTTATTGCCACCTTTAATTACCCTCCGGCTGTTCTAGGTATTAGGCCATAATTTATACAAATTAAAATGTTACCTCTTCTTGGTGTACGCTCGCGGCAACCTCCTGCTGATCCTTCAGCCACTCCTCCTGCAACTTCTCCTGGTCGCGCTTATATTTCTCCTGGACGAAAAAAGCAGGAAAAGCGGTCAAAGGTCATCCAAATGAAATGACATGCATGCACATAGTCACACACACTCAATAAAATATAAAGATCTTATTTGACCCCTCGCAAGCTGTGCCTAATGAAAATGATTGATGATGCTTCGTGCATGTTGTGTTCGCTAAAGACCTTGGGCACATTTATTCATATGTTTTGGGAGTGTCCCCCTGTAGCTAAGCTGTAAGCCAGGAGGAGGAGATGGGCAGTGATTTGGCCACCACTGCGGAACAATTGAAGGCTTCATTCACCAAAGGTGAATGAAGGGGAAGCATCTTTATAGATGTAATTACTCTCTGATCACAATCATAAACAAATATATAAATATGTATATGACAATATTGGACAGTATAGTGGGAAGAAAAAGTATTTTATAGAAAAACTAAATATATATCGTAGCTGTACTATATTCCAAGCTCAACTACATGTTATCTAACCATCCTGAAAAGTTGATAAACCTAGAGAAGCTTGCCCAGGGCAGGAAGTCTCCCTGGCACATCATGAAATCAGGCCGTGTATCCAACAGGGAACAAAGACTGGAGGAGTAACACGCCTTCCTGGCTACAGCGCTCTGCTTGGACACCTTTGATCTGCATCCAGAAATAGACCCTCGGAAAAATGTTTTGATAGGATTCTACTACAAGTTGGATACCCGACAGATCCTTTACTTTTAGCTGCCAGAGCGCTCTGTAAAGGTTTCAGTTTGGAGCCTATTAGGAGCAGTCTGCTTTGATTGGGTCATTCAAGCTCTGTGCCTCAACTCATTGTTGGATTGTCAGGTATTTTAGGTCAAATAGATTGTGATGTTGCTTCATTTCTTATTTTCAGTTTTATTAATGGACTATACACTCAGTTGCCAGTGTGTTAGGTACACCTAGCTAAAACTAATGCAGCCTAATACAACAGTCCTGGAATAAATCCTACCTACGAAGGTTACAGAGTTTAGTTTTTGTTGAAACTGATTCAGATGGGTTGTTCAACTTCATGATTATTTTAGTGGGTATAGTTTTCGGTGCTGTTGTAATTGTAATGGGTTTTACTGAGAGGTGTTACCTTTGTTACTTCTGTGATATATTGTCCACTGTGTTTATATCAGTGAGTGCAGACCAAATATTAGAATATCGTTTATATTCAATACAAATTAGAATACGGTCCTAGTCTTAGAATCACAAAAAGCATTATTGTAATGTAAATTTGTCTCACACAGATACACACAATATAAAAACAAAAGCAAAAACATACACATTGCATTAAAGAAAACTTTGAAGGCTATAATAGTATTTTTTTGTTATCTTCTTACTTGTTAAGTAAGTAAGTGTTACTTTAACACAATACAATCCAACAGCACCACAAAGAAAATCAGCACCTCTCTAATACACTTAACCAAAACAGAACATTGTAACCTTCCTGAAGTTAGGATGTATTGCAGGGCTGATCTATCACCCTGCATTAGTTCTAGCTAGGTGTACCTAATAAACTGGCAACGGAGAGCATACTGTGACATAACGTCACTGCTCTACGAGTGTGCCTTTTTGTACCTGTAGGAGGCGCTCCTGCTCCTTCTGCCATTTCTCTTGTCTTTTGCGCTCCTCCTCTGGGTCCCAGGACCAGCGGCTGGAAGAAGGAATGATTGAAGGAACAGGTATCTGCAGATAGAGAAGAAGTATGAGGCAACTGCATCACATCAGCCATCAACTGTAAGACATCCCAACTGACTTCATGGTATTGTCAAGTCAAGTCAATTGTATCTACGCAGCTTGTCTCAGAGGGTTTTACAGTTCATACAAGATACAACAACATTTTTCCTTAGACTCTTCATTTTACTTATATAAAGACACTTTTTTTTGCTTAAGAAGCAGAGTGAACCAGCGTCTGAAGTGAACTAGTGCACATGAGATTCTTAATAATGGGTCTGGGCTTTGTAATGATTGTGCCATCTGCTTTTAAAGATGTTGTCCTGCTATAATAGCAAACACCATGAAATAGACAAAAACTGCCCTCTTTATATGCACTGATTATACTACTCACATCTGGCATTGCAGACTCTGATCCTCCTTGAAAAGAAAAAAGAAAGAAAATTGTCCAGTCAATACTTCTGGCATGCACAGACAGAGCAATAGAATAGAAGTTAACCCTGAGGCCATATACTGCAGCAACACAAAGTTGACAGGCTTATTAAAGTGCCAATTCATCACTGAAAATGGCATTTAAAACCACAAACAGTAATTGATGTTTTCAACAAGCCTTCAAGCTACAAAGGTTACATTTCACCTACTATGACTTATTGATTCTCTCAATTCAAAATCACCCACTTGTTGACATTTCCATTGGATACCAGCCCAATAGTTCTGAACAGGAAAATCAATAAACTGATTGTGACAACAGGATCAAACACACTGGAAGAAAGACACACACATATGAGCAGCATGCGTACTTAAGATGCACACAAGTACAGCACAGCCAGTCTGAAAAGGCTAACATACGGTTCAATACATGCATGCCAAAAGAGCAACAGGAATTATTTTAACTTCATGCGCAGCAAAGTGAAAAGTGTAACCATGTGTTAAACCTGGACACCACTCAAAAAACACCACAAACACCGCAGGAGTCAAAGATTTGTATTTGTGGTTGGTACGCTGGCGTATTGTCTGACATGCTGTCCAGCCTTTGGAGCTTGAATGTGTTGCTTTTACACACAGAATGATTTACGTTTTCTTTTCATTTTTATTTTATGGGGTCTCTTCTTCAATACAATTTGTTGTGACGTTTTGTGATAATGAACTGATGGTTTTTCCACCTTCATCTTAAAAATAATTAAGCTAAACAGAGTTTGTTTGGTTTGTGAAGAGACAATTCTCTAATTTGCCACAAAATATCACTAGACTCCCTTGCAAGGGTGTAATAGAAGGTTTGAGAAGTGTGTGTGTGTGTGTGTGTGTGTGTGTGGGGGGGGACAAAACAGGGGGTCTGGGAGTCCTCCTTGAATCCCATTTCCTGCATTTTTACATAAGTTTAGGTGATGATTCAAGATCCAGAAAAATTGTTAAGTTGATTGTAATGATACATTCTCAGAAGAAAGAGATGTCTTACTATCTTTATTATTAAAAATAGAGGCTGATCACTGAGACTTATTAATAAAATAATATCAAACGAATTTGGAAGTGGGGGGGGGACACAAATTGTATTTTGAAAAGTGGGGGGAACATGTCCCCCCTGTCTCCAGTGGAAATTACACCCTAGCTCCCTTGGTTTGAAAAGCATGTCAGTGTCCCAGAGTGTACCAAGCGAAGGTGAGAAGGTCACTGCACACTCAACCCTGTTTACCACAGAGGTAGACCAGCGCACTGACACTGGACCCTGAGCCACCTGAAGGAGGGAAGGGGCACAGCACAAAGGTTAAGCTCCAGCACCAAAGCCATGGTGGAATCTATTTTTATCCCGGATAATTCCTGAAATGATCATAATCAATTGATAATAGGTTATTTATCAATTGAACATGAGGATGTGACTGATAAGAAACATGCAAAAAAAATCCTTTGGGAATCTGAGGAATTCAGTGAGACAAAAGCACATAGAACCCAGCCACCAGATTACACAGAAGTCATTGATATTATTATTATGGAGACCCCGCCCCGATTCAGCCCATGCCTCTTTTTTTTTCATTTCTTTTTTTTTTTTTACCTTTTTCAAAAAACTCTGACCTCCGTTTTAAGTTTTTCAAAGATATGGGTTCTGACTCTACATGAGAAATGAAAAACAGGATACAGTGAGGGACAGTCGAGGAGAGAAACAAGTTTTACAAGGGAATATACCATCTTATATTACCAATACATGATTTACACAAGTGTTGCTGAGGATGTATGATAATCAATAATAATAATGTTTTGTTACATAACACAGTAAATGTCCATCAATATTATCCACAATAGTCCAGTGTTTGGAAAAATGTTTCTCCCAAAATTAAGTCAACGAAATGCCCCCCCCCCCCCCCCCATCAGTGTGTTTTTGTGTTCATAGTCGTCAGGATCAATTCCATAATGTTTCTGATTGTGTGCTCTGCTCTTTACCTTTGTTCCTCATTGTCACCGACTGTTCACGGAAACCTCCATTAACTCCGTTTGAAGCCACGTCCTGCAGGGAGACATGGCAGGGTGTACGCTCATTAAAGGGGCACAATACAGAAATAAAACTTGATCAAACCTGAGTTCATTCTGGGTCACTTACGACGACTGGATGGGCGGGGGCCTCTTTGGGCGGCAGCTTTTCCATGGAAGCGCGTGAGGTGAAATCCAGGCTGGAGCTGACAGTGTTTTTGTCAGGGGACCCTAGAAGTATCGGATCCGTACTGGTCAGATTGATGGTCTTATGGCTTTTAAATGGCAGGGAAGGTTGATCTCTGTCCCAGACTGCGTCCAGACAATGCAAGGGCAAAAAATAGGATGTGCATTTGCGCACAGAACCATGATTTCTGTGTGTGTGTGTGCAGTAGTCGAGTATATGTGAAACCCAACATTTGACACAGAATTGTCTATTTACATAAAGAACACTTTAAAGCATGGGATAAGCTTGCTGTTGTGGTGTTATTATAGAGAGCAGCAGGGTGTGACAGAGAAACCTTCCCCAGCCATGCAGCCTATTAAAGTTTACATAAACCCACACAGTGCTTCTAACAGGCTCACAACCACCGGGCTTCACTAAACTATTTTAACAGCTACTGTGTGTTAGTTCAAGTGAGCTACTCTGGGTGCTTTGTTATCTTTGGAAGGTGACACTGACGTAGTTGGCATAAGTAAGCTTGTTATACTAACACCGTGAAAACAGCACACTCAGAGGACCATGGACCCAAGCTGGGTTAGTTCCCCACAAGGAAAACACCGCATGGATACAGAGAGGAATGCTGATGAGACAGAAAAGTCAGAAAAAAAGAAGAAACAACCAGTAGAAACATAAAAGGAAAAAGAAAGAGAAAACAGGACAAGAAAAATGCACACAGGAAAAAAAAAAATAGAAATAAGAAGTACAGAGGTCAACACAATGTCTTCCCTCCTCAGATGAGGGGAAAAGAAGTTACAGGTCCTTCATGAGATCATTCATGGATGATTTCACAATAGTTTACGGACCAATTTAAAGTGTCAAAACTGTTTAGCAACGCACGCAGCATAAGCAGCACTGTCAGTCCAGGAACGAACCCTTAAAGTGGTTCAATTCAATCTCCCGCAAACAAACACACACTCTCAGACACACAGTGTTCAGATGACTCACTGTTCTTGCCATGATGGCGTATATCCATGATCAGACTACCCTCCTGCAGAGCCTCCTCCATGCAGGACTTCCAGTCTGGGTAGCTCATTTCTGCCACCTGGTGCCCGTTTACCGTTAACACCTCATCTCCGACCTGAAGCTGGCACATCTCTGCCGGGCTGGCTGCACGGGACAGAGGAACATGTCATTAGCAACACAGAAAGTATACAATTCTAGTCTACGAATGCAGGGACATGGTTGGTTGTCACTCACAAGAGCTATTATTCTTGCAGTGGTCCTTTTAGTTATTTCACTGAAATTGAATTTACAATAAATTATCCTGATATGAGAACATATGGGATTGACTTCTAATTACAGTTTTCATTCACACCAGAATAATCCTAGCCATATACAATCCACAGTTGAATAATGTTTGTTTAAGTTTTTGGACATTTTCTTTTACTTACATTACATATTTTGTTTTTATAAAAACAGTCTACATTTTTAATTTGTATTTTTTAAGATAGAAATGTACGCACATATACATAATGTATTTTGTGTTACAGATACTAAACAAAGCTGAAAACTACACAAACTGACTCTTCCAACATTTTTCATCTTTACTTTTCACTGCCACCAAGTGAAACAAGACAGAACATACTGTATATTACATAGTTACTAGTATTCTACTAACAGTGTGGTAGTCATACTTTTACAATTCTGACTTTGTGCTGTACGGCTTATAACCATTTTACCAGTGTTGTTATGTAACAAAGTACAAATACTTTGTTACTGTACCATGTTGTCCATGTTGATCCATACCACGAGTGTTGCAACCAAAACTTACTGAAACTGATGTTACAAAGCTAGAGTTCATGCACTGATGTCGCTTGTCAAAAGTATTAGTGAAACGTTACTAAATTACCAGAGATGTGAAGGTGGAAAAATCTCAGTAGAAAAAGAGAGGCTCAGGCCCTGCAAATCTGACCCAGATAGATGGTGCCCTACATAGGCCTGGCATCGCCACTGCAATGGACTCGAAAACTTGCTGACAACTATCCAGCAGTGCCTGGCTGTAAAACAGTACTGGTTTCCAACAGTACCGCTGTACTGTATCTGTGAATACATCAGTCAACTTTAGTGAGACTGAAATATGACCAATGCCTGTTTGATCTTTTTTTTTTTTTTTTTTCAACCATTGGGAATGTTGGGAGTTTAAGGTTGCCAGTTTGGCTGACAATCACACATTACATTGGAAGGTGAATAAAGCAACAAATCCCTTTGTTCAAAGGTATTTCTTTAAAATATCTTTTGCTGTTGTTACCTAGCTGGATGGACGTGATGCAAGCTCCTGTCGAGTCCCAGGCCGCCTGGAAGCCAAAGTCTCTGCTGCTGTTGGGCTTCTGGTTCAGGCTGATCCGCATCTCACAGTAGTTCTCCTAAAAAAAACAACAACACCAACACAGGTGAGTAGAGATGAACAACAACGATTCACAACCACACAAAAAAACAGCTTAGTGCAGACTCTGGAAATCAGCCTGTCGGGTTGTGTGTCTGTGTGCTTTGGCAAGAAAGCCTTGAATTAATCATTTACGGCTGTTGATTTAATGCCAACCTGTTGCTATTCTTTAATGTCTGCAGTGCAGCACTCTATTATTTGTAATCACCTTTACACAAGAAAATAGGTTGAAGCAAAAATATGATTTAATGACGCATTTGGGTTCACTTAATATTTAGTGATTCAGTGACTGTTCAAATTGGCAGCATTAAATAAAATCTGTGTAACAAACACACTGTTCTATATACAAGCTGATTGGTTTTACCAACAGAGGGTAACTTAAATACCTGGCTGGTTTCTTTGGCTGGAGCAGCACTGACTGGGGCTTCACTCTTGATCTGAGGAGGGACAGGTGAGACACTCTGAGTAGAGGTGATGATCTTAGCTGTGGTCTTGTCTTCTTTCTCTTTCTCCTTCTTCTCCTCCTCCTCCTCCTCCTCCTCCTCACTGCTGTGGGCTGAGCTGGACTGAGAGTGAGTCTCGTCCTCAGAGGTCATGAACTGGTGATAGCGGCTTGGCACCGACGACTTCTTAGAAACGGTGGCGTCGCCGTTGACACGCTTCTGAGAGTCGTCCGTCTGTCCGGGGTGAATGCAGATTGTCAAAGAATGCAGACTTTAATACTTAAAAATGAGATCATGTTAAAGGTCATGAGGTTTTTTAACATTAATATAGACACAGAAATGACACATTCTGAGGAAAGCTCATTGTGGGACTGGCTCTAGTGGCTGAATTTCAGGAAAGAGACTTCAGATACAGTATTAGGGGACCACTAAGGTCTATATAAAAGCATCCAAAGAGCACCATGTCATGGGACCTTTAACTGAACTTGAACAACACAGGTTACAAAAATAATACATTTATAATACATTTAAATCTATAAGAGATATTAGAATGGGGGGGATCAACTTTCTAGAGTTCACAATCTTCTCCTGACAGACACTGACTGATCTGATACAACTGTAGCAGTAATGAATGTGACGGAGGCTGAAAATAGCAGCTCTGCTAGTTGAGTTAGCATTATAAAGACACCAGCTTCATCCATTATTCACACAGTAATCAGATCAGACTCTTGGGTAACAATGATGCACTCAATATAAATATCATTGTACCTGACCAACATAGGCAAAGATTTCTTACTGCCAAACAAACACTGTCTCCTCCTGCCCTCTACATGTAATTCAACCCTTTTTTGATGCACTGGTAGTTTGTATTTAGTTGTAGAATTATCTAGTACTCACTGTAGCGGCTCGGGTAAGTGAGGTGAGGCGGGACGACTGGGTCCCGAAGGGCCTTGGTGCGATAACTGAGGTCAGACGCGCGCTATCCGATCTCTGGTAGCTCCTGGGAAGGGATGCGGAAACCCGAGACACCCCAGGAGGCTTGGGTTCCATTGAGATGGGCTGTGGTTGTTGTTTGTACAGAGAACCAGAGGAGGGGGCCCCCACCTCAGTCTGTGTGCGCGACAATGAGGGCCTTGGCTCGGCTACCTTTTGTAGGGAGCTAGAAGAGGAGACGGTGGTTGTGGTCTCCTCTGTCTTGACTGTGCCGGTGCGTTCTGAGACTGGACTCCTCTGTAAAGGTGCTGCTGCTGCTGCTGCTGCTGCTGGAGACTGGGAGCTGTGGAAAAAGCTGCGGCTGGTGGGAGTGATGGTGGAAGTGATGGTGGTTGTGCCGTCGCTGCCTGCAGGACTGTCCACAATGTCAACATCCATTGAGGTGGGAGGGGAAGCGGCCCTGCCAGTCGCTGGGGAGGCAGCAGGGGGTTCGGCCTCTTTCCGAGAAGGCTCAAGGGGTTCAGAGGAATAGTAAGGAGTGTCAATAGTGTAGCTCCTGGCAGGAAAGGCCCGGGTACGTGGGGTAATGACAGGTGTATCAAATACGTCTTCGTCGTCCAGGTAAGACAGAGATGCAATACGACCGCCAATGCTGTTCTTTCCTTTATTTTCTCTGTGGACCGGACAGAGGAAGAGAACGGGGATTGGATAAAGAATTAAATAGGAAAAAAAGTGGACAGTGATGGGTGAAATTAAAGATGAGGATGGAAAGGATTGCAATTTAGGGGACATGAAGGGGAGTGAGTGACAGGAAGGAAAATAGAAAGAAGAGCACAGGTTGAAAAGAGGAGGGTAGAGAGAGGTGGGGCGAAAAAGGGGGGGCAGGTTGTACGCCATGATTAGATTACACAGTGACTGAAGCCACAATTACAGAATACTCATTCACTCCTGCATAAATAATCCTCTTGTCTCTGTGTTTAATACCGCAAAACATCTCATACACACCTTTTCTTCTATTACCTTAGCAAAGAATCCCCCTCCGAGGGTAAAAAAGGTGTAAAAGAGGAACACAATCAGTGCTTGTTGCTTTAAGGGCAAAATCCAGGATCAGAAAATAAAAATTGAAATTGTATAGCATTAAATTTACCAATAACATAATGCATTATCCCTGCACTATCCACAGTACCTGATCAGGTACGTTAATTCTTACCTCTCCTCTTGCATCTCCTTGAAGGTCTTGGACCTTCTTCTGCCGCTATATGTGATCTCCTCTATCTTCTCCCGTTCCTCTTTCTTCTTCACTATATCAGAGTTGACACTCCTGCGCCGGTTTTTCCATTTGCTCAGGTCCTGCAGCAAAAGTAAGCCCAGATCACCTGATGCACCATTTTGTAACAATTCAGCTCAGATCTAGATAAAACAGACTGGTTGTGATGCATGGCTGACTGTACGGCTGAAGGGAGTTAAGTTGGGAAGGAGAAAGAAAGACAAAAAAACAGAAAGGGCTACATTTGAAGGTGTTCTATTTGTGTGCTTTAGGCTCCTCCCGGCTCACTTCCCCTGTGTATTGGGGACTGAGTGACCTAAATGCTGCTTTAAGACTCCATTATTTTGCCATGACACCAATCAGACTGCTGATAGACGCACCACTGTCACAGCAACTCATAAAATGTGGATAGCGTTTTATTACTATAGGATTTACCTACCCAAGAATGAGCACTTGTGATGGATCACTGGTGTTTAAAATTGGAGCACCACTGCACAGGAATAACTTGCACCCTCAAGTCAACTTTACATGGATTAATCTGGTTAATTTACATTCTAGGGTCTCTGTCTTACATCATCTGTCTATATTGCACCATAACACATTCATTACATTGTTAGTATTTACAGAGTAAGGCGTTTCCTGCAACAGACACTGATTTGTAAATGAGGACAGTCCATTGCCAGAGGGCAGTGCTGCATCAATCATTGTCTGCCTCCATCTGTGGCTTCTATCTAAACAGCTCTCTTTTCACCCTGTGGCCACAGACTGCACCATAACACCTGCTCTCCTGATTTCCGGACTGATCCTTTAGGTCATGTGCTCACTTTTCACTTCTGGGTTGGGAACAAAACTTCTCTCGGCCAAAGTCAGCTCGTCTTGATTCTTAGAACAAGAATGGTGGTAAGCAAACAGATACCCTCCAGCATTAGCGTGCAGTTGCCATAAATAAATTGTACTCACATCCTGCCACTTATCCTCAGTGGACTTTATCCGCTCACGATACTTCTGCAGCTCTTCGATGCGAACCTGATGGATGACGGTAGGGTCGAACTGGATATCGCTTGTTGATTTACTCCTGTGGAAAGAAAGAGTTTAAATAGTACTGTATTTAAAAAAAAAAAAGACCTGGGCATCACCAGCTAAAAGGAGAAGTGGAGGGGACGTTTAGTTTGCCTATCCTGGCAGAAGCTTTACACAAGGTAAAAAAACAGTTAGCAACCATAAACTGTAGAAAAATACACCATGAAAAATTCAACTTCCACCATGTATGTTTGGATACTGAAAATAAGCTGGACTAGACCTTCAACCTGTAACCAAGTGTTAGTTTGCAAACACAGCACACGGGTCAACTGCAGAAAAACTGAGTGATGTAAGCTCAGTGGGTTAGTAAAATGAATCACAGCACTCACTGTCATGCAAAAGACCAAAGTCACTCACAGCCTTCAGAAAAATGCACTTAGTTTCCACTTACCTGTGAAGATTTACACGTATCTCATATTGCTATCAGGGTGCTCAGACTAGTGCTCAGTCATTTAACTCTCACTGGGACACACTACTGTTTAGGTAGATGACCCAGCATATTGCATCTTTTCACTTTGTTGCTTTGTCAACAGACCCCCTCCCCCCGCCCCACCGTAAACTTGGCCCTGTGCCATACAATACACTGTGTTGTGTGTCAGCATTTAGCAGCTAGTGAGTGAGAACAGCAGCACAAAAGCAGGGAGCAGCGAGGTGCGACTGTAAGAGGCCAGAGCAAATGCAAACGTGCCACATTCCTGGAAGCCCGCATCAACTCACCCGTCGATACTCTCTTGCATTTGGTGCTGTCTAGGAAACCGAAGAGAACCACACACAACAAAGTCACATTTCTGCAGAAGAGCCTTGAGTATGAGAGTGGTCTGGTCAAAAGCTTGAGGCCAATTAGTGGCTCTCAGACCAGCTCATCCCCAGCTAGTGGGTGCTGTAAACCTAGCTAAAACCTGACGCTGCTGATTTTTTATTTATACACTGAAGAGATTAGAGTTCAAGGTGTGTATATAGTGGGCTTACAGTACAGTATCACCATTCCTTTCCCTGACATTTGTATAGGGAGGTGTGTAGATGTTTATGTTTCTCTAAACAATGCAGCCTTTCTGGAGACTCCAGAAAGTCACTGGAAACATGGCTTTACATATGGAAGCGAAGTAAATCCAGATGGCCTTGACTTGGTTAAATGGTTGCTTTGTGTGTGTGTGTGTGTGTGTGTGTGTGTGTGTGTGTGTGTGTGCGTGTGTGTGTGCGTGCGTGTGTGTCAGTTCATGTGCAAACACTGCAGTGCAGATTTGTGTTCACGTTACTATGGAGTCCACAGGTCACATCTTCTTTCAGAGCCATGGGGGATTTCTATGGGCTTTCATTTCTGCTCAACAGACAGGACTACATTTAATTGCCCTACTTGATGCTGTCAGTGTGTTCAGGACGTTATGTTTGGATATAACTCAGGCTTGAACCTTTCCACACTCTCGTGCTGCTGGACTTTGAGCTTCACGTCAGTGTGAAGTTCCCTCTGCCTAGAAAAACAGCATTGAACTCTGGTAAGATCCGTGTTCCTGTAGATGTTAGGTGAGGTCAACAAATGGCCAATTCAATGCATCAATTGCATCACGAAATCATGAAGTCTCCTATTTTCTTTATTAAGTTGCATATTTTTCCATTCACAGGCAAACTCGGTCTGATAGGAAAACAATACCTAAGATAAAATGCAGAATGTGATATACCAAACAATTTGGTTAATGATGTTGGAGATTTGTGTCATTTTGTTCAAAAAGCACACTTCAGAAACACAGTAGCAGTAGGTTCTCTCTCGCCATCCACTCAGATGTACATACCAAGTGTTGCTCAGGTAAAATCAACCACATTGCCATCATGTAGAAAACCATAAACAACAGCCCTATGATGACAATGTCTTAGGGACTTTCACTACAGTTTCTTTCCATTTTGAGGTAACAACAAACATTTAAAACAGGAAAAAGTTCTGAGCTGTTGCTGCTCCTTCATTGCAGTTTGTGTGACTGACGCAGTGAATGCTGAAGGCACCTATTAGTTTTCATGAAGACAATCTTAAATAGATAGAACTCCCACCTATGACTGGGATGGCTTTTAGACCAAGCATTTACAAGTTGGATAAACATGCAGTCTAGACCACTTTAGCATCTGAATATAAATGTTCCAATACTAAAATGGCAATACATTTTCATAGTCTAAAAAGTAAGAAAACTAACAGGCACTGTTACAGCAATGTTTTTACAACTTCAGAGCAGCCAGCCTCTCCACCATTAGCCTCTTTCTATATCTTAGCTGACTGGCTTCCCTGATAGCCTGCCATCTCTGCAGGTCACCTTCGCTGCAAGAAGAAGGTACTGAGGGCGTCATCTGATTGGCTGATGGGCCTTTCATTGAGCTCTGGCTCTGATCGGAAGAAACTCCAAGTTTCCGAACAAGCATGTCATCTGTTTTAGGACGTGTCTCGTTCTGAACCTGATTCTGTCTGTCTGCTGCCGTCTCCTTGGTCAGAGGACATGGGGGGCACAGGAGTCTGGCCTTGAGATCAGGAGGCAGAGCCCACGGCTCTGGGATGGGCATAGGGGCATAGTTGTCGGGCGCTCCTGAGAGAGGCCGCTGTTGCTGAGCTTGCTGGGTTTTCTCCTTACGATAAACCACATCGTCCTGCTCGATATCAGGGAAATCAATGTCATCGGTGCTGACACAGCTGTGTCGCTGGGTGATGATGTTGAGTTGCGGCTCAGACGTGTAGAGACGACGCTTGGCGGACAGCTGAGTCTTCATCATAGCCAAGTCTGGGTTGGACTGGAAGGCAAGGGTTCGCCTAGTAAACATGTCGTCATTCTCCAAGTCAGGGGAAATGCTCTCATAATCAAAGGGGTCCGGGGGCTCCCGGGGGTCTTGGCGCCCCAGGAGGGGCCACCTCTCACATTTGACCAGTCTGGGACCCGAGGCGGGGTCTACTGGGGCAAACACCAGAGGGGGGTTCTCTAACAGAGGGGGCTGTATCTTGGGGAGCTGTGGAAGAGTGTGTGCTTGAATGTGAGGACTGCAGGGTGGGCAAAAGGAGAGAAAAGGACAGAGGTGATGAGTGCATGCATGTGAACTGGATCAAAGAGCAAGAAAAGGAGGAAGAGATACATCAAGCAGCCATAGTGGTGATATTTGATTCAAACAGAAGTTGATCAAATCGGGATTTTACAATCACTCTGCTATGAAATAAAACTGCGATGCTATAAAAAAAGTTAAGTCTTCACTAATAGACTGTAATAATAATAGGATAATTCTGAGACACTCTCTATTTTCTACTAAAGTCAGTACAAGCAAACTGCTCTACAAAGCATGTTAAGGCAACCTCCAGTAGCTTCACAGTGTATTTTATTAGTAGAACATTAGAAAGCAGATCATCAGAAACTCATCCCTAACAGGAGCCAATTTATATTTCTCCTATAAAATGTGGATGCTCTAAAACATTCCATCATTGTCACAATCGTGCAGCTGTATCGACCTTTTCCCCACAACAAGGGTGGTGTGAGCTGAGGCCTTGTGGGCTTGGGAGTGAGAGGGAGAGGGGGCAGAGGAGAGCCAAGGACTGATGTCACAGTCTGAATCATCTGACGAAGAGCCCGACTTCTTATAGCTACAGCCGAGGACAGCAGGGTGGACGGAGGAAAATGGACAGAAACAGAGAGAGGGGTAAAAGGGAGGTGAAAGATGGCAGGGAATGGAAAGAGAAAGAAAGGTAAGTAGGAGGAATCTACACAGAAAATCCAGTGAATGACAGAACACCAAATTCTGAATCTTAGGAAGGTTAAATTGCCATGCAATATTTTTTTTTTACATATCGCAAAATCCAATGTGTCAGGTAGAGAAGAAGGAAAAGACTGTGCAAGAAGCAGGGAATAAATTCTATCCATGATATTGCTACTCTGTAAAATATACTATACTTTAAAGTATGTACTGTATATAAAAGAGAGAATTCCACATTATGCTGGATTTGAATGCCCTCACACACCTGAAGCCCTGCATCTTCTTGTACCAGGGTCTCCTCTGGGAGCCCAGTTTGATCTTCTGTATGTGAACGTCTTCTTCGGGCGTCCAGAACTTTGGTAAGAACTTGTCATAAGATACTTCGGCAACCGGCTGGGGTTTGACGCCCATCTTACGGGAGTAGAGATCATCTTGAATGGGGTCGGCATAGCCCACGTCATCGTCCTCATCCTCAGAGTCATCGCATATCTCCCTGAACAGGCTGTCCGTGGACACAGGGCGGCGGTGGTCCATCCTCACAGTGCCCTGCTGGAGAGGCTTCGTTTCCCCACTGTTGATGCCGCTGCTGCTCAAGAGAGACAGCCAATCACACGTGTCAAATGTTTTTTTTTCAGCAGCAGCACAGCACGCCAGTCACGCAAAGAGGAGCACATTCCTCGAGCACAACAACCTCAAATGAGATGATGCAAGGATTAGCAAACCAATGCAAGCTCAAAACCAAACTGCAAAAGGAGGCAAAGATTGATTTGAGCCGTTATGAACTCAAATCACTCCTCCAAGCTCATACAATTCAGAAGGCGCAAAGAAAAACCGAAACCAACAAACTGAAGACTATAGAGCACTGTTACAGTAAAAGGCAGCATACTGCAACCGAGGATGTTGCTCATGGTTACAATTAACCATGCAAACTGAGGGTAAGAGAAGCGTTCTAGTTTGATCTCATCAGGCAGGCACATCAAAGTCACACTGTTGCTTCATGTTCTCTGACCTGAGGCAGGTCACATTCTGTTGAGTGGCAACACTGGGAGTCATAGTGACCTTAGGCCAGGGGCCCCCGCTACCCCCAGACGCCCTTCCTGCTGCCACGGGACTGATGGGCACAGCAAAGTTGGTGGGAGGAGCTGGGGAGGGGCTGTGGAAGCGTCTGCTGGCCAGGTCATCCAGAACGAGGTCAGGGTCTGGTCGATCCGCGTCCGAATCGCTGCCACTTTCATACTCAAAGGCCCACTGTAGATGAGCCTCAGGCAAGGCACTCTGGGATACTCGACTGTTGTCATAGCAGTCAGAGGAAAGCCTTGTTTCGCTGAGGTCGTTGGATCATTAAATGAAACACAACACGAGTACACACCACCATGGACCATTCGCAGACAACACAACAAGCATCACAAACACCAACATGATGGGAGAGGAGACAATGTCAACTTCAGGCATTTGAAGCACAAACCAAATATTTGGGTATGAACACGACACTTCTAGATCACTTTGTGTTATGTTGCTTTTAAGGAAAAAAAAAAAGGAATACAATGAATTAACTGAGATGAGAAACGGCACCTTCAAACAGATCAAAGTGTTTACTGTTGTGTGCAACCGTACCTGGTGAGTGTGCCTTCATCCTCTGTGCATGTGGGGTTGGCCCAGCTGCGCCGGCTGTCCTCATTGCGTTCGGCCCGTTTCTTCCTTAGTGGAGCAGGCACGTAGCCTGAGGCTTTGTCTTTAGTGGGCAGGAACTGGTTAAACTGGGAGCCGGCCTTGGGTGTGATGGTTACTGACCGTCGGTAACTCAGACTGTCCTTGTTCTCAGCCATCCTGAAGACAGAGTCTGCCTCAGTGTCACTGCAACAACCTGGACCATAGACAGAACAAGGGGGGAGGACAAAGAGGTGTAAAAAAGATGATGGTAAATAAAGAAAGTCGGAGAAGAACTAAGAAAAGAGGGAGGTCTGATAAGGGTAATGATGAAGCAAAAAGAATAAACGGGGTGAGAGTAGAGAAAAGAGTGAGGGGAGTGTGTTGTGTGTTCTGGCGTGACTTTGAAGGAGTAACAGAAGGGTGCCGGGTGGGGAACGGAGGCCTCTTCATTTACAAGGCGGTGTGGACGGCTGTGGAATGTCTCACTGCCCTTTCCTATAGGGGGGGGACGACCACTCTGAGATCACTGACCAGCACTCCCCCCTCTCAAAGCATACTACACTTTAGTCATGAAACAAGATCACAGACGGGCTTTAGCATTGATATACACTGTAATATCTCCTTCTTTGGGGACTTTTCACTAAAAATATTCACTTACAAAAGCATACCACTAGATGGCAATAGGTTAATTGTTTTCACAAATGGGAGGCAACATTCTGGCTCTGATGCAGCATATCTTCCCTGTTCACAAATATTTGAAGTTCTAGACTAGACGGATGAACTTGATTTTAAATATTCATGCAGAGATGCAAATTGGGAAAGTCGGAACTCTTTAATGGCAATCTACAGCTAGGGTGTGACGAGGGATAACACAAAAAAACAATCACAAAATTAAAAGAAAACATCCTTTGACCTCTTAAAGGCCATAACAGCAGCTTTAGAAGGGAATAAATGTTAATATTTGTGTATAGATGCAAATGACATGACGTCTCCTACCCTCGCTGCTTCCTTTAAGAGTGGTTTCAGATGAGATGCTCTGGGGTCGGGAGCCCAAAGAGTCCAAGCTGTCAAGGGAGTCGTCTCTCCTGTGTCCTCCTCCTCCTTCTCTCAGATGGAAGAGCTCCTCTCGCTCTGAGTACCAGCTATCTCCAAAACCGCTGTCTCTGACGTTGCTGCCTTTCTGACTGGACGATTCCTGCAGAGCCTTTCATACACACACAAACACACACACAGTCAGATAATAGGATGCCAATTAAAATATTTAGCTCCACTGTGTGTGTGGTGCACAGGAGATCTCCCGGGTAGAGTGTGAAGTCTGTACTGTCTGGCCTTTCATTCTTGCAGACTCAGTTAAACACTCCTATACTGTCTGTAAGGGGCAATGCATGATGTAATGTAAAGAAAAAAACCTTATTGTTTTTACTGCCATCTCTGTCAAAACAAACAGTGCTATCTCTGATGTACCATTGATGACCGTTTACTGCATGAAGACATGTAAACACATAAGCAAGCCCCGAAGCCACTTCAACCAGCGTGGCTACAAACAAGCAAAAACTTGTCAGCCACTTTAAAAAGAAAATGATTTTCAGATCTGTAATCCACTGAATCCTACCAAACAATACAAGTCGACAAACTAAACCCAGCCTAATCCCACGCCAGTGAACTTGGATTATCATAGCTAAACGTACAAAATGCACGGTAACCAAATGCTATTACTGAAAATCCCCGTAGTCGGTTGAGTTATAGGACTAGGCACACTGCCACCTATAAATCTATGTGAAAGCAAAGTTTAATTAATTAATTTAATTAATTAATTAAGCAAAATTTAACACAAGAACGAGCAGGGGAAGGGAATAGGGCTTCTTCCAAAAAAGAAGCAACTTTTACATGCAAACTATGCAAACTGCGTGCCGTGCTGTAAACAAGATCAAAATAGCCAAGTCAAGGCATCAGGTCATTTATGATTATCGTAACTTTGGTTTTAGTGGCCAGTAATCTGAGGCCCCTTGGCCTTTAACAGGCATTCTTCCGCACATAGTCTACATACCAGGGAGGATACAGAAATGTTCTGGGCAGCGGGTGTAAAAGAGGATTTCATTCATGCTATTTCACAAGAAAATTAAGCTTTTGTTTCACGACGATATAGACAGCTCAAAGTGCACAATGGGATAATGATCACCAGTTTTACCTTGTATAGCGCTGTGCCCAATAAACCCTCAAATGCCTTAAAATTCAGGTAAGGTCCATCATAGAAACGTTCACACTGAGCTCTTCTACCAAGCCAGTAAGTTGTGATCAGTACCTGGAGAGAAGAAAACAAATAGGTTATTACACAAATCATACATGTGGAATATATGTGGGAATTAATAATTAAAGCCAGACAGAATACATCAGATTATAGCTATACCTTTACCCTAGCTGATCAATGTTCTGTGCAGTGTTAAAGCAGGTGAATGTTATGATACACTGACACAAGGTGATATCACCCGGTGCCCTGCTCTGGTTTCCAGGCTCATCCAGAATACTCTGTTGCTGTTTGTGTGTGCATCATCAGGCTGGCCAGGTAAATGTGCTGCACTAAAGCAAACAATCATCGCTACATCAACGATGCTGCACCCCTATTATACAACACGGTTTAAACTGACATGTCAGCTCTTTGGTTTTATGTCATGCGGCCGGATGCAGGGACATAATATAGGACGATCAAACATAATTAAGCTGCGTTGAGTAAATACTATGCTTCCACTTGCACGTGATAATCAAAATGGATGACTAATATTAAATCTATGGGACAAACAGTCCCTCAAAAATAGCAATTTAAACATATACATCTCCATCTTTTAGGCAACAACTTGAAATGTATCCCAAATTTGGTCTTGGATTAATGTAAGCACTTTGAGTGCTGAAATGTGCTATATAAATAAAGTTGCCTTGCCTTGCCTAAGGATGAATTAATTGATTTTGTGTTATATGTTTAGTGTCTGTCTGTATTATGTAGATCCATAAATAAATCAAATTTCAACAAATCTAAAAATGTGTATAGAGGTGTCCAGGTTTACGATGTTGACATATAATTGCAATGGACTGGCTGTGGACCCTGTGGCTGTGCCTGTGTATCCCCCATCTCTCTCCCTTTATTTCCCGTCACAAAAATGCCCCAAAAAAGTGAGTGTGAGCAATAAAGCATGTTATGTTATATACCCATCACAACAACTATTTTGTTGTTTTATCACTAAAAGGTACACATCACATTAAATGCCATCTTAACAACAATACCACATAATTAAGGGACTATGCGGTATTAAAGTATAAAATTAAAAGAGTACCCCAGACATAGCATTGGTGGACTCTCGATGGACAGTTTTCTTTTTTTTAAATGTATCAAAATTGATGCAGCCGAACCAAAGATATCATATTCATATTTGAAGCATTCTTTTTCCTTGTCAAAACCTGGCGCCTACATTACCCACAATGCAACTTGACGACCGAAAATTTGGTTGGAGATTTGGGTGTGTGTGTGTGCTAGAAGCAGCTAATGTAGCCTCAAGCAGAGATGAGGACCTACTCAGAACACTACTTTCTAACTCCACACACCACGATTTTTTTTATCCCTGACTTAAGTCACATCACTTGAGGCAATTTATCAGATATTGTACAGAACTTTATAATTTATTTCCCACGTCTGTAGTACTCGCCAAAACCTGTAAAAAGACTTTGACGTGTAAAATCGGAGGAGTTCCCCTTTAAGGGATTATATTCTTCAATGATACCTGAACAGTACCGAAGCTAAATTATGTTTTGTTATTGCTGAATGACAGGTCAACAGAAAAAAAATAAAAATAATTGCTTATATTATTCCACTCACATTTTTCAGCCTCCTGTTGGTCTCTTGATGCCTGCGAGAGAAAGAGCAGAAAACAGAGGTGTATGTGTGAGAGAAAATGACAATAAAAGAACAGAGGGCATGCTTGTTGGGTCTCTGTGTTGGGCAGTGAAAGAGCTGGAAAGTGAGAGCACAATCCAGACTATTGCCAGCCCTTCACTCACTCTCACACAGCAACACAAAGGCTGAGAGAAAAACAAACACACATTTCTGGAAAAAATATTTGTAAGCCATAAAGTAAAATGTTCTATGTGTGTGTGTGTGTCTATTTTTACACTAATCACACAACCAGGCAGCTGTAACAACATCTAGTTAACGTTTAGGTGCACATAAGGGTTTTTTGTTTCTAACTATTAACTGATTTGACATCTGAATATCAAACAGGGTTCTACTGTTGGAGCAACAAAGCCCCACACATGCTACTCTACTAGATCATACAGAATTGTAGTCATATTTCTGTGGTTTGACAGTTGACCTGGCAGTCAGTAGATCACTTTCACAGGATGTCAGCTAATTTTTACATCTGTGAAACCAAACAAACCTCAGTGTTAACCTTTTTTCTTATGTAAAGTATGTACCTGTCACCTAATGTGACTGAAGTATCCATTTAGAGAGGTCAATAAACAGATAAAAATAGCTACAGTACATACATTAACAATAACAGTGACAGAGGAAGATATACAGTACATGCTACATGCTACACATTCCTGCTATCATGTGGGAAATGCAATAGTCACATGCCTGTGTACCCATGAGCACTTGAATTTCTTACAGCCCCTTCCCAGCATGCAATGTTACCAATGCTCCTGCTGAGAATGTAATGCATGTATGGCATAGCCACCTCAGATGACTGTCTGTCAATCAAACATGTTCGGGTTCATATAGGTTACTTGGTTCAGGGTGAGGAAACAAAGCAAAGATGTATTAAACACATCATTTAAATTCTTTAAAATCAGGGGACAAAGGAAATAGCGGCATGAGCTCTGACTGTCCAATATAGCATTCAGTGGTACACATACTGTACTTACAGTAAGTACAAATGTGAATCTGTTGCTTTATATTTCTACCGCACTGCATTTCACTACATTACATTTATCTGACAGCTATAGTTACTTGTCAGATTAAGATTTTATATTAAAACAAAACAACTTTGGATTGTATTATAAAACACAATGAACTGTTAAAGATTAAACCAGTGGGATGGGAAGACAATCAACTTTCTCAACAGTATGGGTCATGTTACACCAGAGGCCAACGGTGAAAACTGAAATGGACGGTTGCCAATTTGGCATATTGCAAATTTATAGGCCCAATAAAAGAGGTGGGGAAAAATAATCCCATATCTTGTGTGGCTTGGAACACAGTTACAAAGTCTAAGATTACAGCAGTGGTAGCCAGATTCAGAGAAAAAGTAGCTGTATACCAAAATTGCCACCACACTGCTTCTCATAATGCTTATTTATGGCTAGTGGTAATAGCTGAACTGAAGGGCAATATATTAAAAGGGCTATATTCAGGCCTTCAGAGCCTCAGGACTGTTCAGCAAAATCAGATGAGTGCTCATGTGGTTGAGCACAATCATCAACGTCATCAGAGTCTGAAACACACAAGTTCTGCACAGAAGCTAGGAATAGGAATAGGAATAACTATTAAGTAGTATTAATAGTTAAAATAATCACATTGGGTCTTTTATACTTAATGGCACAAGGAGGAGGAGGAATTTGATGAACACTCCATTCCAAATGTGACTATAAATTCAATACATACCAT
Source organism: Gymnocephalus cernua (assembly GCA_023631565.1). Classification (NCBI taxonomy): domain Eukaryota; kingdom Metazoa; phylum Chordata; class Actinopteri; order Perciformes; family Percidae; genus Gymnocephalus; species Gymnocephalus cernua. Next base: position 21,337,624 of record CM042434.1, read on the forward strand.
GTCAAACAGATGACATTAGGATAACATGTTGTCTTTTAGAGTGGAAATCTTTTGTTAGGTTTGTTTCTTGTGTTACAGGTAAAATAAAAGGTCTGGTTTACAAAGTAAAACAGGACACATCAGCGTCTTCAAAGCGCCTATCAGACAATGTATACGTGCTATACAGTAAGTACATAGTGCTCTGACAGGAAACCCTCCGGCTTGACAAATTAACGGGACGCTCTCATTACTTCCACCAGCTAGCCATTTCAGCCATGAGCCTCAACCTCTGCATGCTTACAGAGACTTTCACATCACCACTCTCTTGCCGAGGTCAAAGGGTGAGAGACATCCTTCTTCTTTTAACTTCCAGGGGAAATGCAAAGATAGAAGAGGCGATTACTTGAAAGTTAGCCACTTACTGTAGGCTAAACCATCATCAACCACGCAGTGCAACACAGGTGGACAACTGCTACATGATCAATTAACATTAGTTGCACAAATTATAGATACATCAATTATCAGAGTCTAATCAAACCCCTATTTATATAATAACTAAACAGGTGTCTATTTTATATATGTTTTATGAACCTAATTGACTTCTATCTTGTCAAACTGTGACAGTATTGTGTGACACTATTGTACTGAATTATACAATTCATTTGCTTTGACTTGAAGAGTGTGTTCAGCCAATACAAACCAGAGACACAAAGAAACACATACAACTGAGGAACCATGAGCCACTATTCAAATGTTAGAAAAATAACTAAGCACGACTACTTAAAAGTACATGATCTTTCCATTTCAGTTAATCACTTCCCCAGCAAGACAAACACATACAGGTGAAAACTGTTCATGGAACGAACTGAGACCACAGGATGTGTCTCAATCCATGTACAGCCTCAAACAAGATCAAGGCAGCTCTGCTTCTTTGAGACAATAACATCCAACCAAAAGATTAACAAACCCAGTACCCAAGCCTTAAATGAATGGGTGTGCATGTGTGATCAGGAGCATACCTCTGCAATGAAGATCACTTGCTCTGCAGCATTCAACAACACCACATCTGTCATCCTTCATCTATGTTCTTTCATTCTAATAAAATTCTTTGGATGTAAAGACACACCCAGCCACTCTCATGCATCAGGAGTCCTGAAAATGTAGACACAAGGGGAGTTTGAATAGAGAAATCAGCTGTGGGTGAGACAGTGTCGGGCATCATTGTGGCGTAGTTATCGGACACACTGCAGCCTCTGTGAGTGAGGAAACAGGGTGAGGCTGGCATTTCTCTCTCCAAGTCAACAACGAAGCACAAATATAACCCTTGTGTTGGCCTTTTCCAGCCAGGGCCGTGTCCATGGTGTAGAAACTTTATTGGCCTTCCACTATCATCGCTCGTTTGGTTTCACAATCTGCCCACAGTTCACACAATAGTGCTACAAGTGACGGCAGTGCCATATATAACACCAAGAAACCAGAACGTGCAGTGCCAGCTCCCTCGAACCACACCCGAAATACTAACACAGAGGGCACTTTTTTTGCACTTCTTCACTCAGGAACATTTATACTTTGCGTTTAAACTAATAGCAGTACACACATGGCTTGAGGTTATAAGTTGGTGTTGAATATATTCTGATAACAGGCTCTGTAGTCAGTCTCCATTTGTCTGGGAAACGGCACATTCCTTCAGGTAGTTCAAACATTTGGTTTATGTAGAGCCAGGGATGCCATTGCATAATCCAAATCATGTCACACCACACAACCACTCCTTTATTTATTGTTTAAAAAGGGTAATTGACATTCCTCAAAGGAAAATGTATTTTGATGTACCTGCCGATCCAGTGCAGTTTCCTTTTTTTTTGGTTTCGTGAGCAGTCAAGTCTTGTCAATAATTTGCTTAATCAAACGGCGGCAACAAGTGAGACTTTGGACTCCTCTCAGTGGGGGATTTGTTCTTTCAGTTACTGGAGGTCACGGAGCAAAAGCTAGACTCATAGCCATATATATATTCTAAACTCGCTAAAAAATAAAGCTGCAGGTTCAGGACATAATTGTGGATTCAGTTGGTTTAACATTGTTATTTGATACATTGTTATTATAAAAATATTAATTATAGCCACTTTAAGTATCAAAAATAGATTATGCGCAGAGGTACACTGCAGAGTATTATGTATTTATATTATATATATATATATACTGTATATTACATTATTTGATTATTATTATTGATGTTAATATGTAACCAGCAGTTTAATGTCCAATTTAGGTGTAGCTAATTATACCTCCTTTATATATTGTTGGGTTGCTTAATCTATAACAGTGAATCACTTTTTTTATCAGTAAAATGAGATTGACAAAGTAACTAGTATATATAGCTGTCAAATAAATGTGTAAGTGTAGTAAAAAGTACAGTATTTCCTTCTTAGATATAGTGTATAAAGTATAAAGTGGCGAAAAAAGGAAATTTCAACGTTCAGTGCAAATAATTCAGACGTGTACATACATACTGTACTTAAGTAAATGTATTTAGTTACTTTACAACAGAGCTCATAGCTTTTTCTCCAAGGCATCTGAGTTTTACAACATCTACAGTATATAAGATCAGATATGCTGTAATTCCTCTTAGATTTACTATGATAGACAGTAGGTACAAGAGGGGTAAACCTGTGGTTCATGTAGCTTACACATTTAAATAAGCTGAATAGGCATGGGAGTCCCTCAGCAACTACAGTCTATCAGCAGTGTGTAATGTTACAGTATAATGACTGTGCATTCTTGGTTCCACACACTGCAATGTCCACCTTCTCAGGCAGATATCCTGTTTAAGTATGTCTATGACACATGGCACTTGTTAAAACATTCAAAGAGGTCAAGTGAACAGTAATCAGCTGACATTTTGTGTCATTAGGGAAATCCTGGCATGTTCTAGCCTTTTTATTTATGTCAACTCAAGAGTTGTGGTCCTCGTCCAGCCTCGACTCCATGCTGCTGATTTTCCAAATGGCAGCTAAGGGTCTACAGGAAGTGGCTGAAGTTAAAGAGAGCACTTTCAGATGCCATGATCCATCTTATGCACTCTAATGCCCTCAGCCCTCATTTCCTGGGCAGCTGTTAGAAACGGACAGAGTTGGTCTAAAGTAGCCAGTGAATCATATTCTCCAATGAATCAGATTCAGTCTGGTCAGTATTACACCTCTGGGTGTGTGCACTTGGTTATAGTTCAACGAAATGTGGATGACGTCCTCCAGAACAAATCACTCAACAGCACACAGTCTCTTATCAGTCTGTTCCTCTATTACAACAGTTTGTCATGGTATATGTATATGTTAAATATATGACACATTTTGATATTGATTGTCTTTGTAGCTACTACATGTCTTTGTCACAAAGCAGGTTTCACAACAATGTGAGGCAATAGTGAAACATGCACCCCAGATGGTGGTAAGGCCAATACTACAACAACTGCAAAGCTCAAAGGTCAAAATAGACATCCAATAATCTTGTATGGCTGCCATGACAACACAGACCAGTATGAATTAAACTGTGTTCTCAGCACACCTTGCTTTAGTCAATATCTGACTCCAGTTATATACCAAAAGAAATATACTGGCCTGGTTAATAACTAGAGTTCAAGCACAAACTATCAATGTGTGAAATTTAGCATTTCTCATGGAGCTCAATAAGACTAATCAATCCTAAGTCAACGAGAAGTTTCTTTTTCAGTGAACTAGTGTTGAATAGTTAAAAAAAAAGAAAATGTTTGGCAATTTTACTCGTTAAATGACTGAAACGATTAATCAATCGTCAAAATAGTTGACGATTAAATTTCTGCTGGTCGACTTTGATTAATCATCGATCTTTGCAGCTCTAGTTCAAATACAAAACTATATATTAAAGTTTCACTGTGTGTAACTATAACTATATATGTAAAATATAAAAGTAAAATTAAATAAACTGAAATTTGTATAAAAGATAGTAATGAGAAAGAAACAAAAGGCAGCTGATTGCTTTATGTATCAGTGAAGGGGTTTGCTGGAAAAAATAGGAGGTGAAATGAAACGTACAGCACCAACAGGATAACAACCTTATTGCTGCTGAAACAGAGCACAAGGAAGCTGAGCAAAGCACCTGTCAGACTGGGTTAAAGGGAGTGAAGGTTGGACACACACCAGGGGCAAAGACAGCTGATAGGGACAACTTTCTCTCTGTGCTTTGCTCTCTGGGGCTCATTTGCAACATAGGCTCTGATAAGCAACAGTGAAATAAAACCAGTGGTTGCTTGACTGCAGCCTTGTTTGGGATTATTTCCCTATGTTGTGCCATCTCTCTCAGTATGAGTTATGAATACTGCAGTTGGAGATGAAATGATGCTGCATTTAAGAGCAAAAGTGACTAAGAAATCTATTTGAAGAAGAGATTCCCTTCGTACAATTCATCAGGACTAACTTGTGTACAAAAGCACTCAGCTGGAACAGTCAGAGCAGCTGCAGGTTCATCTAAAAAAAACTGAGAACCTACAACTGTTGAGCATGTTTGAGGTGAGCAACAGTGTGCTGCAGCAGCAATCAAAGACACAAATAACAATGTCTGTATTTTCCTTTGAATGAACAGACTCCCATATTGGATAATACAGGGACAAAACCACAACCTCAACTGCAAACCTCATTCAAACTTCCACAAGTGCACAAACACACACACAGGTGTACTGTAAAGACCACATGCAGAGGGGGAATGTACTGGGAGGAGACAGCACACTATTAAAAGCTCTTCTTCTGAGTCCTGACACCATTCCAATCAATCCCGCTTGTCAAAGTGACCCCCAAGGTCCTAAAAATAGAAAGTGAGCCTCCCCCTCTGACCAAACCCCCGTACACAGACAGACATGGTGGCAAAGAGCTGAGCTACAGTACACTCAGCTCCGACAGAACAGTCAGTGGGACTGGGACATTTAAAGGATTTCATGCAAAAAGGGTTTGAAATCATGTTGTGTCATTTAAGAACAAAAGTTATTTACCTCCAATTTCATGGGAAAATGTTATACAAGAGGGAAAAAGTCTGATAACGCACAGGTCCATAAAATAATTGTCTCTATATTTATGACACTGAATGAGTCATTCAGTGAATCATATTGCCGTATCTAAGGGCAGCATATCCTCTGCTGTGGGTAAAGGGTGTGTCTTGATAAAAGGCCGGCAGATTTATTTATTTAGAGTTCATATTCCAACGTACAGCGCATCTGCCTCTCATTGACATCTGCCTTGTGACGGCTGTGGTTTCGACACCATTGTCAGTGTTACTGAAGAATATATGAGTGGGTGGATCATGGGGAAAATGTTCCTAGACGTTGTGGCAACATCTTAAAGGAACATTCAAACTGACTTTAATTGCACAACTAAGTGACATAGAGTTGCAGAAAGAAACAGGAGCACCACTGGTATGCAGCATTGAAAAAGCTCACAACTTCATGACATCATCTTGCATTATTTTGACACCTAAAGTGATGTATTTGTTATTAGGTGCCTATCTACTTTAAGTTTAACAACCTGCATGTATTTCTGCTAAAGCACTTTTCTTTGTGCTTGCACAGCGGTGCTGTGTCACAGTGGATGGACTGTGCCCGGAGCTCTGACTTACCTCACTCCCTCCTGAGGGCACACCTGTGTAAAAACTGAACAGGTTATTCAACATACTGCATACATCTCTGGCCGTCACGCAACTGACAATAGAGCAACTGTCAGAAACTAAACAACTATAAACACTGTAGTAGTATCTTGACGTTTTTTATCTCACTCGCTAACTCATACACCAACTAAAGTGAACTTCTTTCTGTTCACACTATCATGTATAGCCTGTAATTGACATCCATGACTAATATTTTGTGACGATTTTCTAGACCTGCACCAAGAATATGATCAGGCATGAGAGCACATGCTTTTTTCTTCTGAGTCAATTGTCATATTTTAAAGAAATACATAGAGCTGTGCTGAAGCAAGTGCTTACCAACACAAGAACACACACACACACACACACACACAAACACACACACACAAACACACACACACACACACACACACACACACGCACGCACACACTGAAATAGTCCTGACCTTTTTTTAACTGCAGCTTAAATCATCCCTCACATGAGGAGACACATGCTCTGAAATACAGTGTAGTTTGAAACCTACATTTAAATGTCATATATACTTTTGTGTTCAATGGGACCATATATACAAGGTGAGAATTAGTTCAATCAAGGAAGAAACATGAGTTGAACTCAGCTTACAGGAGGACCTAAACTCTGTGAATGGCAAGGACAGGTATCAAAATGTCACAGTAGTATTAATATATTACAACGCTCACAAGATCAGAACTTACTTGACTGTAACTCTTGTGGATAAGTCCTGAAGATCTCCTGGGTGAAAGAGCTGTGCTTCCTTTAGTCCGAGCTTCCCGCAGGCCTTGAGGAAGACGTTAAGGTTGTCCTGGACAAAGAACAAAGCAGGGATGAGGGTTGTCCACCTTCAGAGGCAGCGGCAAAGAATAATCACTCAAGAATTTTCTGGCAGGGACACAGCCTGCAACTCATTGCTTCCAAAGTTCATATCAGCAGAGAACAGAGTGGGACGGGGAGGAGCATGTGTGTAGCAAATAAGAAGTGATCCAGCGCAGAACACACAAACACACACGCAAGAGGGGAGAGGCTGCGTGACAGGAGCTGACTGACAGCAGCAAAGCTACCTGTGGGCTGGGTTAGGATGGGGACAAAATCAAAATGAGGAAGTATGTCATCAGAGCTTTGCACAAGTCCCACCCAACCGGCCATGCGAGTGCAAAACTGACACACACAGGAGCACAATGCCTACTGGAGTCTCCTTCTCTTCACACCCTGAAACTGTCCCCTCCTCTTTCTGCCATGCCCTTCACTGGAGAATACCTGTGGAATCTGTGGGGCGGTGGAGTATTTTGGAGACATTTCGTTGCTATGAAACATCGGTCGGGTGACATAAACAAGAAATATTTTTCCTGAAGCAACTCAAGAGGACATGGGAGTGTCCTACACTGTCAATCATTTCACATCGCATACAGTTTATATGTGTGCACATGATTGGACAGATGTGGAAGTTTAATGCACAATAGCAAAAATAATAAAAAATAAAAAAAAAAGTAATCTTCAACCTTGAAAACACAATTTCTTTCCGGGGTTATGACTTTTTCCAGTTGTATTTCCAAGTGTCTTGTTTGTAAATCTGCACTTCCCATTGGGACAGATCTACTTAAGAAGGTTTTATGTAATGACACATGGCCTCAACATGGGCTGGAATAATTAAGGGGTAGCTAGTTCTATATTTAAATGGCAAACATGCTTATTAGCAAATGGTAGGACAGAGCTGACCTCTCTGTGCAGGAATCCCTTACTAACAGCTTTATTTGTCCCTTAACGGCACTTAGACAGGCCCCACAGGTCACTGTGGGCCCCTACAGGCCAAGGATCGCTATGTGAATGAAAGTGAAAGATTATTTCTGTATCCGCCCCATGATTCAGATCCGCTCCAAAATTGAATGGGTTCCATGCTCTACCCTTCCACCAAGTTTGACAGACAAAACAAACAAACAAACAAACAAACAATGAACCAACAAACAAATGGACAAACACAAACTGAAAACCTATCCTCCTTGGCGGAGGTAATAACAAACTTGTCATTCCTCTCTGGTGGACAAACTAAACAACTATTTCTATACTCTGAAAGAACACAGGCCATAAAAGGCAACTGAGCCTTATTGCGGCAATGTAGATGAAAATCTCACGAAGGACATTAGACCCTGGTTTTACAAAAACTCACCGTAATGTAATCATGGCCTATATATAAAAATAATATAATTTACGTACGTAGGTATGAATGTCATTTAACCTCAAAGAGCATTATGAACACAATGAAAGAAAAGTCCCAGAACATGCAGAGATAATGATGAAGGAATGTTATGCTGACTTGTGCCTGCACATAATCCTGCTAAATATGCTGAAACCATCCAGCAGCCTCTAATCCTCTAATGCCGACTTGAGGACCCTGATTTAAGCATTTCACACTGAGAGACGGAAATATTTGACTCATAAGGTGTCTGATTTGGTAAAAAAAAAAAAAAAAAAGGATCTCCGTCCATACTGGTCACATTGTGGTCACTCTATTTCTTCCACTGTATTCTTTGTCTAAGATGGGCATACTCTACAATTACCCTCAACTGACCCTTGGCAATCCTTCAAACACCAAGCAAAGCTATGGTTAAAATATCAGGCTACACATTCAGTCTTGTGAAAATAAACCAAGAAGAATACTTGAAATGCTGTGTCTCCTGAAACAGACCCTATAAAATACCCTCCTTTCCCAACAGTCAGATCCAGTCATAACATGCACCCATACATATAAATACAGTAACAAAACCGGTCATTGCACGTATGATTACACAGGCATTTAGATGAGTAAAGAAACACACTCAGGGTCTGTTTATCTCCTCCCACTTCTACCTCAACTCACCAAGGAGTTGGTGTATGCGGAAACATCCAGCACCATGTCAATTACACTGTATTTACGGTGGGCAGAGGCTGATGGAGTCATCTTTAACTCCCTCCCTCTGGATTCAGACCAGTGGGCCTCAAATCCGGGCCACCGCTCACGTAGCTGACCGACCCACCACACAACTTGTCGGCTTCCTGCCCAGCACTGGTAAAAGCAGAACTGGGACAGAACCAGGGTGCCCTGACCCAAACCCACAATTCACTGACTGATTGGCAACAGGCAGAGAAGTGTGCTGACATGGGAAACGTTCCCTTGGACACAAGTGAAGCCAAAGAATAGGCCTAGGTCTGAAGCCAATGTTGCTAAATATTCCGAAAAACCAGAGATTTCCGTTTTTTTCCCCTTTTTTTCCCTCCCTGGGCTTTTTATTCCACCAGAGCTGAAGCCTGGTAACAATTTGAGTCCTGAAATATTTCAGATAGCAAGACTAAAAGGACAACTGTGACATGAAATGTTCATATTTGAGTGTTAATGAGGCATGTTTGCAAATACTTTTGCATTCAGCACAGATTTAAGTGATACTGTATCTGCATTTTTTTTAAAGGCACCAACAACATTACTCTTGTTCTTTGTCCTTCTTCCACAAGCAATGCAACATTTTTGGAAGTTAGGCATACTAGAAAAGCAGCATTTTACCAGTTTCTTCTTCCCTGACAACATTCAGGGGAGATGAATAGCATACATGACGACAAACCCTATGCAATAATCTTTACTATGTGGAGACAAGTGGCTAAACATATACATTTAATGCTTACATTATTTCACAATTTCAAAGAACACAGCTAAAATCCAATTAGAAAATTCCATCACTTAAAGAATAGACATGTTACTATTTATAGAGATGAGAGATAGAGGACAATCTTAGCACACTACTTGACTGCTATTCACACAGCAGAGTGAGAGTAAGTAGTGTTTGTTTGGAGAACTCCCCACTTTTCTCCATGTGGTTGGCAGTAACTGATAGCCGCTGGCCAACCAAGAGCCTTCACATTTGCTGGAGAATTTATGATCAGGTGGTTTCAGGTTTGTGTCCAAGTCTCGGAAATACCACACCAGCGCTACTGATGGAGGAGATACTTTACCTCATTACCTCAGCAGGTGCCCAGCCAGTTAAATTACTAACAGTCCAAAACAAACTGACAGGACATTTGATTTATGCCATAACACAGATATGATGGTACAGTGTTTGGTACAGCAAATACTATGTTTACTGTTTAAATCTAGCATGAATGCCAGTCTGTTTCTTCTACTGCAAACTTGTCATTGTCTTGCCAAACATGTTGAGTGTTACTGAGCCCACCGACATACACTCAGACTGCCTGGGTTAAGGTTGGGGTTCTCCACAATTCCCCTAGACAGCTGGACTCAATTACTCCCACAAGAGAGAGCTTTGTGAGGGATGGGTTTAAGGTAGGGTTTTCAAACCTCTACTTCCCGAGCACTTGCATGCAGACACTCCCAAAACAACTGAGCCACTGTGGCCCAGAAGGCCTCTGCCGTAAGCTGCTTCAATTTGAAGACATTGCAAGGCCTAGAAGGTGAAGAAGTTGAGAAACACTGATGCAATAACAGGTTATTACGTAAACCAAACTGCCCCCTTCTGACCTCCCGTCACTCAATCAAAAACCTAATTATATACCAGTACAAAGACTTTTTGTCTTAAATGACTTTGATTGAACGCAGCCTCAAGCATGGCAGACATCATATTTAGGGTGCACTCAAATGTGGCTAGTGGCCTTTCAAGCAACTCCACGTTCACTGAACTTATTAGTGTGGATGGTTATGAGGAGCGACAAGTCACTGAGGCAAACACCTCTCTCTCATTGGCAGCCATGCCTCAGACCTGTCACCAGTTGGCTCGACTGCTGCTGCTGCACCTCGCGTTGCTTCCTCACATCTTAACACATGCTCAACACAACAGACACGTTTACAACAGTAATAACAGGACACAAAGCTGTGTAAAAGAAAAAACTAGGAGGAGCTGTTGAGGCTATGTGTTAAGATATATTTTACATGTCACAAAATGTGCATGCAATGTCCTATGTCCCATGTTTAAGCCGAATAAAAAAAGAGACTTACCAGTCCAGCAATAGGTGTGGGCAGTCTGTTAACCCTCTTGATGATACCAGGCTTGATCTTGTTGATCAGACTGCGAGCAAAAGAAAGAGAGAGAGAATATTAGGGAAAGGAAGAGGGTAAGTGAAAGCACTTGGTCATTGGCTAGGCTGGCCTAATAAAAAAAGAATGAAGAAAAGTGTTGCAAAGTCTTGGTGTTGTGTGTTTACGACTTTGTTTAATGGTGGCCACCTGGTTTCAGTTTAGTAAATGGTTAGTGCTGCACCATGATGTAAACACACTCCTAAAACATACCCTGTCCTACTGGAACAACCCCAAACAAACCTGGAATCCCCACATATCAGCTCAGAAAACAGTAATGGTTTTTGATCGATGATGATGCATTTATTCAAAGGAAGGTAGAAATTCCCCAAATAATACAAACAACGCCACAGTGTAAAAAACACTCTGTTGTGCAGGTATTGCCTCCACATTGCACACTTTATAATACATTATACTCGGAGTAGGGCTGCAATTGATTGATTAATTGATTATCAAAACTGTTGCAGATTGAACGACTATATTCTCACATATATTAATAGATGGATGGATGCACTAACAAGTAAACAGCATTTAATGTTGTAGTTGGTCAAGCTAATATTAACTGTTTTTTATACTGTTAGCTATATAAATTGGTCATATGTGTTGCATGTAAAATCTTTATCTGCAGATAAAAAGGTGCAAAGATCTCACCCTTTACTTGTTTTTAAGAAAAAAACAGCATTGTGCAAGCTCAACATGAGACTAAATGAGTTAGGGTGTTTGCAGTGAGTATCTTCCGCTCTCTCAGCAGACAGACTGGGGGTGGATGGGATGGGGGGGGGGGTTTGAGAACAGGTTGACAATAGATGCAGAGAAAGAATGCAAAAGGAATGTGACTTTAAGTTACTCATTTAGCGGTGAAACAATAGAAAGCGGTAATATTTCATCAGATAACACACATTGCAACCTAAGTAGGATGTAATCATGTGTGCGACCCACACTAAACATTCTCTTCCAAGCAGTTGTGATAACCAAAACACAATGGGAATGGAGGCTGAGTTTCTAAGTGAAAGCAATTTGATCTCTGCCTTCCTCTTCCTCACGCTGAGAAAACATGGACAGCTCCCTGAATGAAAGTGTCTCTGTTGTTGAGCAAACAGTGGAGTCAGGCTCAAATCAGCAGAAAGATGGGCTTCTTCTTTGAAACGATGCCAATAGAGGTTTGGAAGATTCTGCATGGGCTGCTGGCAATTACAGCTTCCTGCTGATTCGTGCAAATCACATCACTGTGTCCATCCACCAGGGATTCCCACATATACATGTATAAAAAGGGACATAATGCACACACACACACACACACACACACACACACACACACACACACACACACACACACACACACACACACACACACACACACACACACACACACACACACACACACACACACACACACACACACACACACCACAAGTCTTAAAAGAGCAGTTGGTGAATCAATGCAAAAGCCAATTCTAAATAAATTTGTTCCTCTAACTCATCAAAACTTGATGCATCCGGGCTAATGAGAAAGCAGGGTGCCCTGGCTCTCCGATGTGGTTGCAGCTGGAGGCTGGTGGTTGCAGCTGGAGGCTCTCAACAGGCAACCCAACCCCTCTTGAAATAGATCACACTTCATATTCTCAAGACCACAGAGGACAGATCTGACACTGGAAACATCAACTAACTACACAATACAACCTCTATTGTGCTGTCTGGAAACACTGGCTCACTTTATGTGGCTGACAAACAAACAGGGACCCGGCAGGGGGTCTGGCTGGGAAATATCAGTAACACTTACATTGGAGCGCAGACCTGGAGGAGAGCAGAGGGCTTCCATATGAATGAGTGGCTTAGGAGAGGTGCCTGGGAACAGCACAGTACTTACTCACACAACAGAACCCCATTCTCCAGCGCTGATCGGAAGTCGTCGCTCTTAAATGTTTTCTTGGTTACTGCCTGGAAAAAAATGGATACAAAAACAGTGAGCAAAATAGCGAGAAGGGTTGGGTGAGGAGAGGAGGCGGGGGTTAGTGTGTGTGTGGTGGAGTGGGGAGGTTGGAGAAGAAAGGTAGGATGTTGAGAACAGTAGCAGAGGAAGTCAGAGGTATTTCCTCCTGAGTTCCTACAGCGTCTGTGGGACAGAGTTGAGCACAGTTCTTCAGGTATTCCCCAGGGGCTCTCGAGTGGCTCCGTTCCTCTCACTTTAATGCTAAAAGCTGGTAAACGGGAGAGCTGTGCTAAAACTGTGCTGGAGCCTGGCTGCCCAAGCCGCAAGGCTATGGGAGCATCTGGAGCGCTGGAGGGACACAGCGCTGTGTTATAGCCACATGCCTTTCCCATAATCTCAAACCACCACTGCAGCAACACCAAGAGTCATTATGCAGGAAAACATACACACACTGCATGCGTGACTTCCAGCTTACACACTTAAACACATGCACATATACAGTAGACACACAGAAACAAACAACCTCCTCATCTGTAGCTTTTTTTACATCCACAATTTGTAGCCTTTTATATATATATGCAATCTGTATTTCCTCAAAAAGGCAACACTGGTATGTTTTTTAATGTTTTCATGTCAAACCGTGTTATGGGATATCAAATGCATGCTGATGGCCACACCTTAACAGAGCTTCCCGTTCTGTTTTGCTGGAATGTTTCCACCATCAACGTCTTAAACAATCAGTACCCAAGCAACTAAATCCAACACAAATCATAACCTTGGAAAGCAATTAGAGTGCATACTTTATTTATTATATTATATTATATTATACTCTATATGTATTATTTTAGAAAATGTTTTTTTTTTTTAAATCTAAAGTATAGACATGTATACATGGATATATGTTGCATTCTAGTAAATGCAGTACTTCATGAGTAAATAGCAAAAATGCTGAAAGATGATCCCAGTAAAAGAAACAAACTGGGAGGACTGGCAGCCACATTGTTGCAGAATTAGTTTCATAACAGTCGCTAATTATTAATATTATTGGAACTGACTGCATGGAAATTAATTAATTAACATTACCAATAGGGCAAAGGAGCACACATATTATACTGTAAGTACCCAGTAAGATAAGACAGCTTGCCATTAACCAAAGCGCACACACACAAGCACACACTGACGCACATGCCAAAACAAGTCGAATGGGTCTCACAAACCAAATTGGTCGGATTTGCCGTTTTCCTTTCAAGGAAAAGGGACCAAAGCTGGGACAATCACTGGCATAGCTAAGCACAGGCCATCATTTTGTGGAGGGCAGGAGAAACCAGAGCAATTAGATAGACTGCCTAGAAGACACTGTTACTATTTCACACAGTCGTGTTACACCTCAGACCGAACCTGGGTAACCTGACATAGCCTTAAATACCCATCATGCCAAGAGAATTAGACCATATTGTAATAGATGAATAACGCACAGTGTGATCAAGCTATTGTTGGGAAATACTTCTGTTTTGTTTACAAAACATAATGGGATCATGGCCTGCTCCTCCTTCATTGACAAAAATAATACCATAACCAGACACTGAAACACAATAAACAGGAACACAGACAAGCACAGCTGCAAACATAGTCACACACACAGAAAACAAACTTCACAGTACAGTGTATAAACAGTCAGGTGCTGCAGTTGGCATATGAAATCCTGACCCCTGCTGTTCTGTATGCGGGGACAACAGCTAGGATTCATGTAGGCAAACAAACAATGCAGATGGAAAGAGCACAATCACTTGAATTACATCTATATGGTTGCAGACTTAAGATGTTTGATAAGAAAACGTGTAAGAAAAAACATCAAAGTAACAAAGAAACAGAACGAATGTGATAATTAAGATATTATCTCCAAGTTGGTGTGTGGAAGGTGGGACCCACCCTAGTACTGAAGCTTGCGCTAAGCTGGCTGTAACAGAATAGTTTTCTCCTCTCTATCATCATCATTAGAGGTATTAACTCCCCTTAGATCCAGCCTGCTGTGCCCTCTCTCTCCTGTTGAACTCGCCATGTGGGATAACAACTCTAATCTGCAACAACATACTGCTATTCTGATTCTGAACACGGGAGATTTAAAGCAGGAGCAGAAATTTCAAAAACAGCTTGCCTTCCTGCAAAACCAAACCATCGCTCCCCTTAAGAATGTGCTGCAAAACATGTTGAAAGAACTGGGTTTTGTTACGCTCCCCCCCCCCCCCCCCCGACATTAAAAGATAGAATGTGGTATTCAGAATTCATTACGGGCTCTTAAAGTTAAAAAATTATTCAAATTCATATTATTATTATTATTGCAGTGAACCAAGAATGGTGTCTCGGTAGAAGAAAACTGATCAGAGTATTTGAGTAGTCTTTGGCCTGGGTCTATGACCACAGCTATTGTTTATTCATGCAGGGCACTGAGGCAAACCAGTATTCAAGCCCCCCCCCCCCCCCCCCCCCCCCCTTCCACTAATTGTTCCTAAAACATTTCTGCAGAGGACATGGGCATGGGTCATCAGAGGGCAACTGGGACCTTCTGCAAATATTTCAGGGATCTGACTCAAGGAAAATATACCACCGTAGAAGCAATCAGTATCAACCCCATGAACATAGCAGAAAAATAGAACTACATCAGCATGTAACTGTGAGTGAATGGCTTCTTGTGTGAGTATATCTGAATGCATGTGTCCTAGTTTCTAATTGCTCTTTAACTAAACAGTCAAAAAACCCAAAGGGTGCTACAGTGAGGTGAGTAATGATCCCATCCGTTCACACAGCTCGTGGTATGATAAAACAACACAATAACATTGGTCACAGAAGGCCGTTCATGAGTACTGGCTGCAGGACCACCATACGTTACTAGAAATAGATAAGTAGGGAAAAAAACAATACAAATTCAAGAAAAGAAAAAAAAAACGTCTGGTTCCTGCTTCTCATGTAGAATTGCTACTTTCCTCTGTTTTATTTCATTGCAAATTGAATATCTTTGAGTTGTGGACTGTTGATTGAACAAAACAATCTAAAGATTTTAAAATGGGCTCTGGGTTATTAAAATGGGCACATCTGACTATTTTCTGACATTTTATGGACAAAAACAATGAATTGTGAGAATATATTCAGCAGATTGATTGAAAATGAAAATAATAAATTCAAGCAATGTCAATCGCCAATGTGGCATTGTGCTACGTTGTTTCCCCAACAACATACACCAAAACCATAAGGATGCTTGGAGTTGCTTCAGTGTTACATGACAGCAACAAGATAAGTAACAACACTACAAAAAATCCACCGGATCGCGTTCCCTTTGATTGGCTGCTTTGTTCAAGAGTATGTGAGGAACACAATGCAATCCTTTTCAACCAGCCACACACAAACGCAAACCAAAACTAGAGCTGAAATCCTATACAGATTATGGCCTGGGTTATTACATGACCTTAAAGCAAATCAATGGCTGTAGTGAAGCCCTACCTAAAACCTGTTTAAAGAGGTATTCTGAGTATTTTTGGGTAACACCTTCCTGAGTGGCTCTTTGAGAAAATAAATTCTTGTCCATTAGAACCTTAACAAAAGAAAAACTAGCATGACATGTCCGACACTGCTGCACTACGCTTGTGATGTATTAATACAGCAAGCTATATTTGCTAAAACCAATCAGTGAAACCATAAAAAGCACTGGAACATATCAAATCTATTACATAAGCATTGATGAGATTACTAACAAGCAAACTAACTTAGTTATTACTTATGACAGACTGTGTTTGTGTTTACAGGCGGGCATGTGCATGACCTTCTGACCTGTAAATTACATAAACACTGCAACTTGTTCTCATCTGTCAAAGCATTCACACGTATAGCCTTTCTATTCAATTAACAAGGACTTCTATTATTCTACTCAGCCCTATGGTTGTAGGACAGCGCCCTGTGCTGACAGCAGGCCAGCTCTGAGGGGACTATGATCACAGCCATGGCAGCTAATGCCGGAATGTGTCCATGTGACAGGCTCCAGACCATTTCTTCTAGTTTTTAACAATACCACCAACCTCGCCATGCACACATGCCTCTGTTTAAAGTGCTATGAAGCCAAGCAGCTTGTTAATCATTCAGTGGCAGAATCCAATAGCCACAAAACTTGGTCTTTGAGGGGAAAGTGTTTGTCTCGTGCCAGAACTTGGTCTCTGATTGCGATTTTATTTCCCCTACGGCAAAACCTCTCATGCCTACACTGTAAATATACTCGTAGCATGGTCGGTACCTTTACCTATTCAACTTGTTCAGCTTCCTGCTCTCTCTCACTAATCTTTCTGACCCTCCCTGAGATCATGCCCCCACCACCGTCCACGAGGTAAGCCACTACAATGGGCCAGTGTGCAAGTGGGAGAGACTCTGATGTCACATCAGAAGAATTCTGATTCACCCCTCATGAAATTAGAACAATAATTGTTTAGTTACAGCCGTGCAGCAGCTCCACGCCACCCTGCTGGGAAGAGAATTTGCGAGATGGGGAAACATAATTTTACCCACTTGTAAAAAGAAAAGACGGAATGAGAGTCTGGCTGGAGGTCGGATGGAAACTTTAAATAATTTGACATTTTGGAAATAAAAAGGGCTGGTGGATAGGTTTTTGTTGAGTTGGTAGCTGTTTTGCATTTTGATTACCGGGTACATTATGACCATAAAAATAACATTTTCTACCTCAGAAAAGGAATCACCTGTTGAAACCTCTACTCTATTACATATTGTTAAGAAAGTGTCATACACATCACAGGAGCCATAGTGTGTGATTCCTTTTTTAAGTTTTTGATTCATTTAACGACATCTGAAATAGCAATATGAATATTCTGTGTATGGCTACGAGTATTACATGTTACAGCAAGTGTCATAAGGTGTCGCAAGGTAGAAACCTCAACCCCAGTCAATTTATCTGTTCTAATCTTGATTGATCTGTGGTTAGAGTAAGTGTGTGGTAAAATAGATTGTTTTTCTTAATTGCTATGGTGATTTGCTCACTACAGTACATGCTTGAAACTGTAGCCTCAAATAAACCATGGGAAACAAACTGATAAGCAGGTATAGGCAATATCCAACAAAGGAAGCAGCAAGCAAACAATATAATGATGAATGCGATCAAATCAATGTACCTGTATTCTGAGATGGTTAAAATAGAGGGCATGGCTAATGCTTGGATGATTTCTTGTGGCTGAAATAATAGACTTGATTCTATTTTACCAGTTACCTGAGACATGAGGTCAAGGGTGACACATGCCTCCATGCATCTGTTGGTCCAGACTACTATTATCTGAAACTTTGGGTTAAGCAGCTGAGTGAAACCCAAGCAACATACTTCTAAAATTTAGAAGTAATGTATATGTTGAGAATCGAAATCAGGTATGTATTGGAAAGTAAAACCCAGCTTCACCCCTGAATAGGTGCATGTCAGGTCTCATATATGAGGGTAAAATCTTTCCTGAATTGCAATATGGTGAAGCAGTTGCCAATTTGATTACACCTTATGATTTCCAATAGTCTTGTCAGTTATTGTAAAGAAAGGTGTTGAGATAGTTTCCACTCACCTCAATCCATCTCTGCGCCTCCAAGTAGGCTTCGTCGTAGCTGACAGTGGACTGCTGACGCCACTCCATCACAAACACGTTATTATCCGAGCTGCACTGGGTGGCCAAATCGCGTCCTAGTGGCCCGCATTTAAAGTCCAGTGACATAAAATGTGGGCCAGTCCAAACAAGCAGACACGATAAAACGCACTCAAAACTCGTCAAGCAGTATCTAGAGCATCACAGGTGAACGTGTAATCACACTACTCATTCAGGAAAAATGCCTCCTATTGTTCATTTCCAACAGCTCATCCCTGACTGAATGCAAGGTGTAACAGTTATGCATTCCCTTTTGCGTCACCTTGCTGTTGCTTACCTGTTCTTTCATTCGACACACCTGTGGTTGGTTTCTTTCGGCAATTTTATACACTCTGCGCGGTTTACTCCAGCTATGCAGCGGTCTAACGAGTCCTCAAGAGTCCGACCGGGGCTCGACCACGTCTGGTAGAGGCACTGACAGGATTCTCTTCTCATGAACTTTAAGCAGGAGAGTTTCCAAAGTGGGGTCCGAGGACCACCCACGGGTCCTTTGAGCGGCTTCCAGGTGAAAACAAGTTGGCTGATATTTCCCTCTCTGAAGATTATTTTGATCCCAGGTTTTCACTACCACCCGTACAGTCTACACTGAATCATAACCAGCTGAAACATATTCTCACATTCCAGTTCCACCGGTCAAAATGGTATTACATATGTGGGCTGCTGAGTAGGAACTGTTTAACCAAATGTTAAAAAAAAAAAAAAAAAAAAGTTTGCGTCCCTGGATAAACTCCTCTACTTGAAGGAGTTCGGCTCTCCTGTTTCAACAAATCTCTTCTCCTGCAACGCCACGCAGCGGCGGTTAGGGTGCAATGCAGGGCCTGGAAAATGTACCTCCATCAATTGGTAAGTGACTAACCTAACCCTTAACCCTAGGTGATATTACTGATATTTTGCTGATAACATTTTGAATGTAGGACTTTTACTTCTAATGGGAGTACATTTTCTATATTAGTAGTTTTACTTTCCCTAAAATAATCTTCTTTCTAGGGCTGCAACTAACAATTATTTTCATAGTAGATTAATCTGTTGATTTTTTTTCTCGATTAATCGATTAGTTGTTTAGTCTCTAAAATGTCAGAAAATGGTGAAAAATGTGGATCAGTGTTTCCCAAAAGCCCGAGATGACGTCCTCAAATGTCTTGTTTTGTCCACAACCCAAAGATATTAAGTTTACTGTCTCCGAGGAGAGAAGAAACTAGAAATTATTCACATTTAAGAAGCTGGAATCAACGAATTTACTTTACTTTTGTCTTGAAAACAAGACAACTTATTGATTAATCGTTCCAGCTCTACTTCTTTCACAACCGTCTAAGGAGTAGCCTCTCACCTTTGGTGGAGCACATGTGGTTGGCTTTGACTGAATATAACAAAGAAAAATGAGCAGTTTGCAAAAGTCAACCTTTTCTGTAAAATGTAAAAGAAATAATAATAATCACCACCGTCATCATATGGTCACCTTTTGTATTAAGAGACTTCACAAATGTGAACATATCCTTTGCATTTTGAGAAAAGCATACTCCTAACAGGAGGTATTTTGACTATTTTTCAATTGTCTGGCATACATTAGTACAGTGGCATACTATTGGATTTGGGTGGTTTTGGCAACTTTTAGAGCAGGTTCCTGGTTGCATTCAAATCTATATTTTGTATTTCCAGGGGAGAGGCCTTTTTCACACTTCTGATTTCTTAATAGTATTTCATTTTGCCAATGCAGTTTGCCATATTTTTTTTATTCTCTTCAGTATGCTCGATGAAGTTGTATACACCCGACAATAAACCCATCAAAGTTTAATTTATACAAAAGGTAAATAGATACATATTTGTAACTAAAATGTTGGTGTTACAGAGAAGAACCACACGGGAAATGTTTAATACATTTGCCTTTTATTTGACAGAATTTTTAATTCTTATTACAAAAATGTAGGCACCTTCCACACAGATGTACAGTCCGTTTTGTTCAGTTAGCCTCACTTACAGGAGACTATTTTTGAATACTGAATACAACACCATTCTACCCTATCTGTTTTTTTTTCAAAAACTATTAATGAAATTAAAGCCTTGCAAAACATGTTTCTTCAGCTAGATTTGACCATGTGGTTAGACGCATGATCAAAAATCACTGCATACAGTATGTATCATTAGTTTCCCTTAGTTACGTGGAAAATTTGTTTCATTTCTTACTTAATTGAAAGCCAAACACGCCATGTAAACAAACTATAGTGCAGTGTCAGGGTAGTACAGCTGATATCTGTATTACAGTTATAGAGATGGTTCAGCAGTGGGGAACTGGAACATTTTGATCTTAAGAAGAAATACTTTAAGTCGCACAGGAGCACTTTGATTCTCTTAGAATTTCATCCAAGTCGTAACAAGTGATGTATAATCACAATGGAACATTCCTTCAGAAGGACAGCCCTGACATTTTATTTCCCCCACAAGTATTTTGAAAAAAAAAATTAAAAATAAAATCTAATTTTCCAATAAAGTCAGCACTTGTTGAATGTTTGGCAGTAATGTTTTCTTTGTTTTCTGGGGACACATGGGAGTTTTCTCAGTATGCATCTTTAGAAAGGGCAATGATGGTGAAACGAACCTCCTGAGGGTCGCGAGCCATGAAGACCTTACAAACTTCGACAGCATCCTGCAGTGCAATCGAACATGTCAGAAAATTGCAACTTGATATGTTTTGATGACAATTTGTTGGTTTGTCTTACCTCGAGGAAAGTATCTTCTGAAGTTTTTCCGTGGACAATAGGGAAAGGCTTTCGGCCATCTAGATTTATTAAAAAGAAAAAAAAAAAAAAAAAAAAAAAAAAAGAGAGTTCATCAGGAAGTTGTCTGTTTGCTTCAAACCTGCAACAACTAAATATGGAATTAAAGTAATTACCATCAACAAGGAGACAAATGCTACTCAATACATTTGATAGAACAGTTGTTAACTCACCCAGTTCATATAACTGTCCTGCAACATTCACAAAAGCTATAAAATGCAGATTGACTTTCTCATCTAAACTTGGGGCCTAAAACACAGAAGAAATAAACACAACGTGCTTTTCAGTCAAAACATTCGCTTAGGTTCAACACAGAAATAGTGGAGAAGCATCCTCAGACAACACGGAGAGTCTAAAACGCAATACAGACCTCAGTCTGTCCCTCATGTGCGCTGGATTCATGTGTAACACGTATACTCTGAAACAGAGAGGAGGAAAAAAAAGCCAATGATTTGCTGGGTATACAGTGGCAGCTGGTAGTTTATGGTATTGTCCTTCATGGTAATTTGGCCAATCTCCTACACATTTAAGATTTGTATGTACACAAGGCCAGTATTATTATTAAACAAATGACAGCTACAGAGTTGTTATACAAAACTGTAAATGCCTAAGAGGTACCAGGAAATATAGATGATTTGTTTCCCATGGCGTCGTCACTCAACAAGTAAGGAGACCAAAACGGTATTGATTAGGTTGTCGTGACACTGATAAAAGGTCTGGGGCCAAAACACAGACTAACATAATGGGAAAATATACAATGAGCACAAACCCTTAATTCCTTTTTGTGAAAAGCGGACTAAAAAAAAAAAAAAAGAATAACTTGCACTTAACTAAGCTCTTCATCACCCCATCCTTGAGCAAAGATTTTCTTTTCAGTGTTTTCTTACCTCGTCTTTTTCCAGGAAAGTGGCCCTTTCCTCTGAGGTCATTTTAGAGGTTTGCTCAATAAACTTCTTAAGAGGAGAATCGGGCTCTGAGGAGAAAGGACAACATGCAGTAAAATCTATAGAAAACACTGGGTGATGTGTCAATTGGAGACTTTTGTAAGGTATTGTGTGTTTCTCAAAATGTAATAACACCCAAATTGAATGGATATATAGGGTTATATTGTCAACTCACAGTCATTTTAACCCACACTCAATCAACTCTGCAGTCATACAACCGCCTTGAGTCGTCACTCAAGTTGTAAACATGGGAATCTTTCACATCTCTACCACTGCATATGACGTGAACTAGGGCTGGGATGTACAAAATCTTCTATCCCAATATAGGTCATTTCATATCTCGATGACGAAACATATCCCAATATAGCACGTGATTAAATAGTCTACCTAAAATTACCACATGGTGCGCTGTGTGAATTAAATACTTGACAAATGAAAAGTACTGAGAATTTTCTCATTTTGTTACGAACTTAAGTGCAAAATTAACAAAACATGCAAGGATCAGAACATAAAGTGTCGTCTAAATAACAAACACTGCCGTAACGCCGCTTGGCCGCTGGTTTTTCATCATCACGACAGAAATGATAATAGTAAAAATATGATATACATTTTTACATTGTTTTGACGTACAGTAAAAATGTATACAAAATGTATATTATATTTTTACATATTTTTATAATTTCTGTCGTGATGACGAAAAACAAGCGGCCGAGCTGCGTTAGGGCAGTGTTTGTCATTTAGACGACACTTTATGTTCTGATCCTTGCATGTTTTGTTAATTTCGCACTAAAGTTCTTAAAGCTACAGTGTGTAAGAATTACTCCCATCTAGCGTTGAGATCATATATCGCAATCAACTGTCTCTCGCCACGCAGTTGAAAGTACGTATTGCAGCTACGGTAGCCATCACGCGTCAAAAAGCGAAAGTGTACTAAAAGCCGTCAATCAGCTGCGGAAAGTGGCGCGGACGCACGCTTCACACCACCACACAGACAGAGAGAGAGACAGAGACAGAGACAGAGACAGAGAGAGAGAGAGAGAGAGAGACACGACAGGGATTTGCAGCTCAAATGTTCATTCTTTTTTCTGATGACGCCATTCTCTTGCTCTTTTCAATATCCGTTTTCTTATTCTGGGCGAAGAAGAAGACTCCTGTTCCTGAAATTTGGATTTTGAATACGTGTGGTCCTCCGTGTTACCTTCTTCAAACTTGCTGGGGAAGTGACGATACCCAGAGTCGAAAATGCGAAAGGCGGAGCAGTATATCCTGTATGTCCCTTACTGGCTAACGTATTTCAAGATGGTGCATGAATATGGAGAGTCTACCCCAGTTCATGCAAGCGCAAATGTAAAATTTCAAGCCAATAGGAATACTTGAAAATGATGGTAGTGTCCAAATATTCATAAAAAAGGACAAGTTTGTGAAGGGCAATACAGATTTTGATAATAACCTACAAACATTACACAATGGGCCTTTAACAAATATATATATATATATATATATATATATATATATATATATATATATATATATATATATATATATATATATATATATATATATATATATATATATATATAAATGTAGTGAATATTTAGTGAACAGACTAAATACTAACCAAAATCCAGGTGAGTCTGGTTGTTTGCCACTGCATGAATTAATCCTATAGTTCCACAGGCGTTTCCAATAGTTTGCTTGATGAAGTAGACGTCAGGAGAGACCTCCTGTTTCTGACCCTTGAGTTTCTCCTCCTCTTCTTGCTTGAATGCCTCATACTGGACGCAAGTAGGAGAGAAGAGAACTATCTGTTGAACATTGTTTGCATGCATAATGTGGAGATATCCATTATGGTTCACGAACATGCGGTTAATACATGTTACACCAAAGATGTACCTTCTCGGTCACCGGGAAGAGAAGTAGCACTGCGCACACTGGTCTTGGTACCATGCTGAGAAGCTCTGGATCCAATCCATATACATCTCCAAATTGCCAGGTTGGTCTCATACCCAAGCAATTGACGAACTACACAAAAGCTGAGAGTAAATTTGTATGCATACAAAGACATAAAGCTAACCTAACAATACCTGGCAGACTAGTTAACTCAAAGTAAGGTTGTACATAGCTGGCTCCTGGTTACCATTAGGAACAACTGATTCCTACCCAACTCCCAAAAAGGCTAGAATGCCTGTCTGTAACAAATAATCACTGCATGCCAGCATACTAAACTACAGTTAGAAATCCTTGGAAAAAACAAAAAAAACACAGCTGTCCTTTATTTATATAAAATACAAAAAATATATGGGTAACGCTTTATTTTACAGGGAGTTTTCAACCTCTTGACATTGTTAAATGTGGACAGCAATTAGTCTGGGGTTACTACTCAGAGGTTTTGACTTCTTTAGGCTGGACATTTTTACTTCAGTTCAGAAGCTACGTTGTCAGGATGATGTTAGAGAAAATGTCATGTACAGCTGCACGGAGTGTAACTAACAATGCAAGTTGCTTTATGTACGAAGCTCGGGAAATAGGGTAAGACAACTTTATAATATACAGCTATATTACTGGACATACAATTACAGCATGCTACGAGCAATAACTTCTGTTAATACTTCTGCCAAATTCTTCGCGGCCTATTGTCTTCTGTTATGTTTATCAGACTGTAGCTAGCTAGCTAGTACTTTAAATTTCATAACTTTAACTCTTTAATGATAACGTTACGTTGGTTGTAGCATTGACTCCGGGTAGGCCTGTCCCTCTACAAGTCGCTTTGCAGCTGATTATTCAGACCCATCTGGTGTTAAATTAAATCAGAAGAAAATACTCACCTTTGTCATGACCTGAAATGAAAAGACACAAATAAAAGTATGAATCAAATTGCTTTTGGATTTAGCAAAGCATAGCTACACACCGGGCTCCAGCTTTTGTTCTAACTGTTAACGTTAGCTACAAGTTAGCTAGCTAGCCATCACATGCTTGTGAATGAATGACTTCAATTAAACAATATAGTTTGAAGAATTATCAACATTACATACTTCTGGATTCGACTCCAGGGGCAACCAGCGTGGACTATCCATTTTGAAGTAACGTCGACTGTTATTTTCTTTTTAACCGAGAGCTGAAACTGATTTACCAAAATCTGTTTGACAGCTGGAAATCGCTTCCGCGTCAGAAAAGTGCACCTTGACCATTAGGTGATACGCAGGGGTATTAGCTTTTTTTTTTATAAACCATACATACACCACACCCACTACTTTTCGATATGAATAGACAATGTACGTATATTGAAAATACAATTAAAGTATTTTCTACCATAGATAGTTATGCCTTGGCTCTTTGTCTGCAAAATAAAGGATTTTGGAATGTATAACTCACACCACCAGCGCAACAGTGGATCATTCCAGGGTCAGGGGCGTGTTTCAGAGATCAGCGGTTGTGGTTGTTCCCTATGGTTGTTCCCCACACACATCCATTCACACCAGTTACAAAAAAAATCCAAAGGTGTCCAACAAGCGTTTTACAGATTTCAGCAATATTACCTGTGTGGGCAACATCATTTTAAGCTTGTTGGTCACACCTGTTCTGTTGCCAACAGGTGCCATATGAGTAGGCTACTTAAAGACAAATTTAGTCAAACTTGGCATCAAACATAAGCTATCAGTCACATGCTGTCACATGGTGTTTGCCACTCTGCTATTCAAATGAGTGTAAAGCAGGGTATGCACAGGCAAGCACATGCAGCCTTTTCACCATATCAGACAGCAGTAGGGCAACCAAAGAGGTCTGTGTGAGGCGAGCAGTGTGTGATTGCAGTAATTACACAATTATATAGGCTATATATCTATAGTCTATATATATATATATATATATATATATATATATATATATATATATATATATATATATATATATATATATATATAATAGTCTTTGGCACTTAACTAACATATAATAGAATAGAACATAGAATAACTTTCTAGTGAGCATTCGCTACAGGCAAGATTGAATGACTTCTTTTGCTCTAACTTCTGTCAGTAGTTTTTTGTTCATTCAACAGGGAGTGTTTAATCTTGATATGCGTGTCTTGTTAAGCGGTTAATACGGTTTTCCTTTATTTTTGGTAAGCCAGTCGTCTTAGTAAACTATAAGAAAGTGTGTTCAAGTCAAGTCCAACACCAAAACAGCACTCTAAACCGTACCCATTCATCATGCGAGTGCTAACTGAATACCGTTCAAGTGTCTCCGACTGTCCAAGGGGCTAATGTAAGTCTTTCTAGAGGAGTATGTACTCTGGTGTAAAACAATGTATACCTTGAGTAAAGAAGCTGCATCAAACTTCATCATCCGCCCCACTTCATGGAGACGCCACTTGACTAAAACATAGAGCCAGACGTCTCACTCTCAATGTGAAAAGAGACCATTGCTTCTTTGTATTCTGTATTCAGTTAATCATGTAACTTGTGTGTAAGCAAATACATATTTAGCTCTGAAACTAGATCCAAACTTACCAATGTCTTATTTGTCACACTTTTTCACAGCAACCATTTGTCTTATTTTATTGAAGTTTGAATGCCTTAAAAATGGCTTTCATTATGTTCAAAAATCCATTTCAGTTCAAGTTTAGCTTGTCATTTTAGAATCTGAGTTAAAGGGTAATTTGGTACTAAAAGAATTGATGTGAGTGATGTGCAAGTCAGGAAGGCAGACTATAGGCTAAAGCCTGGACTGTACCGACCTGGACACATTCAAATCACTCATCAAAACACACCTCTTCAGATCAGCCTTCCACCTACAATAGTTTTACATATTATCTACTGTTAGTTATTGTTTTAATTGCTTTTAATATGCTTGTTTTATGTGTTGGTTGTATTGCTTCGTCTGTTTTAATGTGCTAAATGTGCTGGCTTTACTGCAAAGTGTATTTGAGTACCATGTAAAGCGCTATATAAATAAAATGTATTATTATCACTATTATAGAAAGTTGAGTAAGACCAGACGGGGCAATAATGTAACGTCAAGAACGCCAACTGCCATAAACCTCAAAGAAAAAGACGCTCCAATACAGTAGGTGGCGGTATGCACCTTTTACGATCCGCCCGTAAACAGAAAGAAGAAGATTCACTGCAAAGACTCGAGTTTCTCTGCCAATAAAGTCTTGATTTATCATACATCCATCAAAAAGTCACTACATTTATCACTGGGAGGTTTGAAAAGAATAGTAATACAGACTTGATATATAAGTCGCTAAAGGGGTCTTAAAAGTTGCCAAGCGAGCAAGGCGCTAAATAGGCAACACTGCCAGCCAGACAGAGAAGATGCCAGCAGCAGAGGAATCGCATGGTGGGTTGTTTAACTTGCATCACGTTATCTTAATACGTCCATGGTAGTAGCCTTTTCAGTTTCCAGTAGTTTGTGGCTTGACTAGACGGAAGAAGAGGCAGCCTAGCATTGGGCACCATCCAGGAAATGTAGCTAGTTACTCATTAGCGGCTGTTTCCCTGTCTATGTGTTTTTCTTTACTGATTGCTGAGCCAAACCATAGTGTCACACATTCCCCATACAATGTCCTTAATTAATTATGAACCTGCTAAACCACTTGTGCTACCCTAACCTGTCTCAAATAAGACCCTCGTCATTTGGGACACTCAGTTTTTTGAAAATAATTTGTGACACTAAACTGCACGTAAGCCCCATACCCTTACCCCAGTCTGTCTTTTTATGAGTTGCTTAACGTGACCTCAACGTTACCCTAACCGATACCAGTTATCTCTGCCAACACGCCTAACTTTAATCATAACGGAAGCCTAGCTCGATTTCGTGCTCCTCAACCATCGGTTTCTCTACCTAACCAGCGTTATTAAAAACATCCAGAAATTCGTTTTAACACACTGCTGTCCTGATGACATTTACAGATTAAGCCTCTTCTAACGACCTGGATGAAGCGTAGTATGTCAGCTGCACGATAAAGAGAGATTTTAACCCGTTTTCCCAAATTGCGGCTCTTTTTCCTCTCCAGGTAGTCGGCGGCTGCCATCTTTGTTTTGACTCGGAAAACAAATGTGCACCTTGGAGAAACGGGTTAAAACCTCTATGGTTAAAACCATGGATGTATCAGCTAAGCGGAACGTAAAATGTTTTTTGTCCATGAAGTGAAAAAGAAGAGACTTTGGTAGCTTCAGAACAACGGTTAATGTTAGTGTCAATAAGTTAGCTGAAATAGCCTGTGGTGAAATGTAATGAAGTACTTTTACTCAAGTATAATTTTGAGGTAGGCCAACTTGTACTAGAGTATTTCTATTATATGATACTTTCAACTTCTACTCTACTACATTTGGAGGCAAATATTTTATATTTTTACTCCACTACGATTATTTGACAACTTTAGTCACTATTGTTACTTTGCAAATTCAAATATAAATCAACTAATAGACAAATAGTCTACATGTATGATGATATGTAGATTAAGCTACCCTGAAGTTAGGCTAATTAAAATAAGTTCCGCCCCTACTCTAACATTCAAGTAACGAACACATTAATGCGTCACTATTATAATCCAGTAACAATATTGAATGGGCAATTCTGCATAATTAGCACCTTTACTTTTGGCACTTTAACTTTAGATTCTAGCTAATACTTTTGTACTTTTACTTACTAAGAGTTTGAATGCAGGACTTTTACTTTACTACATTATAGTATTGCTACTTTTACTAATGTAAAAGATCTGAATACTTCTAACCATCACTGGAAATAGCTAACTTTATTAACGGTGTTGTCAGAGAAAAACATCTTTTAAGCTTTTACATAAATGTTACCCCACTAACCTTTTTATTTAAAGATATTTAAAAGTAAGTGGCATGACTAATAAATGTACCTTTTGTGCTTCGGCTGCTGGAAGTGTGTTTTGCTCATTTTGGAACTGCTCTGGTCTACATTGGTGCCGTTTGGTTTTCATATCTGTGATATAATTAAGTCCAAACACTAACATTAACCTAATTATCATTTTGGATACATTCTATAATTATAGGAGCACAATTATAATTGAAGTTAAAATCGTGCTTAAGTATTTTATTTTTTTTCCAAAATATGCAAACAATTATTTCCTCTGACAATGTGAACAGTTAAACTGACAAATGTGTGTCATACCCTCAATTGTTTTTTATTTTTGTCTTTTTTCTTGTACGTATTGCTATTTTTTTATGTCTTGCTTTGTGTATTGGCGCGGCTTCTTATGCCCTGGCGTCTTCTCTTCATCCCTGTCCTGAATATGTTCAATTTTGTCTGTTTACTAAATAAAGTTCTGAGGAAAAAAAAAAAAGCTTTCTACTGAGATTCCTTCAGGTCAAAGAAGACTGATAACGCTAGCTAGACTGACACATTTGTAATAGTTTGATCATAAATGCATAATTAACATCATAAATGCTATTGCAGTTCAAGTAGCTTGCCTGCTCTTGAAGAGAGTCTGGAGGTACCATGATTAACATAGACTCACATGACACTGTGACTTACTTAACTTCTGTACTTCAGGTGTCAACAAAGTTGTGGACAACATCTGTAAGCTTTCTCCAGATCTGTTGGCTGAAGCAGTAAGTATATTTTATCTCCAGCATAGAATTGATTGACTTGATTACTATTTAAGTGAGTAAAGTGCTTAGAAGAGAAGCACATCATGTTGTTATTGTT
The DNA here is from genome assembly GCA_023631565.1 of Gymnocephalus cernua. Lineage (NCBI taxonomy): Eukaryota > Metazoa > Chordata > Actinopteri > Perciformes > Percidae > Gymnocephalus > Gymnocephalus cernua. Next base: position 21,367,330 of record CM042434.1, read on the forward strand.
GGCCTGTAGTATTTGTTAAATTACCACAGGCACAAAATTAATTTCAGAAATGACAATGTAAACCCAACATGCCTCTGCACACTTCATTTGATAAGATATGCAACAGCACGAAATTGTGGCACAAACATCTCAGTGGGATTAACAACTGGATATTAAATACAATATAACAGTGTTCACTGTAGGGCTATTGGCAGCCATACTCTGCACATTTCGCACAGGATGTGGTTTTGTTGCCATAGAGGTTCTACAGTAGTTGTGATAACTAATCTTATAATCTCCACAGTGTCAGCACATTCTGAATTATCTTCAAGGACAAACTAAAGGAGTAGATTCAGCTGAAATTTCTGATGTGAGTCAATATTTCCTTAGAATATTTTTTTTAACTTGGAGTAACCCATCTTCCCAAGTTCCTCTTTCATTACTTGTTTTTTTTCTTTTGTCTGGGCAGAAATTTCAAAGAGCTGGAGTCAGACTTGACCATGAAGCTCTACAGAACATTATCAGATTTCTCCTGTTAACATGCAGGTATCTTCGGTCCTATTTTTATTATTATTTTGCCTCTGAATGTGGTTTGTTAGCTGGTGAATGTGTCTTCTCCTGTGTAGCCCACATGTATTCCTCGTGTTATTGTTTAAGGCCCAACATATTGATTTGTTTGTCCAGTTTGATGGATTTGCGTGTTCATTCCAAATCTCCTAAATATGATCATGCCTATAGCATTACCTCCAATTGTGTAACAGAGCTTTAACAGCTTTTATCCTGGGTTATGCGCCTGGCAAAAGGCTAAATCATACATAAAGAAGGACTTTGTTGTACCCGAAAGTGTGATAGTTTAGATTTGTTTCATCAGGTCAGCTGGGAAGAGCAACCTCTCTGGGGATGACCTTGTGTCGAGGCTGGAAGAAGGCAGTAACAAGTGGCCCAAAGCTTCCCTTCAGGTGTTGCACAGGTTGTGGAGTGAACATGGTGCATTAGTCCATGCTCAGCAGGAGGTCCAGGCCATGCTCAGCATCAGCCAGGTATGTATACATCTCATTTTCAATATAGTTTCTATATTTCACAGACTGTGTCTATATTTAAGGCAGATGAGACTTTGTTGTTTTGCTGTATCTTTCTAGTTAGTGGACATGCAGTGGAAGCTCGGCATGGCAGTGAGCTCCGACACCTGCCGATCTCTCAACTCCCCATACGTGTCTCTACTGCTAAAGATCGTTGAGCCCTCCGGGCAGATTTGTCAGAGGTCTTTTGAAATGACCATTCCACAGTTCCAGGTCTGCATTACTGGATGTGAATGTAGTGGTGTTGGTGTAATTATTTACATTAATAATTGTTTTGTCCTCTGCAGAACTTTCACAAGCAGTTCAAGGAGATGGCAGCCGTTATGGAGACGGTGTGATGGTTGCAAGTTCACCTAAGTGCTTGTCGAAATGACACTCCAGTTAATTTGTTACCCAACAGAAGAACTGCTTGACACAGGTGTGTGTCTTCTGGTTGTTTAACATGTGGATACCAATTATTGTCTGCTTTTCACTTTCCATTTTTTCACAGATTGCAGTAAATGATTTACTGAACAGTCCTGGTGCTTTTTGTTGACCTCTGAATTATGAGAACTTACTTTTCCTGTTTGTTTTCCCCTGTTAATACTGAAATGCATACTGTGTGCTTATGATGAGGCCTTTGTCTTTTTTCTACTTCCACTTTGATGCCACACAACAATGATGCAATAACAATCATTAAATGTAAACCTCCATTGTATGGCTATTTGATTCCAACTTCACAGTAAAAGCATGTATACACTAAATCAATTAAATGCTTAGTGTCACTGTTTACCATCCAACTAATCTGTAAATGTAGAATCCAGAGAGAAATAATTCTGACCTACCTTTGGGTAGTTTTGTAGTCTTAATATTGGTTCTAGTGGGGAGTCCACAGGGCAGCGAATTTAGGAATGCTTTAATTATCTGGGCCCGTATCCCTAAAGATTCTGAGAATCCTCTCAGAGAGCTCCTAACTTAACCTAAAAATTCCTTGCCAGGAGTTTTAGCTTAGAAGTGATTCCAGAACATTTTCAGTGAACTCTGAGCAAGGAATGGATGGAAAATCCTATCTTAGTGAGGAGGTGTGGTTGACCCCGTTGCTAGGTATGAGTCATCATTTCAAAAGCCGTGATTGGTTGATCCTACAAGTTTGATGAAAATGAACTTTTGGTGATAATGAGCAAAGGATGTACCCTCAAATCAATAAACATAATTATACACTCTAATCTTATGCAGACTGTAATTGTAAATAATATTTCACATTCAAGAAAATATCTGGAAAATGAATAGTAAGCTGTAGGGGTTATAGCCTAACATTAGAATCTAAAATATGTGAAAACTTAAGCTCATTACACCCTGTTCAAATAATGATTTGTGTCTTATTTGCTCATATTAATATCCTAGCTGGCATATTTTGTACTTTCACTCCCATATGGACCCCATTGAAAACAAGATGGCCTATCTCAAGGGGCTGTCCTTAATGAAGTAGAAATTGCAACGTTACAACTCAGTGTGGTCTTAACGAGGGTAACACGGCTCAGCTTTTATCAATGTCTGTGATTGCTGGCTGGTCTATTTATGAAGGCTTGTTAACAAATATCCTACAAACACAGAAAATGGAGAAAAAAAGGAATCGCAAGCCGAACTGGACTGAGGAGCAAGGTTTGTTGCTGGTCCAGTTGGTGAAGTAATTGCATCTCTAAGGAGATCCACCACAAACTTGATTCCTGCACAATCCAATCTGTAGCGTCTCAATAATTCCCTGTCATCCAGTGTTTGCAGGACATCTCTCCTGCCTCCTCTGTTGGCCATTCTGTGCAGCTGCTTAGGGGAACTCCTAAGCCACTAAAAGTCCTCTTCTGTGCTCTTAGCAGATCTCGCCTTAGGAGCCCTTTTAAGCGCTAGGACTCTTGAGGAATAGCTTTTATATTAACTGGGATTTCCGTGTCACTTTTAGGGGAAATTCTAAGAAAACGTCATGCCTCTGAGAATTTTCTTAGAATTTGGCCGCTAGGAGCCACTTTTTGCACAAAGATTCTTTAGGGATACGGGCCCAGGTGTGCAGATTGTCTTTGATTGCATTTTTAGATAGATGGATCTCATTCATTTCCATTTTCGCCAAAATCCATTGTAGACAGTCAATTCAGTACAGTGTCAACACTCAAAGAACAGAAATACAACTACATGATTTCATCAAGTGGGGGTTTATTTCATGGCCTGCCCTGTATTGTATAAAAGTGTACAGTTGAAATATATGGAGGTATACACACATAAATCCTCACCAGTACTGTGGGGTTTAGTAGGCTGAAGAACTCCAGTGGCTACTGCCTCGGTGATGAGGTTATATATGGCACAGCTTCTATTTTGGGGATAGGAGTGCTTGGAATTATGGCATTCAGTAGATGGGAACTTCTCTAGTGCATATAGCATATCAGATAGGATTACAGCTTTCCAAGACTATGAATCAGCACAACCTGCTTGTAAACAGTTAGCTGTGAACTGCCTTAGTGAAGTATTGCATATTGTGCTGCCAACATAGTATTTGGCCAAGTCTAGTCTTCACAACCTCTGCTCATTTTACCAGGAGAAGGTTGTTGGTAGGTAGGATGAAGGCAAACCAAGTTATGGCCCTGGGGGACTACTGCGATGGAGGCTGCAAACACTTTCCACACTACCATAAAAGAGGCTTTCCAGTATTACTATACACTGCTAAGCTATTATGCAGTGGTGGAAGACAAATTCAGATCCTAACATACCACACTGTAAAAATACTCTGTTAGAAGTAAAAGTCCTGCATTGAAAATGTTACTTAAGTAAAAGTACGTATATCATCAGGAAAATGTACATAAATGAATACAAGTCAAAGTACTCAATGCAGAGAAAACCTTACATTGGAAACAACCTAAAACAGTTCTGTCACTCAACTAAGTGTTTATTTGTCTAATCATTGCAGCTGTACTTGTAGGCCTATATTGTTGGGTAGTTTAATTTATAATAAACCTTATTTTATAAACTACATGTGTTTTATGTGCAACTGTCAGACTAATGTAGTGGAGTAAAAAGTACAAAATGTCCCTCTGAAATGTAGTGGAGTAGAAGTAGAAAGTGGCATGGAAAGAAAAGACTCGAGTAAAGTACAAAGTATATACAGTACTTGAGCAAATGCACTTGGTTATATTCCACCACTGTTATTATGCACTGTCGAGAAAGGTGGAGCTTCGTGCTGTCACGTTTTGCACGGCGGCTGTGCCCGGCCCACTCCTCCAGCACATGGGATGGTTGGGCGGGTCCATCAACGCGCACAGCCGCTCCGCCTCCAAGGCGTTGTGGAAGAAAGGATCACAGTCGGGACGCTGCATTAAAAGGCGATATACAAGAATCAATGTATGTATTTAGAAAAAAAAATGCGACCACGCCAACTAAGCTCATATGATTTTTAGGGCTGGGATTGTATCAATGCGCCGCGCTGTTGTGCGCTCCGGAGCAACGTAGCGCGTCAAATAATTCCGATTTCTCGGCGACTTGTTTACACAGGAGCCAACCAAAGCCACGTTTTAAGCAAGCTTGGTTGGGACAGTACAGTACATGACTGTTTAGCATTTGAGTCACTGCCCATACAAACAGTGGACAACCAGTGCAGGGAAGCAATCTACAAATACATCAGTATAAGTGAATTACCTTGAAATCCTAGAAAGAAAGAAAAACTATCCATCGGTGAGGTTTTGATAACATGGAGTGTTGCTGCTGATCGACAGGGCGAGCACATGTGCATGTAGCTAATCGCTTCGTTTTGTATGAACTTTCACCGTGGATGTGGACATGAAAACTGTTGCAAACTAACCCCAACTACGCCTGACCTTGGTCGCAAATGGTACAGATCGGCTCGGCATCATTTTTGAAAGTAGTCTTTAGTCCCACATCGCTGTCACCGAGCTTCGGCCGAAAGTCTGCTGGGTCGACATGGAGAGTCAGGAGGAGAGGGAGAACAGCCCTGCGAAGTCCGACAGGAGGTTCGCCCTGACTTACATCGGCTGGTCCTCGCTCGACAGGCGGACCACCCTGCCCATGCTGCCGTGGCTGGTGGCTGAGATCCGCAGGAAAAGTGAGAAAGGCGACTGCGGCCCCGTGGTGCAGCCGAGAGAAGTTCAGCTGGTCCTCAACACCCCCTTCGTCCGATGTGTCCCCTCCAGCAGCAACAACTCTTCGGTCTTTATATTCGAGCACAAATCACAGCTCATCTCTCGCTTCATACACAACAGCAATGACCTCTCCTATTTTGCCTATCTGCTGCGGGGCCAGCCTGACAACCCTGAGTCCGAGATGTCCTGTCACGTCTTTAAGGCCTCCGACCCCAACCAGGTAGGCATGTCCAAGTGTCAAAATACTCAGCACACATGACAACAGCACTTTTACCAGGAAGATTGAAGTACACCTAATAGCATGCAAAGAACAATGCTGATCAAAAGATGATAAGTGGATCAGAACTGTAATCACTCAAATAATAAATATTATTTCTGGAGTATTGCTGTAGGCACTTAAGTGAGTTTCAGTGACCCCACACTGCTCCAAAGTCCAGTATAAACAATACAAATCTCTCAATGTAATGTTTTCATGATATTCCAAAAAGTTATTTATATTTATAATGTAAACATCTGGGTCTTTAACTTTACATCTACTATGATGTCAGGATTTACATTGAGGCCCACCTGTGTACATTGTATCATAACGTGTACTTTCCAAATGTAAACGCAAGACAAAGGAATATCCAAATCTCTTTTAGGTGACGACTATGTCATTTAATCTCAAAACGCACAGTAGATTAGTCAATGGTCCAAACATGTTTGCTTTGGTATTAAGTATTTAGGCCACCAGTTGGTGGGAATGATAAACCGAGCACCCTGGATTTTTGGCAAAGTTAATCCATCTCTGTGCTATTGTCTTTATTTGATCAGGAATCTGTTTGATGACTGGTGCGACAGCTGAATAGGCACAATATAGAGTCAGCACATTTACATGCTGATCAGCATGCCACTCTTGAGTAATGTACTGAAATGTGGTAAACAGTCCAAAATCAGGAACGTGGGACTCAGTGTTTTTAAAAGAGCATGCACTCATGTTTTCTGGTCCTTGCTGAAATGCATCTTAGGTCAGTGTGTGTGTGTGTGTGTGTGTGTGTGTGGGCACTGTGCTCAAGAGCTCACCCCAGTGGTACTGATGTCTGTGTCTGTATGTTTGCTTGCTTGTGTATGAGTGAGAGTTTGCGGTAGTGAATGAGAAATGCTTAATACATGTTTTGTGTGTGTTTATTTATGAATCTGGTGGTTTGGGGTTGTGCCAGCATGATTATTCACCTGCTGAAACTGAAGTCTTACACTTTTACATTTTATTCATGTTTCCCAAATTAACAAGGAAACCTTCATAAGTAACGTCACAAACAGATATGCAGTTATGCTCATGTTTTGCATTGATCTCCAATACGTCTGCGTTGTATCATGTTTCCTGTGGTATGTGCAGGGCTCTGGCAGGCTGTTTCTCTGCTGGTGAAAGCTGAGCTGAAGAGGCAACACACAGATGCACGTTCGAGGTGTCTGGCCTCTTTACTGACATCCAAATGTCTGCAGCAGTCAGAAAGGCATCTTGAACATGCCTCATTCAGTATTATTACGCAACAAGAACTTGTTTGGCAGCTAGCAACATGTGCAAGGCGGGCCATGTGGAATGCATGGGTTATTCTACCAGTGCACTGCCGCCATGTAAAAAAAACAAAAAAACAAACCTGGTTGCAGTCATTGTTAATGATTTGATTATTTACCAGGTATTGTGATACTGTGACTTTTCTATTTATGCCAAGTTAGTTTGAACATGACATGATAAGTCTTTGCTTTGTTTTTTAATGACAGGCATGTTTTGAAAATCTATTCTTAGGTGTAGACATGGCATAGGTACATTGTGTAAAGCCTGTCTAAAGACCCCTGGCATCTCCCAATATGATGTGAAAGGTTAAAACGCTTATGATGTCTCGAAGAGCAGAGAAGCTTAGTTGGCCTATTAGATTTTGTGTAGGCATAGAAAACAAAACCAAGTTTTAACAAAAAGAAATGCGAACAAAGCATAGAGTACACAAACATTGTGTGTGTGTGTGTGTGTGTGTGTTTGTTTGAAAGGTTGGGTACTTAAAATCAAGTTTGGATTCCTCAACTTGAAATACAACTTCAGTCCTCAGTTATATGTTGTAAAAGTTTTTGATTCAGCCGTAATCGGGTATTTTGCATAAGGTGCAGCCATTCTGGCATTTATGTACTCTTGATTGGTGTATCCATGACAACAGGCTACACGCAATATTTTGCCAGACACTCCTATTTAGAGTTTAATTGTAACATTTTACTTGGATAAAGTTAGGGATACTCATCTACGTCCTCAGTGAGACTCTCATGACACAAATTTAACACCGACTCAAGTCATCTTCATTGTGCCGTGATCAAGCCTGCACCAGACAGCCCGAGCCTGCACCGTGTCCTCTGCTCTCACTTGGAACTAGACCACAGTGGAATCTCTCACTGGGTGACTGCTGTCGGGTGAGTGCTGGTCATCATTCAGCGACATGTACTGACAGTGGGACGCGCTCATGAGCCAAGTCAGGGCAAGAGTGACATACTTGTTTGTGCTATAAAAGTCTAAATCAGCATTTAGTAAACTATCTGTGCTATGGAGTAACATAATAAAACAGACTTTACTTTTTTTTATTCTCTGCTTTTGAGAGGCGTTAATATACTTGTTAAGTCCCACCTGTGCTAGTTTTGCTTAGCCAGGACGGGTGAGGTGGCTGTGAACATTATCACGTTTCTTGCACAATGAAAACTAAAGCGCTTCAATTCTTATCTGGTTGTCATGAGAGATGACAAAGTGCTTAATCTGCTCTGTTAACAGTGCATTGGGAACACATTGAGTTTATTCAAGTTAAAGTAGCAGTGCATGCTTTACCTGCACTATGGTCACTAAACACAGTCAACTGTTTCCATTATTTGCAGATGATTCTCTTCTTAGCTGTAATATAATACACTGGTTTGCCAGGGCAAAGTTGCAGGATATATCTATTTGATTGTGAGTAAACTTGTGCTTATAGAGAACTGACTGCCCCTGATCATTTTTTATAACAGACATATCATTGGTTTTGTTCTGAAATTGTACTGTAATGATATATTAAAGACACATAACATGGTCTTCCATGGACAAAAATGTAATGCAAAAAAAAAGTTTACGGGAGGATGTGAAGAAGTTTTGACACATTGTTATTTTCACTTATGATATTAGCTTCCATGTAAAGGTGACATAAGAGCCCTTGTCTTGCTTTGTTTTGAGTTAGGACATGAACGTTGTTTAACTATGGTGCCCAGTTTGTGCTTAGGCAGTCGGAAAATCACTGGGAAGACTTCACAGCTGTAGTGAGAACGGTGAGGCGCCTTTAGAACCAATCCTTGGAAAGCTCCAGCCACACAAAGATAGATCGGTTTAAAGCACCAGTATTATTCAGGAACAATAAAATCAGTTGCCCATATTTCATTAGGCGGTTTCTGATTCAGTTTTTTTTGTTTGTGTCTTTTTTGGGTTGAACAGGTATACGTTGACATTTGAAGTTCGGGCAAATGAAGTCCAGCTGCAATTGGCTTTTATTGCCTTTTGTATTTTATTTTGAGTAACTTTTGTAAGCACTTACATTGATTACTTAACTTACTTCTTTTCTGACATGGATAATTATCTTCCATGCCTCTGTTTCTGTCTGCTTTCATTCTTATCTTGTTGACAAATATGATAATGATAACCTGTGTGTCTCTAAAAGAAGTCTAATTAGGCCTAATTGCAGATGGTGTGGGCAGGTGTCCTCACCCTGGTTTGGCTTAATGGTTCTGATAAGGGCAACAGACTTTGCCAGCTGCTGTTTGATCAGATATGATCAGGGCCTATTGTAGGGAGGTTTGACATAACACGAGCCATGCACTGAGAGCGAGGACTCCACCAGCTCTGGAGGGACAATCCTTGTGTTTGTTTTCTCCTAAGCCCCAAAGCTGTTGGCGTTTATGTAGACAGGCTTTGGATCGCAGCCAGTGTCACCGATATTGTTTGATAAAGCCAGGCAATGATGGGTGAAGGTTAGATGTGAAAACCAGTTCAAAGAACCGGCACAGTGGGAGGCTATGTTTTTAAATAGATTTCCAGTGGAAAACCATACAGTCTATGTGGGTAACACACGGCTATTCTCTATTCCCTAACAGCTTTTTGCCTGTCTGTGCCTGTCTTCACCCAAATAATGAGCACCTTTACTGGCTCGATATTGGGTTGACTACAAATAATTAACCGGCTCAAATGATGCTGTGGTGTCATCTTACTCATGTATAAACCAGCAGTGCCTTTAATTGTTAAGACGGCGCTGTTATTTCTTTCCTACACAGGCCTAGTTGCATGACAGATCAGACCAGTGCAGCTGTGATTCTTAGCCACCAAGGCCTCCGAGTTACCTTGACCTTGTGTCAGCACCCCCCCCCCCCATCCCCCCCCCCCCCCCCCCACACACACACACACACACACACAAAGGTAGCAGGCTTGATCTCGCATTGCTTTTAGTAAATAGGGGTGACATGTTTTAGGGTATTTTGTGCTTACATTTATGTGTAGACATTGGTCTCTGCACCTTGAAGTGTTCTGTTATCTCAAAAGATTCTTTGAAAGTATTCAAGCATTCCAGAAAAATAAACCGACATTTACAAAATCAATTACACAGGTCAATTTTGTTAGAGTGAACAGATGGCTGAGTATGTTTGACCAACCACCCACCGCCTGCCCTCTTCCTCATCTCAATGCAGCCCCCTGTCACCAGCCACCCACCGCTCAACCATTGGGCAGACAGGCACTTGGAAAATAGGACTTTAAAATAGCTCATGTAGCCACAGGAGCAATATGGCAGACAAGTATTTGATCTCTCTGTCTCATACATAAACTAGCCTCCATGAAAAGCAGGGATACACTTTCTCAGGATGTTTTATTTTATTCACAATCATTCCTTTCCTGTTTGCCTGACCTCCCGCTTCTATCCTGTTGTTCTGGTCACACCTCTGAAGTAACATACAACTTTGTTACATAACTTCGCTCCCTGGTCTACATAATAAATATATTTGCTCAACAGTCTGTGGGCAACTCTTATCAGAGATGTGATAGGAGATGTGTGCAGTGTGTGGAGCCACTGTTTGTTTAAGCGCTCATTGTTGTCTAAAATGCCGTATTTGACTGACCTTGGCTGCGGCCCTGGTTCTCAGCACTCTCGATTTTTATGGAGCTGGGACTCGGAGGATGTCAGTCGCGTTGTGTCTGCCAAAAATGATTTTCATCTCAATTGTAAGTGTCCCATGACTGAGGGATGCGCTGGCTTCAAATTCCCAAGTGTTGCTCAAGAGTGTGCTTTGAAAGACTTACATTTTCTGTCTTGACTTGTTTTTTTGTTTTTTTTCTTCCTGGATGCATGTTACCGAAACAGATACCCTGCTTTCATGGCTCAAGCCGTTCCTGCAGGAGTTGAACAAAGTGCAAGTGCCTCACACAGTGGTGCAGAAACAGGCTCAGTGACCTTCCAAGTCTCTCATTCTGTCCAGCTCTTTGTTTTGTCTTTTGTCCTATAGTGTGTGGGTGTTTCCTGTCTCCTCGCCTACTTCTGTTACCGATGTAGTGTTTTGTCTGTCTGCTGTTGACTTGCCTTAGTTAGTTCAAATCTTGTGCTGTTGTTTATTTTAGCCTTGAGTTATTTAAAGTTGCAGCATGAAGTCAGGTCATATTATTTGTCAATTGAAGCAAGTTCTTGGCTGAACTGCAACTGTCAGCTAAACATACATTTACCTGTTCTGGGTTGACTTCTGTTTGTGCATTAATGTGATTTTTTTTTATTTTTTTAAACATTATAGAAACTGGAAACAAGTCACAAACTGTGTCTTTGGAGCTAATAGAGTTATTGCAGTTGATGTTGTTGTTCAGTTGTAGGAAGAGCTGCAGAGAAAACCTTCTGGCGTTCCAGTTCACTTCCCTCACTCTTTTGTTATGGTTTTCCTCGTTAATGTCTTCCTATTCATCTTATCTCCTCGATCCACTCTCTTTTCTTACAGGTCCCCGAGGTGATCAGCAGTATTCGCCAAGTGTCCAAATCCGCCCTAAAGGAAGATGCCAAGCCCAAACAGGAAGCTGACGAGGCCTTCTACAACTCCCAGAAGTTTGAAGTGCTTTACTGTGGCAAGGTAGAAATGAATGCGCTCCTCAAATATGAAGTGTTTTCAATTGGGCAGTTGTATTAATGTTGCTAAATTAAAAATAATTCCAGGTGACAGTTCTGCACAAAAAGGCTCCAGTCACCCTCATCGATGACTGCATCGATAAGTTTCGTCTGCATGAGGGCGAGCGCAAGCGCCTGCGGCTGCTCAGCGGTCAGCGAGGGTCCGCAGAGAGTAACCCTGTGGAGCTGTTAATGGGGGAAGAAGGAGACCCTCTCTCCTCTGTTCTGAATGAGAGTGTAGAAGACCTCGGAGGCCCCGGAGTGGAGGACATGACCGGAGGTGGAGGTAAGAGCCTCATGCAGATTGGCGATTAGCATTAGCTGTTTTATTGAAATAATGTGTATACACATCACTACAGAAGGTCAAAGCTGAATCTGCAAGTAGCTTTAGTCAGATGTTTACAGCACACGATTGACCGTTCGCTAAGCCCCGCACCCCTTAGTTACTGTTGCTACGCCTGTCAAGAGAGATTTCTGTTGATGCACGGCATATGCAGTTTACAATTTCAAAAATGTTCACTGTAAATTTGGAAACTAGCCCGTAAACTAGCTAATGGGGCTGTCACTTTCAGAAAGTCAAGTTCAGATTTTAACTAACATGTCATTTGTTCAAATGAATTTGAATGCAACCCGTAAAGCGTAATGCATGAGTCTGAGATACCAGGAAGTATGAATATTAAATGTCACCTAAGCATGTGTGGCCAGCAAAGTCCATGTCAGTGACAGCCCTACTAGCTAATTAACAATAGCACCATGAGTTGGTTGAGAACCCTGTCTCTTGGTGATTTTTAATCTTTCCAGCTGACTCATTTTCCAGGCAAAAAGTCAGCATCCTCACCAGTTGATCGTTCATGCAGAAGATGTAATCCGAAATAAAGAAACCACATTGCCCTTGTATTGCAGTATGGAGCTAGTTACTATATATTATAATTGTATTATTCTCTTTATTCTGCAATATCATATTTTAGAATGTAAGTATGATAAGGGGAAACTGGATGATGACTTGGTCAAACTTGTCTGATTGATGTGTGGTGACCCTGTTCACCAGCAACAATAGTGACTAAAAGTGTCAGGTATGTGAATCGAGGTAAACAGCGTGTGTCTTTGCCGCATGCAGTTTCAGGTAAAGGCCTGTCTAACAGTGCCAGTCAGAGCAGCCTGCGAGGAGCGTTCCCCGAGTGCATCCTGGAGGATTCTGGGTTTGAGGAGCCCCAGGAGTTCCGTACGCGCTGCAGCAGCCTGGCAGGGAGTCTGCAGAAGAAGCCGGGGGAAGGAGTCATCATCGGTCCCACACGCCGCAGACACTCAAGCGCACCAAACCATGTTCAGCCATCTGATTCAGACAAGAACCGTACTATGCTCTTCCAGGTAGAGGACATTTAATAATGCTGTGTAGGGCTGAGCGATTTAATGGTTTTCAACTCGAAATAGCGATTTGAAAGAATGCGATTAGCTGATCGTGAAGGCCGCGATTAATCGAATGTGAAATGTTTAGTTACATGTTTGGCGTAACATTTGGTTTAACATTTATTATTCCTCTTTCTATTGTTATTTTTACATAAGATAAAGGCTGGAATAATGTTACATATCACAGATTGTTTACAGAAAGGTCCTATTTTCACTGGATTTTTAATTAATTTTGTATTACTTTATTTAAGATGATCGTAGAAGGTGCAATATGTAGCTAAAAAAAAAAATAAATAAATCAATTCGCAAATTGAATCGTAATCGCAATATCTGGCAGGAAAATCTGGCAGGATTTTTTTTTTTTCCCAAATCGTTCTGCCCTAATGCTGTGCTGTACTTTTGCCAATGTCTTGGTCTTAGAATGAGTGTAGCAGAGGTTTCTTATATCTGTGTCCAGCTGACTGTAGAAGCTGCGTTCGTTGGTAAAACACAGCCCTGAGAAGCTTTATCATAACAGCAGTGTTCTCTCATGTTCTCTCCAAAAGTGTAGTGGATGGTTTATGGGCAGAACTCTATATATACTCCCTTTTGTCAATAAGATGGATGGATGTTTTCTTTCACTTGAGTCCCATCTGTCACACCACAAAACCAAATGCTTGCTGTCAATGAAACCCTGTCTGCATCTAGTTCTAAAGTTCTTGCTATTGCAAATCATTTTTATGTGCACATGGCTGGCAGTCATGTCGGCCCAGTGTTACCGCCTCAGAGGTCTGGAACTCCTTAGCAGAATTTGTGACTGCAGCGCTACTTCTGTGCAAATGTAAATCCACCACTTTGTGAAAAGCATGCAGGCTGCGGAGTGAGCCAGCTGCCATTCCTCACACATCATGTCCATTTCCTTTTATGAAGCTAATTTGAAAAACTAGAGCACAACGCTCAATATGATACTCCACATAGCAGTCAATTATGGGAAAAATCGTTGGTGCAGACTTGTTGACCTTGATTTTGAGAGTGCGCGAGTGTGTTTATGTATGTCATTGAACGGGTCTCAGAATAGTCATGGGATACTTGGCACTGAAATTGTCTTAATTTATATCCACGATCCACGAACAGCATTAAGATATTATTGTTTTGTGCAAGTTCTTTTTTATGTGTTCATGCATGTATCTATCTGACTATAATATACTTTTGTGTTTCACAGGTCGGCCGTTTTGAAGTAAATCTCATAAGTCCAGACAGCAAAACGGTGGTGCTGGAGAAGAACTTCAAAGATATCTCATCCTGCTGTCAGGTTGGTTTATTTTTACTTGCTGTATTTAAACTAAAAGCCTCTCTTTTCTGTCTCTGCTGCAGTCCTAGCGATAAGACTCATTTTATGCATTCCTTTACTAGACATCTAATGCATTTACTGCACAGCAAGCCTTTTATTTTCAAGCCTTAATTTGATGGCAAATCCCATCTTTATTAGTGATGTAGAAATATGTTATTTTTTTTTTTTACTGCCTGATGCAATCCCACTACTTTAAATAGACATCCCGGCACTGTTTAGTGTGAGCAAAATGGTAATTTTAATAATTGAATGGAATTTGGAAACGGAAAATGTCAAGAGGCATTATGGTGTCAGTGATGTGCTGTCTTCTCAGTTGCTGTTTTATGATTTGTACTGCTGGACTGATTACAAAGCTTCCTGTTTGTCTTGAATTTGACTCAGGGTGTTAAGCAGTCCGACCATTTTGGATTCATCTGTCGGGACCCATCTGAGTCTGGTCCCAGTCAGTATGTGTGCTACGTTTTCCAGTGTGCCAGTGAGTCCTTGGTGAGTCACACAAGACATGTACATTAAAATTGCTTTAACTTTCGCTCTTAACCCGATACTTTTATTTGAATCTGTTTTGTCCTAATCTGTTTTGTGTGTGTGTGTGTGTCCCTGTTTGTCTTGTCCCTATGTTTGCCCATATGTGTCAGGTGGATGAAGTGATGATGACCCTGAAGCAGGCCTTCACTACAGCAGCCGCCTTACAGAGCAACAAGACCGAGATCCAGCTGTGTGAAGCCTGCCCCATGCATGGCCTGCACAAGCTCTGCGAGCGGATTGAAGGTAAGCCATGTAAAACTCTCTCTGGCTTGACTCATGAATATATTGATGCACGGAGTGTTTCTCAGAGTTAAAGCAACATAAAAGAGCATTCTTATTTCCTCTTCTGTTTCCAGGTCTCTACCCACCCCGAGCAAAGCTAGCTATCCAAAAATATCTCTCCCAGCTGACTGACAATGAGCAGGCTGAGATTTTTGAGCGAGTTCAGGTAAGGTTCGGCTCTGCTTAGAGAAAGCACACTTTCGTATCTGGAAAAAGTGTGACATATTGACAATTTTTTGGCGATTAATTTCTCGAGACTCTCAAGAGATTTCTTTTCAATTTTTTTACAATTTTTTTTTTTTAGCTCAATGGTGTTTTAAGCCTCCAACATCGCCTTCCAGGCAGCTAACCCTAACCTTAACCCTAAACGCATAACCTGCTATAGCTGCCTGGAAGGCGACGTTGGGGGCTTAAAACACCAAACATCTTGGGTTTTAAGTGTTTGTGTATCCATGTCTGCAGAAATTGAAGCCCGGGTCAGACCAAGAGGAGAATGAGCTTGTGATTCTCCATCTGAGACAGCTCTGTGGAACCAAACAGAAGTCCCACCTCCACATTGGAGAGGCACCACAGGTAAATAATAGTCAGTCACGGTAGATTTGATTCCTGAGATTTTACCTAACTTTACCTAAGAACTGAAATGGTATAGGGTCAATGCCTAAAACGTTTACAAGGGCCTTTTAACATCCTTGAAATTTGACAAAAGTCAATTTAGACCTGAAAGGTTTTTTGCAGAATAGCACAGACTTGAATGTGTCTCAGGCCTCTGGACCTCAGATTTTCTTTTGGATTTTTGTGTTGGTATAGTAACAACTTTAAATAGAAAAGGCCACAGAAAACATTGAGTAAAGAAAAAAATCAACGTCATTATTTACTCCAAAACAAGACTGGTTGAGTTCTTGAATCCCAACAAGCAAGTCAAACTGGGTTTTCTATTGTTGATGCAACTTGTGTTGTGTTGTGAGTGATTGTAGGGTTGCATAGGATGTTTAAAGCGCTCATATTATGCTTTTTGACTTTTCCCCTTTCCTTTATTGTGGTATATATCTTTTTGTGCACGTTATAGGTTTACAAAGTGAAAAAGCCCAAAGTCCACCCCAAAGGGACTTACCATCTCCAACAGAAAACACTGTTCACAAACTGCTCCAAACAGCTCTGTTGTAGTCCAGCCTTTACTTCAGAGACAAACGTGTGTCACTTTGTAACACACGTTATAATGCTCGCCTAGCTGCTAGCATGGCACTACCTCATACTCTGCAACTGATTAGCTAGCAGTACTTACTGCACACGTGCGACTCCCAACAAAGATGGTACAGAAGTGCGATGTCTCACTCTGTAGCTAAAACAGAGAGCTCAACACACAGGGTGAAAACAGGAGCTGCAGCAATGTGCAGTCCAACAAATATACGGCGTTTTCTGAAAATTAAACCACATAAACCTATTCTGGTACAACCTCTAAATACAAATGAGCATAATATGAGCACTTTAAATATGTTAGTTCCTTGTGATGGCTGCTATTGATGCTATCTCTTTGCTGCTATCTTAAATATAAAGTTCATCACTTCCTGTTTGGAAGTGTAATATTCCTACAAAAGACCTAAGCTGGTTATCAATTGAATCACTGTTACATTCCATAAGTTGCTGCGGGTAAAGCATGACATTAAAGTATGAAAGGGTTGTAGATTATTACATTGGCATGATCTAGCCTGAGGGATTGTATTTAAATATTATCATTTAAATGGCAGAACAACAGATCCAGTATTTTTTTTGGCCATGTGGTGTACTACTGTCTGCTTACCGATTTTGTGTACTGAAGGCTCACAGCAAAAGTTGCATTTAATGAATTATTTCTGTGACTTTTTTTCTTTCTTTCATTCTGCTCATTGTTTTCTCTGACAGAATGCAGCGAACAGCTTGTCCGCAGGAGACGGCACAGCCACCAGCAGTCGCTTTAAACTTGATATTTTTAAGAATAAAGCACGCACCTCCTTCAGCAGCTCCCTGGAGAACATCTTTTCAAGGGTGGGTCACAAGAGAGTTTTTTTTTATATAACACGTATTCTTTTCTTTTCTGCTCCCGCCTCTATCTTAATTAATTATCCTGCTTTTATTTTATCTACCACTTTCCTCTCTCTTTCTCTAAGTTTATTCCCTGTCTCTGACTCCAGTTTTTCTCTACCTGACAGAATATAGCCCTGTGCTGTGTACCTTTTATGTGTCTCTCTGCTTTCTCGTTGTATCAGTTGCTGTTTCTGTGTCATTGTCATCCAGGGGATTTATATTGACCCATATCTGCCAGTGAGACGGCAGCATAATCCTTAGTAGAGGGATCCAGGCAATCTGAGACCTCTGCTGCCATCTGTTATTGTCTCAGAGACTTAGCCAAACAATGACACTGTTCATATTCTCAAGTCAGGAAACATTAGTCCTTTTTTATTATTATTTATTGCCATTCGTGATTTTCTGATTCATTGCTAATCAATGTTTTACAACCTTCTTGACAATCCCAACTGCACTGTTTGTCATGAGCAATTGGTACACTTTTGAAAAAGGATTGTTATTATTTATGTATTTTTTTTTTTTTTCGGAACTTCAGAAAAATTGTATAATCGTCTCTGTCACCAGGGTGCCAGCCGGATGAGGGGCCGCTTGGGAAGCATGGGAAGCATCAGCAGTTTTGAACGAGTAAGTGTCCTTGAGGGGGAGCACGAGAATTCCCATAACTTTACTCGAGGGACTCTGGGAATTCTCGCTTTTTACCCGGTGGCTTTTAAAAGCATGTTATTCCATCGCTGTCCTCAGGAAAGGCCAAGTGTGATAGGCATGTGCTTTCACTTCATCAGTGTCAGTAGCTGGAGGCTGCCAACATTTCTTTTCTCACATGGAGACATGAGTCTGCACTGCATTATTCCCACATTGATTCATGATGCAGCTGCATTGGCCAAAAGACAGAACGGTACAGCAGGGGGTGCGTTTACAGAGCTGTCAGGGAACCATTTGGGGTTGTTGGCTCCACTGTGTCACTGCTGTGCAGAATGTGAAGTGAGTGTGCTATGTAGTCCCTATGACTTCCCATCAGTCATGATGGAGTTAAGAGTACGCCACCGATTTAGCATTGCACTCCTGGAACATTGTTGGACTCACGTTGGACAGTTTAAAAGAAAATGGATCCAAATTGATGCATCAGAACCAGAGATGTTGTCTTTTTTACCTCACTTCTTCCTTGTCAAAACATTCGCCTAGTGTTGCTTATAGTATTTAACGCACAGAGATATGAAATAGACCGTCAATGTAGCTGTAGTATGACTTACTTGTGCCTGTTGCACCAATCATTTCATGTCAGACTTACTAGAAATATGAAACGCCCCTCAAGTGGCAGCTCCAACTGATGGGATTTTATTAAGCTGTCAACAAATTCACTAATACTGGCTGTTACAGATAAAAATAAATAAATAAAAAAATCAGTCATAGTCACAACGACACCAACAACCCTACACATGAGGACCAAGTATTGGTATTTTCATAAGCATCTTGTGTCATTAAGATGCCCTTCTGTTGTTGTTCTATGCAGATGTTCTATACATGTCATTACACTGTATGTGAGTATTCTGGATGTACAAGGAAAAGGAAGTCTTCGCTTCCATGGCTCACCTGTGCCCCTCTTTGTTATATTATTGGCGGTCAGAAGAATGTTGTTTGCCCCGCAATAAAGCGAATAAGTAGTCATCTGGGGATTGTGTCAGGATGCCGATGTCGAGCAGGAAATTCAAGTCAGGATGCCCAGTTGTGTGTCTGCTGAGCCATGCCTGTCCTGGCTTCCTCTTCCTTAGCCCTGTCATAGGACACGGCACTATACGAGTGTCACTGAGTCACTTTATCTTATCAGTGTTTTCCTAAAATCTTCAAATCACAATTAAGCCATTCAGCTGACAGTGACTATCTAGCATTAATTAACCCATGCGCAGCAGACAAACAGACCTTTTGCAACCTGCAATATCAGTAACAGTGGATTAGTAGTAGCTATTAGTTTTTTTCTATGCATATTGATAAAAAGCAGCACAAACATTGCTGAATTTCTCCTGTCGTGTCAGATCTTAGAGAGGGAGGTCTGTAAAACAACGAAGGGAGGAGATTGGAGGGTTTTCATGTGGATTTGAGCCCACCAATAGTGTGTAATGCTGTGAGTCACAGGACATTGTCCATTAGAATACAATAGATGTGGGAGTTGTACTGCCAGGCATGAGGCAACGCTGAGTCCAAGAGTGTTGATCAGAAAGTTAAACCTGGATTGAGTCTTGCTGTGGGGTTCCATTGGCTGGGTGAGTGCAGACCTGTAATTGAGATGTTTTTTTTTTTATTTGACTTTGGGCTGTGCTGTGTGTGGTTTCACTTCCAATAACATTTAGCGTGATTATTACCATTTAAATGTGTGTCTGCTTACACCTAGGTAATTGACCTGCGTAGCAGGACAGAATATTTGAGTGGAATTTGTCAATATTTACCATTATCTCATCGTTTCTCCCTGTCACTCAGTTGAACAGTCGAACACATCAGAAAATCAAACCATGCTTAAATATCGAGATATGAAATCTCTGTGAAAGGTTGTGACTTATGCACTGACATCTTTTCCCCTTTTACATTCTGTCCTCCTCAGCAAGATGAGGAATCTCCCGGTCACTCCCCTCCAGGTTCCCCTCCTGCCTTCCCTGACGACGACCCGGAAGGCGGCCTGCATTTCCGCCGCCGTGCCCACACTTTCAGCCATCTACCTGTAAAGAAACGCATCTCCTTCGAGGGCCAGCTGGCCAGCCAGAGCAAACAGGCTCCACTGCGCAGACAACAGTCTGTTAACCCAGAACTGCTGCAGGGAAGGTAACTTACACTTCACTTATCAGTCACTGCCTGCCTAGTTTGAACATGTGGTAGAAAGGATTGATCAATGCAGAATATGCATCTGTGGTAATGTTGCAGGAGTGGATGTGAACGGTACGAAAATGTTTCTATAGGAGCGAGCTTTTTGTTGGAAGATATGCTTTGCTTAGAAAATCAGCACCAACCTAATCGGTTTAACACCAACTAAATATTTAGTTAACCTTTGATGTCCACAGACAATGCAATCTCTTGGCAGCGCTTTGATCAGTCCAAAATCTCTCCTGCTCCACTGTCCTTCAACAATAGCATCACAAGTTTCCTGTCACTGTTTGATCCCTCATGTGTTCCTCAGTGTTTTTTTTTTCTGTGCTCTGACCACAAGCTCCTTTCTTCTGTGTAATGTGTTTGTTTGTTTTTTTTATTTGTGGGCATATCATGTTTGGCTCGCCCAGTCCCGTCGCTGTCTCGAGAAAACGCAGCGTTTCGGAGAGCGAGTCCACCTTCAGCCTCCCTTCCTCCTTCTCCACCCCCGCTTTCCTGAAAAGCTTTTACCAGGGCTCACTGGGCTCCCTGGCAGACAGTGGGAGCCTCAAGAGGTGAGAGGGGGTGCTAAGACAAAGCCTCCCTACTTAGAGCCAAGCACATCGGCCAGGGACAGAGGGGATGAGATGGGTGGGAAGGACATACTGTTCTTTGCTGGGATGGCAGATGCCGGATACTTGTTGGCTGTCCAAACCTTTTAACCCCCAGCTTTTTTTGTCCCTGTATATTCATACCTTGTTCCTGTCTATCCACAGCAAGCTTTTCATTGGTAAAAGTACTTTGCAGCGGTTTCTTTTTTTCCCCATCGTCTTCTGCAACTGGACCCGCCCTCTTCCTGTTTCTCTCAGAAGTAGAAGGGGATGCTGATCTCTTGTTGTATTTGCATGTGAAGTTTAAGCCTTTTTTGCATGGCAGAACTGTATTTAACCTGGATGTATAGCCTTTATTAACTGCACCTCACACTCGTGCCATTAGCTTTCCTGACCAGTGCTATCCATGATGCATCATGCTGACTCAGTTCAGTGATCTATTTATTTTGAAAGGTTGCTCTTGATGATCGGCTGCTCTAATCAGTCAGCTAATATAGTATGTTCAGGAAAATGAGACATACCGCTGTGTACCCCAGAGTCTCCTCTCTCTCTCATCGCTACCTTGACGGGGTCTACTAGGTGTCTGGATGGCAGATAGTAAAGGTTAACATTTCCATTATAAATGAGATGCAGTGATGCGGACCATTGTAAAATGGCATTGCCACAGGATGTTTTTCCTCCTCTGACAACAGTCCAATCCTCTGAGCACATTTGTTGATAATGCGGCGAAAGGAGCACATTGCTTCTGATGATGAATAATTTAAAGACAACTTGTTGAAAAGCCTTGACCTGCTGGGTATTTGAATCTGAATATATGCCAACCTGTTCACAGCTAGGTTTGTTTTGTCTGTTGTACTGTGAAATAACAGTGATGTATTTTATGTGACCTTCTTTGTGACTTTTTCTGGCAGAAAAACATCACAAAAGGTTATATATCAAGTGAGGATTTTTAATCTGTTGAGGAGGCAATGTGCGGAACAGCTGTGAGAGTAAAGTCGTGATCTCAGTGACATTTGCCTCGATAATGGTCACTTCCTGTTTTTCAGTGTCCACATGATCAGTCTGGCGCTTGTGTGCTTACCAAACTTATTAACTACTGTAGCTACCAAGTGATCCTCAACGGGACACATAACAAGCTTGTTTCTTTAACGGAGGACAAGTGTCATTTGAACTAGTTATTCATGAAATCGCTCCAGTTCTTGAGATTTAATTTTCACATTGCAACATAATATAGACCTTAATTTCTGCTGCTTTTGTACTGATTATGTTGTGCTGCAGAGTCTGTAATTGCATCGTGCATTGTTATGTATGTAAATAAAATCAAAAAATGAAATATTAAGACAACTTTCCTACTTAGAGAAACCGGGCTATGCTCTACTTTCCATTCCACCCATCTTTTATTGATGTTGTGTTAACTTTCCACATATGACAAAGCACATTTTTTGGTTGTTGCAATTTGTACCATTTAACATGGGACCTTTTAGGATTTGGTACCCCACCTACCATGTTCGCTACATTGTCTGCATTGTTGTGCTGGAAGGTGTGAATTCCAAGGCCTGGGCATTATGAGTGATAAATGTGAAACATAAGTTACATGAAGCAGTGAACATGACGTTTTTCAGTACCTCCAGCAGCTCAGTAACCACGTTTTCTTCTCCACTAACAACAGCAACTTCTTTTCCAGAAAACGTGCATGTGCCTCAGCTGTGGCTGTTGGTGTGGCTGATGTCTGCTGTCATTTTACATAACACTCCCTCTTGCGCTAATAACATGGACATTGGGAATCAGTCAATGCCTGGTACATGTTTTTTTTAAAATCATGTTTAAGGTTCATCTTGACCGTTTGTCATCAGCTCAGAGAGTTTGTTGATCAGAAGCTTGTATAAGGTTTCCTGAGTGGAGAGGTTAGGTGTATGTGCATTTGTGAACTGAAGGATGTGTGTTTGCTGAAAGAGTTTTGGTGCAAGACGATACCTGAGTCATTTATCGTGTGTCTGTGACGCTGCATCTTCTCTCGTAGCAATGGGGAAGGCAGGAAGAGGACCCTGTCTGGCTGCAGCAGTGACTCAGTGAGTGGGGGTCTCCCTCCGACCCCACGCAGGGTCTCCTGGAGACAGAAGATCTTCCTGAGGGTCGCTTCACCTATGAACAAGCCGTCTGCATCGATGCAGCACCCAGGTCTTGTAACACAATCCCACGCGCAGTTCAGGCAAGGCGCAACATGATGCACAATTAATACGCTCTGAATAATCCACAAGTGCATAGAAAATGAGTACAAGGCAGGGAGGACATTTGATTCCTGGCTGCATATATGGGGAAAGCAGTAAGGGTTGAAAGGAAAGAGGAATTTTCCCACTTCATCCTTGTCAGATAAACACTGATAACAAAGCTTGTGAAAGTGATCCTCCTACCTGTTCTCATGGCCAGTTTTCCTGCCTTTAGCTTACTCAAGAGACCTTAAAAAATGTAGCTGGCAGATTATTTCCAGATTCAGGACATTAATAACATATTAGCCAACAAGCATTACAAACTAGTACACATAGTCATTAGATACATTTTTCATATCAAATATTGTGTCTTTCTTATGTTTTTGGATGTCGTGTTTCAGACCACTCCGATGGCAGGGAGCTGTTGCCTCTCTCTCCTCGTGGCTTGGATTTGAGTCTGGATCCTTTCGGGCGTCTGCTGCCACCGGCAGGTGACCCCCTGTCTGGGGAGAGGCCTAAGAGGACGGGGGCTGACTACCGGGCCCTCTGGAAGACTGCCATCCACCAGCAGATCCTTCTTCTGCGCATGGAAAAGGAGAACCAGAGACTGGAGGGTGAGTTGCGGTTACTACTGTACACATAAAGTATGATAATCGCCCTAAAACAAATCCTTAATTTGGTCACATGAATGATGAATATGAAAAAACATGATTAAGTGATGTAGTTTTGTTGCTGCTAGATCATTCAGGATTTCTGGATGTCTAGTGTATTTGTTTCTCTGCAGACAATGGTGGTATTTATAATCTATCATGGGACTCTTCTTGAAATTTGCTCACACTGGGTCTTATTGTTAAGGTTATAAAGATACTTATTACTGGTAACTTTCACTCCTGTCCCTTTTCCTCCCCTATCATGAATGTTTTTACATTCAGCCTTCACCACACACTCTAACACTTGTTGTTACTAACTGAAGCTTTATGAGCATGGACAGGGATAGAAGACTCAGCTACTCCTAACGCTGTCATTTCTGTTTATTTTGAGAAGTCCAATGTTGCAATATATTTAAAGTAACATGTTTTGGTGTTGCATATACAGTACACACACATTATGATCACATGCAGATATGCAAGCATACTTAAACAAACAATCAGTAGGTTAAAGTGCATGTATGAGAGGTAGACAACAGTAATTGTTAAACTAACAGGATATAGCATTTGGAATATCGCCATCTAATGGTCCAGCTTATTTAGGGTGTATTCCAAATTTTGTTTTTTTTTTGGGATTTCTTTTTTTCCTGTCCTCCCCTAAAAACCACTTGTGTCTGAAGTTAACTGGCAAGAGGAGGCATGGAGTAGAGAAGGAGAAATAGAGGCCATTTGAGACACTTAATTAGCTACTTCATTACAGTGAACAGTGAAGTGAAGTAAACCCCATCTTGTAAATGATAAAGTCTAAGACCATAACGTATGTCAGTTTTATGCATGCCTAGCTTAAACAAATGGACAAATTTTTGCTTTCAGAGAAAGGGAGGAGATGGAATAAAAGCTGTAGCTATTTGTAGCCATTACTGTACATTATCTTATACCAACACATCTCTTTCCCTTTGTTTGTTACTATGACACCAATGCTGGTCTGAGGACCTAACTGTGAATAACCGTTTTCAATAGAAGGTAAGTAATATAAAAGCAGTCCTTGGGATCAAATCAGATGGATGTTTTGCATGATTTCGGGTGTTGCATGTTCAGGGACGATCGTACCTTTATGGTGGTGTTTTTGTTTCTTTTGTCCGCTGTGCCTCTCCCCACTCCATCTTGATGGAGCTTCTCCATGCCTCCAACATAATAAGGCTGGGTCTTTGATGTTAATGTGGGTATTATGGCTTGTGTTTACGTGGTAGGCTTTCCATGGTAACTGGTGACAAAAGGCCTTAGTATACTATACCCACGCTTGCTCTCACATCTGGGGTCTTAAGTACAGGCCTCCTTTTTGTTGGTTGTGTAGATTTTCGTAACTGATAAATTTATGTTAAATATGTTCTTTTGTCTCTTTTTATCCTGGTGATTGTGTTGTAGCGAGCAGGGATGAGCTGCACATCCGCAAGATAAAGCTGAACTACCAGGAAGTGGGCCAGTGCTCCAAAGAGGCGCAGGCATTGTGGGAGAGAAAACTGACAGCCCCGGGCAGGACAACAGTCTCACAGGACAAGGAGGAGATATATCGTGCACTCTGCCAAGGTGAGATGTGTGTGTGTGTGTGTGTGTGTTAGAAAATGAGAGAAATTGGTTGTGAAGATATCTCCATGTATTTGTGTATCTATAAACATACAGCGGTACGCGTGTGAAGTTTTGAATGAGCACATGTGGTCTCCATTTTTGTGTGCAGGTGTTCCCAAGAGCAGGCGTGGGGAGGTCTGGTTGCTCCTTTCCCATCAGCACCGGCTGCGTCACAGGCTGCCCCAGCGTCAGCACGCCCCGGACACCCCCTACCATGACCTGCTCAAGCAGCTCACCGCACAGCAGCATTCTATTCTGGTGGATCTAGGTGTGCACATAATTGTAAAAAAGGGGTCCCCACAGTCACGAAAACAAAGAAAAGTCACGGAATTTGTTTAATTTTTCAGGGGAAGTAGTTGACGTAGGAGTTTGGTTGTTATTCTTCTTAGTTTTTTTTTAGAAAGATTATCTCTCCTGCTTCTTATCACATTGAAATCTCACATAAACTGAATATTTGTTGTAAATGTTCACATGTAAATATTTTTTCTGCATACCTGCTCAGGCCGGACCTTCCCCACCCACCAATACTTCTCAGCCCAGCTGGGCGCAGGGCAACTTTCCCTCTACAACCTCCTGAAAGCCTATTCTCTGCTGGATACAGAGGTACATATTGTAATCCTGATTCTTCTCCCCACAGTGCATCACTGTAATTGCACAGTGTGGTGACTGTCATGACATTTGGTAGTACATATTTTGTGCTCTTTTTCTTTTGTGCCACACAGGTTGGCTACTGCCAGGGTATCAGCTTTGTGGCGGGAGTGCTGCTGCTGCACATGAGCGAAGAACAGGCCTTTGACATGCTGAAGTTCCTCATGTATGACCTCGGCGTCAGGCAGCAGTTCAGACCTGACATGGTCTCTCTGCAGGTCAGTACATGAATGGGTGGGAGGACCAGCTGTTCGAACATGTTATAAGAATATGAGGGATCTCGTTACTATGTGGTAACATTTCACCCACAGAATCGTCTACAATATCCTGCAAGATAATTTAGGGATCAGCATCAGACATATTTACACGTTGCACCAACATTCAATTTCAAAAAGGTCAAATTAGAGCCAAAATAGTAACCTGAAGCACCAGATGGTTTGTTGCACATACCCATCTGATACGCCACTATTGGAAAACGGGCAGGCACTTTACAAAAATACCTGGCAGGTGATTTGATGAACCATCTGTCTATCACGTCCACCATGGTCGTTTTTCATTGCCGCCAAACACACCTAAACCGCTCCCGTAGCTGCCAGTAGCTCCTCACAGGACACCGATTGGTTCAGTCTGCTGCTGTTCTCTACACTCGTCTCCAGTGTCTCAATCTTCTGCCGTGCAGCCTGGAGGACACAGACATTGTACCCCAGTGAATACAGGGCGCACCACAAAGACAGACATTTGGTCGAGGGTAAACATAAAGCACAGAGTTGGCAATAGGATGACTTTGTACCAGAACCATAGCTCAAAATCTCAAAGGTAGCGAAATTACAGCGTTTACCATACTGTAAATAAAGTGGCGTTCACTTGAACATCGGGAACTGCAGGAAATTAAATCCTCTAAACATTAAAGCCACCATGAATAGAAATGGTGGTACTGGTAGTATCAAAGAATACACTGTACACCCCCCCCCACCCCCCCCCCACACACACACACACACACACACACACACACACACACACACACACACACACACACACACACACACACACACACACACACACACACTTGGGCTCAGAATAATTTGAGAATTTTGGTTTGGAATAATGAAACCGCTTTAATCGCATAAAAACTCTACACATAGTGGCTTTACTTGTAAGTGTCATAAAATGTGCACAGTATGTTTCCAACCCGTTAAAAACAGTATGTGAGTAGCAAGCACAATGGACTTCACATTTTAGCTGTCATCTGCCTGCTGTAAAAGGCCTTGTGGGGGTAGTTAGATAGTTAGCAACAGCAAACAGAAGTCAAGTGTCTCCACCTCTTATTTAAACCACACCTGCATGCCTGCTCTGTTAGCTTCTGTTAAACATCAGCTGACCTGTGAAAACATCAGCAGGCGTGGTAATGTTTGATCTAGATCAGGTAACCATTTAGCCAACCAGAGCTCTCTTGGTTCTTTCTACACTGCAGTTCTGTTCTTGTAAGACCTATGCTAAGGTTGCAAAGCAAAAAAAAGAAGGAAATTGTGCCGTTTTCTCTGTGCAGTGGTTCAGTGCGAGGATTTTAAGGTATTATGTGTCTTCTTTGTAACGGTCAGGAAATTGTGAGACTGATAACAGCCTAATTTTAGCTTGAGCTAACTTCTGCTTCTCATTTCGGTCTGCTGTGCATTTCACAGTCGCACTTGTCAGGATTACTGTAACACATTGTTAGAGAGTTAGTACAGCTCATCAAATGCTGGGTCTTGATGCGTGTCTGAGCAAGTCTCTAAAACAACACCGGTGATACTTTTAAGGAGCTCCCAGCTTGGGTAAATGTTCATCTGCCAGCTAATAATTCTCAGATTGCTCAGTGGTACTCTGCTGATCCAGATATACCAGTTTGTTCTGACACAACATGTTTTGTCCTGTGTGTTTCATTGTCTGTTTAAATGTGTCTGTTTATGGCCATGCACACTGTCTGTGTTATCTCAGGTTCAGATGTACCAGCTCTCCAGACTGTTACACGACTACCATCGCGAGTTGTACAATCACTTCGAGGAGCACGAGATCTGCCCGAGCCTCTACGCAGCGCCGTGGTTCCTCACTCTCTTCGCCTCACAGTTCCCCCTCAACTTTGTGTCACGCGTCTTTGGTATATATATATTTTTTTAGAATAATGGCGCCTGTGTGCTGACAGACAAATGCTTACCAGGCACCACAATGCTTTTTTTTTCAAAAGAGGTTGACATTTAAATAGCTCTGTTATAATTACAGCTTCAAGAAAAAGTTTGTATAAACATTGGTGTTTTTATTGTTGTGCTGTGTTTTTTTTTTTCTTCAGATTTTGTATTTGTGCAAGGGACCGGGGCCATCTTTAAAGTGGCCCTCTGTCTGCTGAGCAGCCATGAGGGGGAGATAGTGGAGTGTGACACCTTTGAGAGCATTGTGGACTATCTGAAAACTACACTTCCCGCCCTCACTCAGACTCAGATGGAGCAGACCATTGCGAAGGTACAGAATGGGAAGTTTAAAAAAGTGTGAAATACAGTCCCAGGTTTCCATATCACTGGGCACAATGACGCATGTCAACTTAATATTTGTTCATGAGTGGCCACATAACCACAGCTTTGTTGTAGTGGTAAGCTGACAGCTTCTTGATACTTGTGATAGTGGAAAATGTGTTTAGAGGTGACACGTTGTTAAAGATCCAGTGCATGCAAGACACAATCTTAATGAGACATGTTTAAATAAAGGATTAGATAAATCTGGAGAGAACAAATAACAAATATAAATAAAATGTAAATGTTCCGCTTTTACGGCAAAGAAAACTATAATCCTAACATTTTGAGTGTATGTGCATTTGCAGTTCTCTGCACATTCTCTGTTACAGTACCTCCTGACAAAAGTGCTATTGCTGTATGGGTTTAGTCATAAATAAAACCGATTTTCAAACCCATTTACTTTTATCACAATAGTTTTTTTTTTTTCTTCTTCAAAAAGTAGACTTTGGTTGTCACTTTTTTCAGGATTTGACTGTGAGCAAATTAAACAGAAGTGGATAAGGTTGGCAATATTGTAATTCTTTATTTTGTCATCAAATCCCATGAAAATACCAAAATCAACAATGTGTTGGTCTGTCTCTCAGTACTTTCCAGCTTCCCCAGCAGGTGTGTGGCATTCAACTCCAAGCCCATTTATTCCTCCTAAAGATGTAAATCTTTCAAATTACTGACTTAAAACTCTTCATACAGACTAATTTCGCTGGACCTTGCATTCAGTTTTTGTAACCGTATCAATATACTACAATGCCTTGTCAGTTGTTGGCATCTGCCTCACTGTGTAACCTGTTGTTTGCCAGGTAATGGAGATGGACATCTCCAAGCAGCTGCATGCGTACGAGGTGGAGTACCATGTCCTGCAGGATGAGATGTTGGATGCCGGGCCGCTGCCTGATGACTCTGACCGGCTCGACAAACTTGAAAAGACCAATGTGCAGTTAAAGAAACAGAACATGGACCTGCTGGAAAAACTTCAGGTAAGGAAGAGAAGCATTGCACTCCTCAGTTGTTACCTTTCACCGTCAATCATTTTGGGAAACAACTGCAAATGCTTGGACTATAATTTGTAATGATATTCATTATTTTAATGCTTGATTATTAAGGGACTTAATGTGTAATTGTGGGAGGTATTTAGTTTGTTGGTCAGTTTCTAATTCCTTCTTTTGATGGGCTGGTGAACGGCTCTGTCAAATTGTTTTTAGACATCCACACTGATGTCATTGATAATGCTTCAGACTACCCATAGATGGCACTAAAACACAAGATAAAAATTCATGAAAATGATGGCAAGACAAAGGGATTGTACACTATATTCTCTCTAAATGCTCTTAACATTTTGATAAGTAGTTTGTGAATCTGTGTAGCGGGACTTGTCATACTAAGTCATACCTGACGGCCCTCACATCTGATGTGACAAAGAAAAATCAGCGGACTCTCAGACTTATTGTGTTGGATGACTGTTACTACGGCATTTAACAAGGGAATTACACAAAGCCTGGATTCTGTATGAACTGCAATCATATTTGAAAGCACTTTTGTTGAGATTTTGTGCTATGGTTCTGGTACAAAGTCTTGTGCCAACTCTGCTTTTTGTTTACCCTCTGCGTTTGTGGTGCGCCCTGTGTTTACTGAGGTACAATGTTTGTGTCCTCCAGGCTGCACGGCAGAAGATTCAGACACTGGAGACGAGTGTAGAGAACTTCCTTTCTCGGGAGAGCAAAATGAAGCACATGATTCGCTCTCTGGAGCAGGAGAGGGCAGCTTACCAGAAGACCATTGAACGCATGCGCTCATGCCTTCCCCCTGACGCCCTGACAGATGTGGAGATGACCCAGATCAAAACAGGACCCAACGGGAAAGCCAAAACTGCAGCCAAGAAGCCCTGATGGCAACCAGGGGGCTGGCTGCTCTGGACAGATGCACAGGCAGAGACTGAAGTGAACAAATGGAGCCTGCTTTAGTGGAAGGCTGCTGAGCTCCACAGCTATTGTTGTACTGCTGCTCAAGAGTAGCAGGGTTTTGTAAATGTGTGACGTCTGGACTTAAGATGTGCAGACTGTATGGGGAAATCGACATGTTATTCGTCAGCTTATATCCGAGCAGTGGGAGGATGGTTTCAGTTATATTAGCAAACAGACCGTTGTATCAGTGCATCAAAGCTGCTGTTCTGTCTGATCTGCTTCACTGCCAGTTTGAAGGTGAAATCAAGATGCACTTCCTTATTCAGATCTTTTTTTTGTAATCACGGGGGAATTTTCTAGATTGACATAAGAGAGAAATATGTCTTTTGAGCACTGCCTTGATGTAGTTACTCTCAGTCTCAGTAGCACAACAAAAGCATTGAACAGAAGTTGCCTGTTAGCAAACAATCCTTTGGACTTCAGGTTCAACTTAACAGCCATTACCAGTGTGCATGATCCTGGAGTTGATGCCCCATTGTTTTTGTTGTTTTTGAACTTGTGTCTGTGATGGAAACTCTGCCTCAGAGTAATCACATTGCTTTGTCATTTCCTTGTATTCACTTGAAATGTGTGAATGCAGTTTCTCTCCAGAGATCATTGTGATAACATTCTGTTTTTCACAACCGAGACATCTGACTGCCTGTCTGCCATATTAGGCTTTCAATTTTGGCAGACATATATGGTATCTTGTTGCTCATCCCCCTGCACCGCACTACTGCCTTCACGTGAGAGATCTCTAAAACGTGCACTTGCTGCTTTTTAAGGAGGAAGCTCAGGCAGGACGTGAGGTCGTCTGCCTTCTCAGTTTCCTGTGTGACTGACCGCGGTGTTGCCTCGTTTAAGCAACGCGTTCAGACACTGAGGCAGAGTTTAAGAACCCCCAGGAGGCACCGAAAAGAGGAGCGATCTGAATGTACACCACATGCTTCTGTTCTAAAAGTTTGTATGACATTTTTTGTTTTTGTCAGCCAGAGGTTTGACAAAAGTAGCAACACCCTCTCTTCCTGTATTTCTGGAAGGTGGGTCTACAAGCACCTAGTGTTGTTTTTAGGTGAGTAGAGAGAAGGCAAAGAAAATAAGAAGAACCTAATCAGTTTCCTTTTACGTGGGGGAGTCTCCCCTGATGCTGGGTAATACATACAGTATATGTACACACACACACACTCGCATACAAACAAGCTGTGCAGTGAACTGTCTGACTGTATGGGCAGACAGTTTAAATGAGTTCAACGAGGGTTCCCTGGCTCTCTCATTAGTTTTGTTGTATCCCACCTCCCTGTCTGACTCTCACCATCGCCAGTTCTTATTGAAAGCAAAACAGTCCTGGGCTCGACTCCGCTTTCATAAAGCACTAAGGTGATGAAAAGTACTTACTAACAGCGTCTATCAGTCTTTCTGTCCTTGGTGACATGTTGTGGTGACACATTTGTGTCTGTTTCAGTGTAAAGTTTTTATTCTCAAAGTGTAGTCCAAGCAGACATATCCTTTGATGTACAATGCAATATGTTCAGCAATCCTGGCTCTTTGCATACACCCAGAGACTTGCTTACTTTTGCTAAGTCACAGGAGCTGCAGCAATTCTGTTCTTGTTGCAATTGAGGTGACATTGTAAAGGTTTGCACCAAACCTTTCATAAATAGTAGGGAAACGTTCACTGAACAGCAGGGATTCTGTCAACAGTTCAGATAGTGAAACATATCGAACAACTTATTCCGAAATCTGTTAGATACGTAGGATATGGTCCTACACAGCGTTCCTGCCTCTTCTGCTCATCTACAGTATTTGTGCATAATATAAACCAAAGATGTGGTTGCTTTTCAAAAATGAATGAATTCATCCAAAATGCTGTGATGTATTATGTGAAATGTGATAACTTTTTTGTCACTCCACCTTTTCAGCTTTCTTTAGGTTTGTACTAAGACACCAAATATTGGCAGTAAAAACTTGACACTTAAAAAAAAAAAAAAGAAAAAAAAAGAGAAAAAGACCATTGGCAGACTTTACTCATCATTCTCATGTTATTCCTTTGTGCCAAAAATAAATAATGGCGTTTATTCTCCACTCATCGGAGATATGAGACCATTTTGTCAATATCTAATGTTAAGCACATCTCGTGGTTAGCAAAGGGTCTTTATTTTACCGGTGCTCCAAGTCCTCCTGACTACTAAATAGTGCTTGTATCACTGTGTTGTAAGGAAATACACTTAATAATAGATGGATTGTTTTCCTGTCAACATCAGGGCTACACAAAAACAAAGACACTGTCATGAATTCTTCAATAAACTTCACCTTGCCTTGTTTTCTGTCTACTCATGTCTGAATGTGTACTGCTCAGTAAGCTCTCATAAAGAACTCATGTTCCTTTCCTGCTATAGAAGGTAGCACTTCAAGTGTAGGACGTTGCCTCAAGCTGAAGTGGTCTCTGTGTGTAGACGTATTATTGCGTAAAAGGCCAAGGTAGGCTTCGACAGTTTTAGAGAGTCTATTTAAAGGCCTTTGTTAATGCCTTGGGCAAAGAGAACTACAAGTCTCCAGTGGGAAACAAAAATCCTCTGTAAAATGTTACCCTTTACTAAGTATCTGAAACGTTTAACTATGTCTACATTTCTGAATAGGCCATATTGTTGTGAATTAAATAAATATTCCTCACATGCTTGATTTCTGACAAATTAAATGCATAAAGAATTTTGTTGTTGATAAAAAACCTCTTTGATGTAGATCAGGGCCTCCCAACCAGACTACTATGTATTGCGCTTGAGAGTGCATGAAAATTAGTAAACGATTTAGCAAGTCTAAACAGTTAGCTAAAAGAAATGGATAAATGGTTGAAGTAGATAGGCAAAAATGTATGGAAAGTGTACAAATAGTAAACATATTTGATAAACTGAAATACTTGAAATCGTTAGCCAACATTAAAAGTATTGGATACATGGTGAAAACAACTGATGAATGGTTGAAATAGCTAGCTTCATCTGACATGGCTTTAGGGGTACATCAGACAAAAAAAGGTTGGGAGCCACTGATGCCTTCTTAGCCCTCTGTTTAATCTGTAGTCTATGATTATGAACCACAGTGAGAGCCCAGCAGGAGCTCCATCAGCCAAGGAGAGGCTTTGAAAGATAACAGCCATAAGACCAGCCATTGTTTTCCTAGGAGGGTCTTACCCAGAAAGGCCTGTTGAGTGTTGCTCTGATCAGCCTCTGCCAAGCCTGGAGCTTGTCACACATACAGTAAGACACACAAATGACCGCCAACCAGGAGCCTATCGCACACTAAACAAAAGGGGCTACATTCCTTGCGTATTCCCACACGAGGACACATCCTGCAGCAGGGGAAGAGTGGGATACTGGGAGTCCGCTGGGGATTGGCTGAGAACGACACTTCCTCTGCCGAAGGTCTTATCAGCTCTGTTTGTGTTTTCCACTCTCTCTTCGTCTTCACTGTCTTCATCTTTAAATCCATCTCTACCTCCCACTCTGCTTCCCGCTCTCCTCATCCCTCCCATTGGTATTTTGAGGCTTGATCTGAAACTTTGGTATACTATTTATTGTGGGGCTTAAATATGAACATGTAGCAATGACGATGTCCAGACAGGTATTGCAGTGAATGACAAGTATCAGTACTCAAACTGAAAGTCCAGTGTTTGACACAGGGCTCTGGCAGCCCTCTAAAAATATTTGCCTATATATATATATATATATATATATATATATATGTGTGTGTGTGTGTGTGTGTGTCGTAAGGGCATTAAACCCTGGCCTTTGCAGAAAGGGAAGAGTGAGTTGACAGTGTGAGCTGGTTGCTGAAAGTGAAGGGGTAGAAGAGGGAGCGTGGAGGAGGAGGAGGAGGAGGGAGAAGGGGTTAGAAAGGGTCCTCCTGCCTTATATGGGAATTCATACTGCTCTGCTTGTGGCGCAGTCTAAAAGCTGGAGTTGTTTCAGTAGAAAACACTGGGCTACAGCTGTCACTGCGAAGTATTCCAGGTCATGGTATATCTATGCAACAGCTGAACTTTTACTTTGCAGCACGGTTGTCCGCAATTCAAAGCAATAATGTGGTTGTAATGCAAAAACAAAAACATTACGTAACTGCAGAAATACATCAGCACTGTACAGTGAATGAGCTCATTTTGAGCAGCACCGGGCTTAGCTGCAGAGATTGGGAGTTACTGACTTTGGAGGATGGAGAAAAGAGTGATGGGGGTTGGGGGGTTGGAGGTGGAGAAGGAAACAGCTGGAGGGGTGGGAAAGAGACTCAGGTGGGCTCAGTCTAGTCCAGAGAGAGGAGTTGGCTCCCCGGAGGCCAGGAACACACACACAGTCACAGAAACATTTCACTGCATCTCATAGTTTAGCTATGCCTTGATTTCTCCCCCCATCTTTCTCCCTATCCCCTTACTTTGCAGATACACCGGCTGCTCCAGGTCTTTCAAAGCTCCTTCCTTGTCTCTTCCTTCTCGAAAGCTAAGAAATAAATTCTCCACTGCAGCAGCCTT
This sequence comes from Gymnocephalus cernua, assembly GCA_023631565.1. Lineage (NCBI taxonomy): Eukaryota > Metazoa > Chordata > Actinopteri > Perciformes > Percidae > Gymnocephalus > Gymnocephalus cernua. The sequence continues at coordinate 21,401,848 of CM042434.1, forward strand.
GGGTTCCAATCAGCTATCCACACTGCACAGGAACGCACAAGGGTGCACCCAGACACACAGCACTACCACCACCCCACTGACATGTTTTAGTTAGCGCGGTGACAGATTTGCTTCCTACAGAGTCTTTTCTCTCTCTGTACCTGTCATGGATATAGCTGCCAGAGGGGCTCATGGTAAATGACCATAGCCAGGAAAGGAAGAAGGAATAGGGAATTTGGCAATAATGAAGCCACAGAAGTAACACAGAACTAAACACACACACACAGACACACACACACACACAGACACACACACACACACACACACACACACACACACACACACACACACACACACACACACACACACACACACACACACACACACACACACACACACACACCGTATTCCTATGACTACTCAAGTCCATTCCTTTGGTTCCCTCCATTGAGAACAGGTTGATCCACGAACACTGCCTGCAGAATTTTGTGATTAATGACACGCCTGTCATGTCTAAACCATCTTCATCTTTTTCCTGTTAAGAGCCACTCCCCCCCACCTTGCCCCCCAACGGTCTGGCAGACACACAACTCAAAATCCCCCGGGACCAGCTGCAGCACATGCTGGGTAGTGTCGCCCAGCTTACCTGATCCAATGCTTCATTCATCTGTGTGACGTGCTAACCAAACCCTCTATTCCCTCTGGTCTCTTTGCTCCATGACCGTGCTCACAGACATCTTGGGCAGGGTTGTTGCACACATACTGACACAAAAAAAGGCCAAAAAGAGGTGAGGCTCAGACACTGTAAGTAACAAGAAGATCTTATTGAGGCCATTTTCCACCTAGAGATCCTCGACAAATGTGACTGAAGTCCCAGGTGACTGGAACGATCAGAGTAGAGACTTTAAGTCTGACCCTCCTAATCACATTATCCACTGGCTCTGCCTGGCCCACATCACCTCAGCAATGATTAAGACAAACACAGGCGAGAGAGGAGGAGAAAGAGACAGCGAGAGACAAAGAGATTGCTGGCAGGCTGGAAGGAGGGGGTGGTCAGACAGACAAGGAGTGAGTCAGACAGGCAGATATCCTCCTACATGTAGGTCCGCAATAAAAGTGCAAATAATATGTAAAGATCAAGTCTTTGAGCTGACTTTATCTGTTTGTGTGTTAAGGGTTAAGCCCTGTAGGATATGGGTGTATGATATCAGTGATAAGGGACTCTCTCTGAAGTGAGGTGAGGTTGGTGCAGTACTTTTGACATCATGCAATGTTTGTACGCACATCCTTTCCACAAGGCCACTAAGGGCACAAACACAAAGACGAGGTGGTGGGCGGAGCCTGCATGTGTGTGACTCAGTGCACTCTGGACACATTCTGACGTCAGCCTCTTGAAACTTGATGAAAGCAAAATGATTTGTCCAAGCAGAGGCTGCCAGGGGTTTAAGTGTCCCCCACCACTAGCTCATTTCTAAACCAGTCTCCCTGAGCATCACTGGGTTTTTGTTCAAGGAACTCTACAAGCTCAAGGCAGAGATGATAGGATTTGGTGATTCACAATTCTCCTCTCTCACTTTTTTTTTCTCTCCTTTTCACCAAGCCACCCAGCTGTTCCTGTAAGCACAGACTAACACACTGGGTTTTATTATGTTGATCTGACATTGCTGAAGTTGGGAGGGTAGACAGCTGTACTTGTGTGGCCCTGGGCGGACCCGTCATTAGTGCCAGCCTAACTTCACTCTCCCTTCCTCCCTCCCTAGTTCCAGATCTCACTTCCTCCCTCCCTGTATTGTTTCCAAAACAACACCACACCCTTTTATTATATTTGCTGACCCAATTCATGCCAGTCTTCCCACCTGTCCATCCATCTTAACAAGACACTGCAGTGCACCCTCGCACATCTTCACCTCCTCACTATCTGCCACCAAGATAACAGAAAACAACAAGTATTGTGCTGATAAGAGGCTGAGTGCTGTGTGCTTGCCATTCAAGATCTTCTTGAATAGATAATTTCCAAATTGATTCAAGCTGGGCTCACATCTAATGGTTTGTGTGGGCTCTAATGTGAACAGGAGATAATCAACACCCTGCGATTCTGAGCTCTGTTTGTCCATCATTTATATTTCTATGACAGTCTCTTTCTGCCCGTACCTCCTCATTGCCTTCCTTCATTTTTCTCTCTCAGGATCTCATCATGTGCTCCTTTTATTATAATTACCAATTTCTACCAATTCTGCCTCTCTGCCTCATTTCTTGTGATACTATCTGTGATACTTAGAGGTTGATTTCCCACTATGCGTCACTGACCTTTTCTCTCTCCTCTTAGTTAAACCCAGCGAGTACATTTGGCTGTTTGAGACGAAGGAGACCTGGGGAGCATATACTGCCCTCACTCAAGTGGGATGGTGATGAGATCAGAGATCATAACTACATCCTTATTAGCCACTGAATTGATACTGTAACCACACTTATCACTTATATTACGATATTCCCTTCTGCCTTGCTCTATGTTATATAATTTCTCTCAAACCTTTGTTTTAACGTCCGTGCACAGAAGAGATGTAAAAAAAAAAGTGTCAAAGAAAATTACTCTACATGATACCAATCTCACCTCCCTGTGTCTGCCATGTGACAGAGAGAGAAAAAGGTAATCTTTATGTATGAAATAAAGAGTCTGTCGGCTTCCTCTAAAAGTGTGTCTAATCACAATGAGTGAGGTGTAATTAATGCTTCACTGGTGTGCTGTGTATGTGCAGTCCAGGACCGTGGGTGAGAGGATGTAGTGTGCGGTCTCTCTAACAAGCTCCCACTCACCCCGGTGGAGGCAGGCAGGGAAGGCTGGAGTGACTGCGAGGCTGTTAGAGCAAGTGGGTTGCGTTGGATGTGTCCATGTCTGTGTGTGTATGTGTGTGTGTGTGTGTGTGTGTGTGTGTGTGTGTGTGTGTGTGTGTGTGTGTGTGTGTGTGTGTGTGTGTGTGTGTGTGTGTGAGTGTGCTTGTCAGGGAGTGTGTGTGTGCTTGTCAGTGAGTGTGTGTTAGTGTGTGAAAAAGTGTGCATGTGTGTCCTTTTGTGTGTGCTGTACTGGGATGTGGAAATTGAATGGAGCCTTTCAGTTCTACTGCTCGTCTCCCCGGGGGTGAGAGACTGGTTGCCATGGTTATCCTGGAATCCTGCCGCTAATGGGTGGGAGTTTGTGTAGCTCTGGCAACCTGGCCTGTCTAGGGTGGAATACGTGTGTGTGTTTGTGTGTGCGGTGTGTGTATGTGTGTGTAACGGGGGTGTGGTTGGGTGGAGGCAATATTCTAGGTCACAGAAGGTCACATATGTGAGAACACAAGCTTCCATTCCTGTACGCTCCTGCACGTACAAACAGACTCTTGTCATGTACACATCACATGTACTTGCACAATATACTGCAGATATTCTGCATGCAACAATATCAAATGAAACCTCTATGTCCACTGACAAATCTCAGTAAAGCTCTAAATCACTAGCACAGTACTGCTTGATGTCATAGTTTGAGGCATGAATTCATTGTATCTCCCAATAGCCATCCACCATTGCCCAAATCGCTGATTTACTCACACTACAAAGTCAAATTACGGGCATGGTGGATATCGCAATCATGCGGTGATGAAATAATCTTCACTTTTACTGCATTATTGCAAGTGTAAAACATAATGCAGTGAAATAGTTTAACCCTGCTTTCCCGTCATCCCCATTACCATCCTTTTACCCTCAGGCCAGTGGGATTCTCAACTGGGCACAGAGACCCCACTGAACAGGAACACAGTGGATAGTGGATAATGAAAACCATACAGTGTGGATTATTGTAGGGCAAGATACATTCTCACCGAGAGTTTCCCTTACTACACAATATCAGATAAGATTATAAATGCTTGTGCACAGAAATGTTCCACCTCACAAATATGTGTGCCCATCTAACAGTAATGCTGATTGGGATGCATTATTCGAGTTGCATTATAAATTTGACACAGCACTTAATGGACATCAGCGAGGCAGTACATGTACTATTGTGCAGAGTATATATATGCCTGGGATATGCAATGTGACCAGATAATTCTGGTTTTCCTATTCCCAGTGTTCTGGTAGAAGGGATCAGTCCCTGCTAGTCACACAGATGTCTTGGCTCCTGTTCCTCCTGGAAGACTGATCCATACATTGCATGAACCCCTGTGGATTTAAAGGAACTTGGCTTAGGAATGCACTCTCCTCCATTCCAGTCATTATGTGTGGCCAATTCACTGTGGCCTGGAAACATTAGGAAAATGTTTCTCTTGTACAGCATCCAACATGCATAAAATAGAAAATAAAAGCAAATGTTGTGATTACAATCATGCATATGTGTGCTCTTGGGCCCAGGGATGAAATCATCTGTAAGTAAACTTGCTGTTTGATGCTGTCATTTTTGTACTGAGCCCCCTTAAGAGAATGGCCTGTGAAAAACACACATATCCCCTCAAAATGCAGTGAACAGAGGCTAAAGAATGTGGGCTGGACTTGTGGTCAAACCCAGCAAGTCATGGGGGGTAGAAGGACCTTGTAGATCCACCCCTTGCTCCTTAGCCCAGATGTATGCCAAACAGTTATATAATTCAATAAGCACTTCCAACTCTGTGGCTGAAGTCCAGCCACAGGCAATCTAACCCTCAGACAACCACATGATCAGCATTTCCAGCTGTATTACTACCAACTAATTATAGAACAATTGGAAAAACTGAAAGCAATTATTAAAATTTTTGGATGATAGATGCTGATGTATTTTTATATGGCATCTGGATAACATAGAACTGAAGATATATATTTTTTCTTTGTCAAACATTAACAAATATCTTTCAGCCTCTCCTGTTTCCATTTAGATGACCACTGGACATGCTAACACTATCTCTGTGTATGTCCTGTTGAGCAAATATCTTATCATCTCATGTAATGCATTCCTTCCCAGTGTGGTGCTATCCAAGCAGGCAACAGAGCAGTGACAGTACAGTAGATTTGCAGTACTACAGAAAACACCTACATACATTTCCTATCTTTTCCTTCTCATCAGAATCCCAGAAATCCTTCTATCCAGGTATCCTAATCCTTTATTTTGCATGTTTCCCTCTCTCCTTCCCAACCCTTAGCCTTTTTTGAGATTTCCACTCACTAGCCCAGACAGCCTTAGCCTTGACTTGGGGCCACCCCATGCTCTCACTGTCCAACTATTTAACTAACCGCAGTGAAACAGCTTTAATTTCAGCTTACTGCTCAGCCTGGCTGAATGCAGCATCGCTTGGGGGTCTTTCTGGAAAGCCGTGGTATTGGGCCCAACAGGCCAGGCAGGCAGACAAGGGAGAACAACAGCCCTGTGCAGTTAGATCTCAGAGACCCCCGAGACACATACGTCAGTCAGAACAGCCTCCCTCAGGAGTCATTCAGTTAGTTATGGCTTCTCTGTACATCTGCACAATACACAAAGGTAAGAGTTGTCGGACTGTATGTATCCAGCAGTCAACTGCTAATTTTTTTTAAAGACTTAACATCTTCGGAGTGTTTTGCCTGCTGTATATTTTTTTTTCACATGACAATTTTTGGTTGGCCTGTTCTGTGGTATTATAGCTAACATTACTTAGGTGATGGGTTTAAAAGAAATAAAACAAAACCTGAGTCTGCTTTCCTCTGTCTGTTTTAACTATGCCCATCATTTCAATCATTTGTGATGTGGTTCAGGTGGTAGAGCGTTCATCTAACAATCGGAAGGTCGGTGGTTCTATCCCTGGCCCTGCAGTCCAATGCCGAAGTGTCCCTGAGCAAGACACTGAACCCAGAGTTGTTCCCGATGATGCAACATTGGTGTGTGAATATGTGTGAATGTTAATTTGAAGCCGCTTTGGATAAAAGCGTCAGCTAAATGTAATTTAACATAATTTAACACACTGCATTTGATTGCATGGACATGGGGATGTGGTGACACCACTGACTTGGCATTGCTCAGGTAACACAAGTTTTCTGAAAACCAGGCAGTCTCTCTCAAATCTCCAGTTTAGCCAATAAACGAAAATTAGTGTAAATGCTCTGCATTGTGAAATTGTGTTGTGCTTCTTGAAACGTATGTCAAAGATGAGCCAGGAAGTAGCTTTGCAAGTAAAAAGTGACATTCATTGTGTTATTTTACAACATGAAAGAGTAACTTATTAGTTTTACATTTTGGGAAATATTTGTTTTCTTGCCGACAGTTCTGTACATCAAATATAGCTACAGCTAAAGCTAGCAGCTGTTTAGCTTAGCTTAGCATACAGACTGGAAACAGGGGGGCACAGCTAGCCTGGCTCTGTCCAAAGGTAAAAAACAAAACAAAAACAAAAACAGTACTTTGGTTTCTTAGCCAGGACCAGTAACTTTCTGAAGGCTCTGCTGGTTGCTTGGCAACTAATTCCATCCAAAAATGAGTTCAGCACATAATCCTTTATGATGATGAGTTGTCCTTTTTACACGTTTAGTACATATAAAACAAGAGAGATATAATGTGTTTGTGAGCTCAGTCTCAATGCTAAGCTAAGCTAACTGGCTGCTGACTCCAGTTAGCCTACATAATTATGCCGCATTCTATTTGTCCACAGAAGTCGATCTGTGAGTCGTTTTCCGGAGTTACGAACCGGAAGTTGCAAACAGAACGCCCTCGATGTCGTATATACGACTCGTCAAGTCGTCTGAACTCAGAGGACCAGTTTCAAAGATGGCTACTTCGTGCATCACACGAAAGTAAACATTGTGGTTTTCTACAATTTTAAGCACCTTTGTCTTTGTTGTAACCAAATGAAGAAGTCGTACACATAGCACTGTATACTGTTCCCTATAGGCATGTTGCTACAGTCTTATTATGAGTTAAATACCACCTAATTAGTTATTTTGTAGCTTGTGCAGCTGAAATTGGCTAGAGACGCTCCATGTTGCTATGCTATGACAACAATGGCTAAGCCGAGTCAGCAGAGCAGTAGCCTAACGTTAATGTTAATGAAAATGGAATATTCAGGTATCAAACTGTGAAATATATTTGTGTAATATGTCAATAACTGGGTGAATAGAATCCTAAATGTTACTAAAAATGTTACAAAATGTGTTGACCTGGCTACCTGGTTAGACACTTTTCTCCAACTTGTGGTATTGTGTGCCAAACAGAACGCAACAACTCGCGGTTATTTGTTTTTCAACATGGATGTGACGTCACTCTCAAGCTGCAAGTCGCAATTACAAGACAAATAGAACGTGGCATTATCATACAGACATGGTATCAAGAAAGCAACATCTTGAACAACGTACCAGACTGAAAAGCAGTGTTTCATTGTCCTCATTGAAAGTTTGAAATCTGTTGCACCTTCAATGATTGGTGCGGTTGGGTTAGGTCAGAAGCAAGGGGGTAAGCAAGCGTCCACAAAGCGTACCTCCTATGGAGCCATTTTGTTGCTGACAAGCCATCACCCGCCGTTAGCATTCCATTGACTGCCATTCATTTTGGCGCCACTTTGACAGCGAATAACTTTACATCTGACGCGTTTAAAGAGTTTAAAGACTCTATTTGCCCATTGTTTATTTCTAAAGAAACACAACAATGTATAAAATGCTACATTACCTTGTAACTCACGTTATGGGTCCGTAGCAGACGTTTTTGTAAAAATAGGCTAACGATTGTGTCATAACCACGCGACTTACTGTTGCATAGTAGAGGGATTACCGTATAGTACAGGAGAAGCTCGCAGGCAGTTTCGACTTACATTAGCTGTTTAAGTTTAATTACTAATGTTAACTAGCATTTTAGTTAGCAATAATTAACCTGTGCCTATGTTAGCTCCTGACATATACCTACGCTCTCCGTCTCTGCAAGATTCAGAATGATTGAGATTTCTCTTGGCACAGCTACCAGAATAGCCTACTTACAGCTTTCAGACACGTTGCTCATGTCACATCTACGTAGGCAAGCTCAGTTGGAGGCTGCGCAGTAACGCTCAGCCATCACCGGAAAAGTGCTTCTAATAGACTTAACTGGTCTCCGTGGAAATCTACTTTGTCCATTTCTTTATCTGTCTATGGTCAGAAATAGTCTATATGATTGACGTTACACTTCCGCTTTCTTTTTGTTAGAATTTTAAATTTGGTGGATTTATGAGGACTTTTGTTGACTGCTCCTCAGATCTCTGCAGGGTAAATTGAGACAGCTAGCTAGACTGTCTGTCCAATCTGAGTTTTATCTTCCACGACTATTTTGCAGCGGCTCTGTACGGAGCATATCGCCGCCCATGACGATTCTGATTGGTTTAAAGAAATGCCATTAAACCAGAGCACGTTTTCCTCCCATCCCGGAATGCTATGACCTTCCGTCAGTGTGTTTTGGAGGAGGGTCTGGCAAAGCGAGACTAGGTCAGAAGTTGACTCTGTGGCACCTTAAACCAAATATCACCTAAGATTGACATCACAGTGTACTGACACACCCTGGGGTACACCTCTACATCACTGCAGTAAGGTGAGAAGCTAAACCACTTGATGTCAGCAAAAAGGTTTGTGATAAGTGTTTTGGATAATATGGTGTCTGATGCTCATTTGGTTGCCTTGCAAAAGTTTGGCATAGTAAAATAGTTCCAGAGTAAAATGTCACTATCAGATTGGTAGCCAAAAAAAGAAGAAAAAAAGAACCAATTTGTAAAATATTTCCTTATCTTATCCTATATTTCAAGTTTTGAACAAAGTACATGGTAAAACAAAAAGTGAAAAGTCTATGTTCCAACAAAGGTGGATGTGTGTGTGTGTGTGTGTGTGTGTGTGTGTGTGTGCGTGTGTATATATATATATTTTTTTTTGCTGACACAGACTATAGATATGTCTGGATGAAGGGGAATATATTTATGGTTTTTGAGGAGTGAGGGCCCACACCAGCCACCCTAGGGTCTTGTTATCCTCTCCTATGTCTATGCTCTTGGGGCAACTTTAATGAATGCTCCTGTTCCAGCCCTCTTTCGACTCCAGTCAGGATATCTACAGGGCTGCCCCCATCCTCCCTGTCTGCGCCTGCCTGTACGGCAAAGCAGGTCCCTCTACAGCAGGAAGGAAGGCTAGGTGATCGAACTGAATAATTGATGTGAAGAGTTCACTCGGGAACACCTCAAGAGTTGGTCTGAACACGCTGACCATCATGTGTGCACTTGCACCTGTACAGATTTTAAGAAGAAAATGTTAAGATGGTGTATGAGTTAAAACTTTTGGGTGGCAGGCATTTGCCAGACGTGTTGTACCTTATATAAAAATGTACACACAGAGATTTGGTCATTACAAAATGTCACTGATTACTAAATATCAAATTACCACCAGCATCCAGTTAGAGTATACAATAATTAATGTAAACAGCATAATAAGTAGTGATATCATTCCATTGCCTAGACTGATAAGAGGCACCAGTGTCTCAAATGTGTACTGCTAATAGGGAACCTCCCATTACCTCATGGGTAATGGGAGTTGACAGTGTAAAACAGCCAAGAGACATGAGGCAGTATGAAGTGAAGACATGTTAAACACAATATCTCCCTTTAATGATAAAAAAAGTCAAATGCAATCTTACAAATGTTCTCAATAAAAGTTCCGTACAGTGTAAATTAACTGAGTTGCGGAAAAATGCATCATTTCTGAAGTTAAGTGAGAAGTGAAGCAACAGCTGTTCCTAAATGTGATGCTACTGTGAATAGTCCTTTTTTTTTCAATAGTTTGTGGGCTAAAAAAGATCACGGATCTCCATTTGACAGAATGTCCTAGAGCAAGAAACATACAGTATAGCATTGGGTATTGCTGATTCATATAATGCAGCCAAAAGGTGTATACAATTAACCAAATCTGAGTTATGATAGTGTATGATTCCTGTTGTATGGTCTATTACAGTATTAAAAAGACAAGTTTTTTTCTTGTATTTTTAGGGCAAGGGTAACAGCATAGTGTATCTGCATGTACAGTATGTGTATGTGTGTGTCTTTGAATGTGGTGAAAGCCTCAGAAAACTAACACTTCTGGAATGCCCCCTGCAGAGTGAGGACTTCGGGGTTGGATGTGTGCTTATGGGAGCGTTTTGGCAGGAAGAGGCAGGGACCCGGTCCAGAATAACGGAACAACAGTGGAATGTGGTACAGCGGGAAATATCCTGAGTCAAACACGAGGCAGTCCTGGCGTCTGAGGAGGAGCAGTTTGTGGCAAGACTTTTATAAACAGTATTTTTATATTAAGATAGACGACACCCAGCACACCATTCTCTTGTGCAGCTGACAATGCTACATGGATGCCTGCAATCGGTTTGCGTTTGACTCTTTTCATTTTACACCACCACTAAATTAGAAGACCATGTCCCGTGAAATATCTTTCAAACCTGTGACTCATTCACTGAAAATCTCTATCCAAATGTGAGAGCCTCAACTGTGGCAGTGTTGAAGTCACAGTGAATATGAAGTGTTAGTATTTCTCTCCAGGCTGTGCATTAGGCCGGATGCCACGCACCTTCGCCCACATGCCTCCCACGACCCAGCGCCCGTATATAGAGGGCAGAATCTGAGCCCAAGCTGCAAGCAGGCAGATAAAGACAATCTCATTGATGTAGGAGCAGCTCACTGGTAAAAAGAGACATCTCTGACACAACCATTGCTTGCGTTACCCTTGCTACAGAATCAGATTAACCACCGCAAAAATATTGTGCTAAGGCTGGAAGGCGTGGAGTCAGCTTTCACATACATATCAAGCAGTTATGGTGGATCTGTATATGCCAATATGTGTGTGTACACAGCCTTAAACCTGGTGGTTGTAGGGAAATACCTTTAAGTGAGAAATTGACAAGCAGCTCAATCCATCAATTTCTTCAGGAACCATGTCTATGCTTGTAATGCCATAAATATGCACAGTGAATGACATGGTCCACCCACAACGCAGTATACAAACTACACATCTAAATACTTTATGGTATTTCTTTTCTTATGTGAAAACATAATAATTTACAAAGAAAGTTCAAATGTAAACTTGGCCATCTCTTTTGGGAATTCAAGGGCCATTTTATACTACCTGGTGAGCTCAGTCACATTTTTTCTAGCGTCTGTATAATCCACACAACTCCACAGTACCAACCACATTAAACCAAAGGACATTTGACAAACACCACCAGCATTCCTGTGTTGTATCTCTTACACTAAACCTGCATTCAGAAGTATCCCAACTGCTTTGTCTGTTTTTATTTTTCTATTTTTAATTTTATATTTAGATTTGTGCAGAGCGTGATGAGCAACGGTTTAGTATGAGCTAGGGCTGGCTTGTCTTGCTCACTTTTTTCCAACTGATACGCTTTCTCTCTTTAACTCTTTTCTCCCTCTCTCACTCCCGGTCTGTTTCCTCTCACTCTCTTTGTCTTTGCTGTTTTCTCTTGCTATGTCTCTCTTTGCCAGACCTCTACTTTACACTCCTCCTCCTCCTCCTCCTCCTCCCTCGCCTTCTCCCTGAAACCAACTCCTTGGCAACCAGTTGCAGCGTCTCCCAGAAAGGTAGACAGCCTCTCTGTGGTGCCACAGCAACCCAATGCAACATCAGACAGTGAGGCATGCTACATTATTAATGTAACCAGAAACAGCCAAGAGGGGCTGTCGAGGACAGCATTGTGGACACGAGGGAGGGATTGAGGGAGAAAGAGAATACGGGGGGTACAAGTCCTAAACTGCTGGTTGTTGCATTATAAACTTGAGAGGGGAAACAGCACTTCCAGCTTTGACTGGACATGCTGTAAGAAAGAGAGAGAGAGAGAGAGAGAGAGAGAGAGAGAGAGAGAGAGAGAGAGAGAGAGAGAGAGAGAGAGAGAGAGAGAGAGAGCGGTTACATTCAGCCAAAACCACAGGGGGATCAATAAGGAACATCTGGGTCTGGGGTGGACAGGGCGGCTTTTTTTGTTGCAGGCAGTACATTGGCCTGACACCTCACCCAGATTCTCTCTGGGTTTATACATAGAGGGAGGGAAGGGAGGAGAAATTTCTGGGGGGTGCGATTGGGCAATAGAAGGTGTTTTCTTTTCTGCAGGCAAAAATGTGATCCAAGTAAAGGCCAAGGTATTACCAAGAGTGATCATACCATAGTATTTCTAGGAAATTGATTTTATTTTTTAGATAGAAATATTATTATTATTATTATTATTATTATTATTATTATTATTATTATTATTATTATTATTATTATTATTATTATTATTATATTTTGCTCTGTTTTCAATTAAGACTTAGCCATTTTAGGCTGTATCTGCTTTAATTCTGACACAGGCAAATGAGACAAAGGTCGACACAAGCCGCTCAACCATATTGAACAGAAAAGCAAAGGACATATGCAGTACTGCATAAACATATCTATTAATGAGAGCACTTCTCCAAGTGCATTGAAACTGGCTATAATAACCCCTGTATACAAATCCGGAGACAAACAGGAGGTAAGTAACTATAGACTCATTAGCATACTCCATGCCATCTCAATGGTCATTGGTAAGGTTGTAGCAGAACAACTGATTTTACACCTTGATTCCTCTTTACACCCTATGCAATTAGGTTTCAGAAAAACTGACACAGCATGCTGCTACTTCCTTGAAGTCATTAAAGTAAACTTATATAAAGGAGGGGTGGTGGAAGCAATCTTCCTTGACATGCAAAATGTGTGACATAGTAAACCATCAAATACTACTCAACAAACTGGCTGACTGCAACCTTTCCATAACTACACACAACTGGATTAAATCATACCTAAGTGGCTGACAACAGTGAGTGCAGATAAACTACCCCTAAAAACCTGCACCATGGGAGTGCCACAAGGCTCGATTTTACAACCACTTTAGTATGATCTCTCACCTGTTTGCAATGATCTTGAAATAATGATGTATACAGATGACACTGTGCTAAACACCCATGTGAAAAACACATTAGAAGTTGCCACGAAATTATCAAAGGAAATGGAAAATGTTGCTGAATACCTAAATGACTCCGGTCTTACTCTATATACTACTATATATTGGAAAGACAGTAACTATGTACTTTTCCAATAGATACAAACTTAGAAACTGTCCTGAAATCTGCGTAAATGGGCAAAGAATAAAAAAAGTTTAAATACTTGGGTTTCACCCTTGATCCAACTCTTGACCTCAAAAAGCATATTAAAAAGCTTGTTAACACAATAAAATCTTACTTTGCAAATGTTAATTTATAGTTGAGGCATCACATACCTATTTAATACAATGAGTCTTTCACATACTGTATAACAAGTCTCAGGCAGCTAAAAGCTTATGACCACTGGAATCATTAAATAAAAACGCTCTTAGAATACATGATTAAAAAACATGTCAATATCACTACTGTAGTATACTCACTACACATTTTTTAAATGCAATTGTGCACTCAATATTTGCCTAATCTTTAAGATCATTCATAATGCTCTGCCTCCCCTGAGGAACTTTGTTACACTCAGCTCAGAAATAACAATGCGAGCCATAAGGTCAACCATTCGGGAGTTGTCTAATCTTCTTGTAATATCTAATCTTTCTCACTGTTTTTTATTCTACCTACCTGCCACGGGGCTCGGGGCTGAAATAGCAATTTGCTAAAACCCAATACATTACATCTCTACTTGTTTTAAATAAGGTTAATGTTCTTTGTGCATTGTCCTTGTTCAAATAAAGCAGGTAATGAAGTAGCATCACATAACATTTTAATGATAGACAGTGAAATATCTAAAATATTAGCAAACCCTTTTGTTAAGGCAAACTTTACAAGCTAATCAGATAGCTTAAAGGCTGGGTAGCTGGAGTTAACTTTGCTGTAGCTGCAGCCCCTTATTGGTTCTCCACACTCTCTTGCAACTGTGGCTGTGTCCGAAATCACACCCTATTTCATATATTTTTATTTTAATACAGTATATAGTGCACTACATCTCCCTCCTTGTAAAAATGATCCACTGTGCCCTCAAAATTTAAGTGGAACAAAAAAATGTGTCCATGGTATGTACACTTCTTTCTGCTAACAATATCACAATGCAATACATTGCATTTTTAGATGCAAAGAAATCACTGTTGTGTGATCAGACACCTGGCAGCGATGACACAAAATGACAATGATCCATAAGTGTTATAAAAATGTCTATAATGTGAGTGGATATTGTGCTTTGTTGTTGTTTGTTTTTGTTGTTCTATATATTCAAACTCCAACAGAAAATCAAGAGTAAATACATCACTGTCAGAATATAAAAAGTATTCTGTAGTTGGATAACATGGAAAAAACCAAGGGATAAAAAGGATGTCAAAACAAACAACAAATCTATAAACTTTAGGAACCATTTATATTCTTAATTGCTGAACACAAATCAGAAATAGTTATTGTATGTTGCATGTGCATCTTTCAGTAAAGTTAATACAAAAATATGCTAAAAGGATTTCTCTTTTGTATTAGCAGGAAATTTCATACAGTATCCTTGACTGTGCTGAACTACAGAGCTCCACAGAGTCAGGCGACAAAAGAAAAACATCATCTATTCTTCATCAGGTGGTTGAGTCTCTGGCAGCCAACCCAACTTCCTTTGCCTTGAGATGAATGTACTCTCCTCAGTCTGCTCCGCACTTTAAACACAGGGAAACAAATGTTGAACTGGAGAGACAGACAGAGAGAGCACAAACAAAGGCTGGGGAGGACTGAAATGGAAAAAAAAGTGGAGGAGATGAGAGAGGCTGAAGTGGAGAGAGAGGGGAAAACTAAAAACAGAGAGAAAGAGAGTTGCAGGGTGGTTTACTCAGCGAGAGAGAGGGGGAGAGAGAGAAGGAGAGAGGAGAGGTAATGAGGCCAGTGACTGGCTTTACACCTTGTCTCTGTGGAAACTAATTGGGAGAGAGCTGGAGGGCACTAATTTGAGCACTCTGCTGGGTAAATGTAGTGCAACGAACTATGAAGGGTAAATCAATGTACTACCTCTCCCTACACCTCACTTTCTCTTTCTCCACCTCACACACCCTCCTCCCATTATTGTTTCCTAATAAAAATTCCATTGACTTCAACTATGCTTGTGGGCATAAAGGTATCGACCTGGGTAGATATCACGCATGCTGATGAGGTACAGCTCACCAGAGAGGAGTTCAGCTAGTTAGTCGGCAAAAAACATACTGAATCATCAGGACTCAAGATCTCTGTTCAATCAAAATGGCACCATGAGGAGTCGCCATGTGGCATAGTTCCTACTGAGCTCAGCTTTACTGTAGGCCTACATACTGTAAGGCTGTAGATTGATCGGCCAATACATTTCCCATCAGTCTGGAGATACATTTTCTTCCCACAGCGACTGAGAATCAGAGGGATGCAATGATCGAAATGCAGCAATGCTTACATGGAAAGTATTATGTACAGCATGTGTGTTCTCTCCAAGGGCGGTATGCTGTCTGATGGGAGAAAAGGAAACAGAATGTATAGTTACCCCCTGTTGTGAGCCCAAGGGTGGCTGAACAAGGATCCAGAATTTGGGAGGTCTTAAGGGGAATTATCCTCACCCTGAGGCTCGGGGATATAGCAGGCTTTTCAGCCTCACATAAGAGGGAAGCCCTGCTCTCATCGACATACACAGTGAGATTCAACAATGCTGAAAGAAAAAAAGGCAACAAAGACTGAGCTATGTGCTTTAATAGAAGCAGACGATTCAGTGCTTGGTTATTTATCAGAAACAGTAGTGCTGACTTGAAGCGCATGTACACAATGTATGTTGGTTTATTTGTCAATTGTTGGAAATATGAAATAAAATGGACAGAAAGTTGTCGCCCGTAAACGAGAATGCAATATACTGAGTGATTATGTGTGTTTGTCTAACTCCACCTTTCATTGTGGTACTTGGAGGATGCTGATCTGCTCTGTTCAGCGCCATCTGCCCCCCTCTCTCTGCGACTGTGCCTTGCAGCTCGGCCCCCTGGGAAATAGCTGTGGATAAGTTATTCAATTAGAGGGGCATTATTGGCCCGCTCTCTCAGAGGACAGAGCTGATGATGCTGTGATTATACCGCTCTGCATTCCTTTATGGCTCGGCACCCTCTGTCTGTGTGTGCGTGTGCTGAGACTTCTACACATACACAATTTTGCAGTGCGAGTGTGTGTTTGTGGTTTTATGTGTGTTACTGCAAATCAACAAATACTCTTTGTAGGGTGAATGGCTGTGGAGAGGGGGTGGGGGTTAAAAAGAGGGGTCTATCAGAGATGCTTGGGTTATTTCAAATGAGCCAATCTAAGTTTGAATTGAATTGAAATGCACACTCACACAACACTTACGGGCTGACCACGCATCTTCTCGGAGACGTGCCCTCTCTGAGTGACTACTCAGTGTGCGATGGTCTCAATATCGCCCACTGGCTTTCAGTTATCAGTTCATTTTTAAATCATACAGTTTCAGTATGTGTTACCATACCATTAATTGTCATTATGTGTTTTTTTTGATAATAGTAAGCAATGGCTACCACTGGATGGAAGTTTTTGAGATTCACACTGGAGTCTGGGGATTTCTTTTCCCTCAGAATTCTGGTCAGAAAAAGAAACCGCTCAAAACAAAGAAATGGAAGGAAGGATATCTCAGCAGGCCAACACTGAGGCCCACACACCCAAATCCAAACACATAACCTCTCTGCGGACCAGTGAGGTGGTCTTTAAAGTGCTGCCATGCTGGGTCTGCCCTATCTGCCCAGTGCAGACCCACAGATGCCCTCCCAGGGGGACAGGCTAGAGGGGAGCAGGGCAGCGGGCCTGGAGCCTCATCTGCTCTGCCCAGAATACAAATAGGTCAGTGTGTGGTGGGAGAGGAGTAGCACAAGGAGACACACACACACACACACACACACACACACACACACACACACACACACACACACACACACACACACACACACACACACACACACACACACACACACACTGACCATGAACAAGAAGGGGTCCTGCCAGCTGAATTCCTCCATTGGCCATGATGGGAAGGGCCATCTGGTATTAATGTGGGGAAGTCAAGCAAGCTTGTGAGAGCACATACATTCACACCCACACACACAGCAGACATCATTTTGTGTCTCCACGATTCGGGGCAGCACCTGAACATCATGTCATGGACCTCGCATTCAGGGTCTCCAATCACCTCCCAATAGTGAGACCTTTTCCACCATTCTGCTTAGATACGCTAAGTAAGCTACAGCTGTCTGTTGCTTGACTAATGCAAACAGCATGTCCACTTGATGAAAACATTCTTGTAATGACATATGCATTTACTTCTGCATTGTTGCTTCTCTTTGTAAATTATTCATCAATCGTTCGTCTTCTCATTAAAACCATAAAACAGTCAAACTCGCAAAATGTTAAAGCAAGAGCATTCGTCGAAAGGTTTCTTACACTTTCCCTTATAAGGGACCAAACCAGACAGACTAAGTTGGATTATTATTAGAATGTTAGTGTATATTTCAATGTATTACAGCTTTTTCAACAATAAAGCCTTCTGGGATAAAAACATGGAACTAGTTGTTTTTACACAGACCTGCCCTGTCCCAACCCTCATAGATTACAACTCCAATCACCCCTGGGTGATGTTTAATCCCTGTCATGACCCTGCTTTTATGACTGTGGTTTAATTCAATTTTTGCAGCACTGTGCTCAATCTTTCAGATTTCTCCTGTTTTGGAAATTCCTGGAAGTAAGAAAAACTTGAGCTGGGGTAAAAATAGACATTGTTTGACTGTGATGTAATCCTGTGGCTGTATTCTAAAGTTTTCTTTCTGCTGCTGGTGCAGACTCAACATATTGCTGAAATTGGCTTAATATCACAACCTGGCCTGATGAGGGAAGGTTTGCACAGAGTAAATCAAGTAGAAAATAAGCAGGGACGAATTATTTTCAAAAGCCAGCATGCTATTAAGCCAGAGCAGGCCTGTGGCAGGAGCTCATGAAATGAAAACATTTCTGGGTTTTCCATCATACAATTTCTTGTTTCCTAATATCAGCACCTCTGCCTAGATACATAAACTGTCAGAAGGACACCAAGAGCTTTACATCAGCTGGCTGCAGAAGTGTATAGAAACATGCGTGCCATAAAAAGTGTGTAAGACCTCTGCTATACAGTATATCTGCCAATGGCAATGTATAAGCAAACAAGAGTTAGAGAGGTCTGGATAGTCACTACTGTTCATGTACTTTGTTCCGATGTTTCAGACACTAAACTGCAAGTTACAGAGATGCATCTGCAAAATAACCTTCAGCTCGGAAAAAAAGGAATTGATTTGTCTCCCATGCGTCCACACCTCACTGAGACGCAGCTATTGCAATTATTACGACTTGAGCCTTCCCTCCTGCACTTGCATTAGCAAGATAAGTTCTGCACCATGGCTTGCAAATATCTCAAGCATCCTTGTCTACACCCACCACAGTCTTATGTCTAGAAAAAAAAAAAATCATTTGTTGTGCAGCAATCTGCGTCTTTTTGATTAACACCCTCATTCTACTTCCTTGGCATGCCCCCGCCTCACCTCTCTTTCTTCCTCCTTCTCCCTCTACGCACATCCATCTCTATGATTATTTAAACGGGTGCCAGAAAAACACTGTGACCCGTCTAATTTGGACTGTGTGAGAGCGTAGAGAGGAGAGAGGGGCCCAGCAATTTTCCACACTCCCTTTTACCGAGCGGGGAAGTGGCGGGTGAGAGAGAAGCTGTTGCCATGGCTACCTGCTGGCAGCTTCTGTCCTTGTGTTTGGAGAGCACTGGCTGTTCCCTCTATACCCAACGCCTGGGAGGGAGTTGAGGGAGGTGAGGCAGAGGGAGGTGAGGGGAGGAAGGAGGTGAAGGGGGGAGAGTCTGGGAGGGGTCGAGCTGCCAAAGGAGAACAACACGAGGTCTCGCCGCAACAAAACCAAAGGGCTGCTGGCTGGGAAAAGAGCAACAAAAGAGCAACACTGAGGGCTCTGGTGGCTGATCATCCTCTGCACACACACAGAGACACACACACACACACACACACACACACACACACACACACACACACACACACACACACACACACACACACACACACACACACACACACACACCAGTGTTGATGACAGGCTCGACAGCAGCGGGGGGATGTGGAGGAGTGGCAGTGGATAATTGCTTCAGTGCTGCCATACAATTCAGGTGTCTCCATTGCTATGTGAGGAAGCTTATCTCTCAGCCACTGCTCACTGTATCTTCTGGTCAAAACTCAGAGCAACGTAGAGTAAACCAGAAGATCGATATTGTCATCATCACACCATTACGTATTCGGCTCAAGTTGCTGCCACTGATGCCAATGGTGAACCTTCCCCACATTAAGTGTCGAGGTGCTGCATTGTCACTCCGTGGTTTCACTGATGCCTGATATCTAATTTGCAGCACTTCTTGTGTGTGCATAAGTGACTCTGGAATTTCAGGGTGGCTTCAGTGTCCCAGGCTCCACCCTGGGTCTAGCCACCTAGTAAGCTGATCCAGGTAATGAATAGCTATGGAATGGACATAATACGGAGCTAGCAGTTATAAAACACACAGGATGCCTTGTTACTTTCCAAGCTATCCTTTCATTCGCTTAAGCTCTGCAGCTATAGTTACTTTGTCAGCTAATTCAAACTATTTCCGTCTCTTTTCATTTGTCTTATTTGTAGAGTAAAGCGAGAGGCTTGCTACAGGCACCCCCTTCCTTGAATGTGTCTCTATGTCTATCAGCACTTGCTTGTTTGGGAATTTGTGTGTTTCTGTATTGATATTAAAGTTCATTTTAGGAGTATGTGTGTGTGTGTGTGTGTGTGTGTGTGTGTATGTGTGTGTGTGTGTGTGTGTGTGTGTGTGTGTGTGTATGTGTGTGTATGTGTGTGTGTGTGTGTGTGTGTGTGTGTGTGTGTGTGTGTGTGTGTGTGTGTGTGTGTGGTTGCTATTAGACACAGCGTGCAGAGGCCCTGGTGGTCATGCTGAAGCGTCTCCCCCCCCCTGGCAGGAGGCTGACCTTGGCAGGGCCTGACAGAGAGCTGGCCTGGAGGGGGATCCATGGAGCTCCACGCCAGCCCACTGAGCCAACCCACTGAGCCAACCCACTCAGTCTGTGCAGGTGTACTGACGCCTGGACAAACACATGCATGCACACAGACACATGCATGCATGGTCACTAGACCTGGGGAGGCTCCCGGAGCAAGCAGATGTCCTTACACTCCGTTTCTCTGTTTTGCTTTTCTTCTGGATTTCTCTGGTGTTCATTTCCTCTTCTATCTCCTTCTCATTTCTCACTATCTTACTGTATTTTTTTCTTCTACTTGCAGCCGCATATACACTTATTGCAATGCCACATAGTGAAACATTGAAGGCAATAGAAACGTGGCTAAATCGTACTTGTAAAGTGTTACATTCCAATAGTGTGTTTTAGTGTTTAAACACAAGAGCATTTCAGCTATTCCTGTCTGTCACAGACCATACATCGCTGCCTGTTTGGAATCTATTAGTTAAATGTATGTATGGATCAATAATTTACTTCTTAAAGCTCTCTTCACCAGTGTTCATTTTCAGAGAGGCCAATAGATCTGGGAAGGTAGATAGATCTGATGTGGAGGTCCCAGTGGAGGTATAAACCTAAGATCAGCCACACACTGATGTTGTATAGTAGATACTCTTGAGTTATCAAAATTACATTGAATTAATTCAAAGTCACCAAGGCATTGCCTTATATGAATCTGCTACAGGATCAGAGAAAACACAGCCTATAAAAGAATAAAAGGAAGAAGGCAGTCCTTAAGTTTAATTTAATAAAACCCAGGCTTTTTCGACTTAATCAGTAAATAAAAGGACCTGTACATCTGTAGCAGATTCATCATCAATCATCAATCTCAACCACATAAAGTATGTTGTATACACTGTATATAGTCAATGGTCTGTTAATTGTAATTTGAAGACATTAGGGTATGAATTATTAAGAAGGTAAGGTCATGGAAAATCTGTGTCAAATAAGAATAATATGGAACAATCAAGAACAACCTGGCTCGTAAAAGCCATGACAAAGTGGGGGACACTATTTATTCAATATGAACTGGTCATGTAAAGAACTTAACCTTATAAACTGGAGGAGTTGTCTTAGTTTTCTGCTTTTGACATGAAAGAAAAAAGCATTATTACATGCTCACTATATAGGCTGCTGCACATCCCTGACTGCAGCATAAGTTCTTGACTGACACTGTTAGATGTTTTTGTACTGAGTGATATGCTGCAAGAAAAAATCTTTTTTGCTTGAACAAGGCAGCAGCAAACATGACACCTTGTTGTGAAATGTAATCATATGTGGGTTGTGAATAGGATTGTATTCGTCTGAGAGATGCAGAGTTTTGCAAAGTTTTGTCAAAAACGTCGAAGATATTGGGCATGACAGGCGGGCAGACAGACAGACGAACAGGCTGGGCCCAGTCCATTGTGCTTCTCAGTTTTCATTCTGGAGGACATAAAAAAAACCTTAACTTGTGAAGCTGAAAGTAATTCTCATTTTGTGTATGTGGCCCTATTGTGTTGGCCATTCACAGTGAGAACAGAGTGGGACTGCAGGGGATAAAGAGAAGCACAGAGGTGAGCACTTTATTGCCTAGAAACATAGGACTGTCTGACAGTATGACTATTCTTGTCCATCCTACTTTCAAGGTTTCATGTTGATTATTCGCTCTCAGTTTTCTTGCAGCCACTTTAGAATTGTTTTTGTCCTTTCAATTCTATTACTCTTTTGATATTCTATTCAAAGCATATGCAAAATAAAATGAGCTATACATTAAATTCCACCATGTGTCCTTCAAAATGGAAAGGAACGTAAAGGCATGCAACATGTGTTTTTAGCGGAAGTGCATTGATTATAGTGATGTCCTCTAAGTCAACCAACAGTAGGAGATTGCCCTCCCGTTCCACCTCCCTTCCTCCATCCTGGCTGTACAGTAACAGGTTGTGTTTAGCTTCACTGCTCCCTACTTCCTCGTCTGGCTTGTCTGTTCTTTCAGACCAGAGTCTAAAGTTTAGCCAGAGACAACAGGAAGGGAGCATCACATCGTTCACTCGCAACATTTCACAACAAAAATACAGGCTTCCTTTGCACAGTAAGAATACTCGCCCACTCAGTGTAGAAAATGTTGCTGGGTGTGACTAAATGATGAATGGTGTTACAATAATTTGATGAGATTGGGTCAGATGATGCAAGGAAGAAGTGTGTAATGATAATGCTCTTGATGATGTCTTACAGCTTATTATGCCGCTCCACAAATGATGCCCCCAGTCACCCACACCTCCTGTGAACTGCTCCCACCCCAGGGTCACACATTAGCAACCTTTTTTGAATGGGTGTAGCCTTGGGACAGGCGTCTCTGGTGCTTATTAAGCCCTACTAGGTGCACCAGGATGACACTGGGAGCTCTGACTCGAGCAACGACCCCCTTCAGATACCTCCCTTCCCATGCCTGATCCCTCCCCCGTGTCCCTCAGACCATCTCCCATCATCCCCTCTCGTTCTTCTTCCTCTTCCCACTCTCCTCAAAAGATCTCTGTAGCTTCCTCCTCTTGTTTTTTTCGTCCATACACTCCTCCCTCTTCCACCTCCCTCGAAGCGCCTGTTTGTGCTCCACTCCGCCTTCAACACATGCCAGGACTCCCGGGGCACCAGTTACACAGCGAGGATTTCATTTGAAAGAACTCCTCAGGACGTCATTATAAGGATCATCACCGGGCCTTACGGCTGATGTTACATTAATGTTCCATCACACACAGAGCCTTCAAAGCGCCTATTAACTAGCCAGCCCTCTCATCACACACATTTGAATTTTTCTATGAGATTGGTAATGTCATATTAATCTGTAATTGCCATGTATCAATGCACTCAAGACCGTGAGATGAGTAACCGTATGTCTGTCTTTTAAAGTGTCCGTGGTTTTAAGCAATTGTACAGCATTGTGCAGATTCACTGATTCCTTAAAAACAACTGGTTATTGGATAGCAAGTATGTCAGACTAAAACAGCATGTTGCATTGGCTTTAATTGCCGCGACATGCACATACTTGATATTTTCATGCAGCTTCAGTTGCAACTAAAATAAATCCAGTGTGCATTTAACTGTGTGCAGTTCAATGTTGTGCAATTCCAGCTATGTTTGTTTTGTTTTTTCTACCCTAAGAGCTGTTGTTATGGTGTGATTGGTTGGTAGGTGGCTATGCTTATGGGTGTTGTAGTAGGTGTCATGGAAACACGCACAAAAAGCTTTTTTGGAGGTTCACTGACAATAGAAATTGTTTAACATAGTCTTATTTCACCCCTATTAAATAAAAAAGGGGTGAAACTGATGTAAAACTCTATTATAATTATACTGGTAGGCTATATTGTTTTTTTTTTTTAAATGTATTCAATCTTCAGGTAATTATATCTAAAATCATCCAACTCCAATTACACAGCTATTTATCAAAATGCTTAAAAAAACAATATTTAACCACTCTTCAATAGCTGATTGATTTTGTAGCCTACAATTATATCCCATTAGAATTTACACCACAGTCAGATCATCCCTCCTCTCCATTATTCTGTCCATCCATTCATTCAACCAACTCCTCTTCCCATTGGACACCTAGAGCCCCTCCTATTCAGGCTGCCACAAAATATACTTCTTAATTCACCCGCATACAACCATCCCTCTATCCTGCCTATCTAACCTTATTAATCTCATCCTCCATCCCTTTCGTGCCATCCTCTCGTCTCCACCCAGCCATTTTATCCTCCATTCATTGCAAACACAAGACTTACAGTATCTCAATTGAAACAGAATGAATATTAAGTGGGCAGCAGTTGGACCAGGCTCACTGTACTACTGAAAATAGTATTTTTTCTCTCTCTGTCTCTCTATCATCTCTGGCTCTCTCTCAATCATGCTTCTCCAGCTCCACGATAAAGCACAATGTAGAGTAGGTATGGGCCTCTATCAGCCATGCAGATGAGTCCTGCTTCCTTTACCTTAATTAGACCTCCCAGGGGACTGGCGGTGGGCGCTCAAGCAGCATCAGCCTTTCATACCACAGAGATACCTTTCATCAAGCCGGAGAACACCAGGAGGAAAATGACATGGGTACAGTGGCTCACTACACAGAAGAGCTTTTAAAAGCAATCATTATTGGGAAATGTTCCAGCATGTTATTCAAGGCTGGTCATTTAAACAGCAGGCAGAAATGTGGCATTTTACTGTTGCGGATCAGAAACTAAAATCCAACCGAGATGAAATAAATAATAGATATTGTTCATACAAATATCTGGTGAGAATTTAAAGCAAAACAGCTTCCAAGTTTTGAAAACGTGGATTTATTTGCTGCTTTTCATAGACTTATATGGAAATTCATTGAATATCTTCTGGTTTTAGTCTGTGATTTAACAAACCAGCAAATTGAATATACCAGCTTAGATTGATAGACAACTTGGATGCAATGTTTGTACTATATTGTTACATTTTATAAAGCAAATGGTAAATCAATGAATCAATAATTGATCTATAAAACATCAGAAAAACATCAGAAAAACAGTGAAAATGCCCATTTTTTTAGATCCCAATGTAACGTCAACAACATATATATTTTTTACCCTACCTAGGCCTACTGTCTTAAATACAAATATGTTCAGTTTACTATAATAGGCTATGACTCACAATCTTAAAAAACTGACTTCAACGATTTGATTATCAAAATAGTTCCCAACTAGTTTTCTGATCTACTAAAGGATTAATCAACCAATTGGTACTTTCAGCTCTAAGTAAATTACGTTATTCATTATTTTTTTAATTAAAATATTTAAAAGAATGTCATTATATTTATATTATCAACTATCAAACATTCTTAAATTCTCCACACACACACACACACAAAAAAAAACTATCACACGACTAAACTTATATAATTCAAACAGTTATAATAATGAACTGTTTCTCCTTTTCACTACACCTTCCTCTCCGTCCCCTTTAAACGGGGAGGTGCTCCGGTGCTCACCCCCATCCCGGGGCTCTCCGCTGCGCTCCGGGAGGGGTAGAGAGTGAGTTCGGGCTGACTGAGAGCGGACGCGTCGGAAACCTCCCCGGAGGGGCCCCGTGTAATTCGATGCATGCTGTTAAAGCTTAGAGTATATTGTCTTCCCTTTGCTTATGAAGCCTCCACCCACCGGCCCACCCTACATTTAGCGGATCATGTGACTCGGGGTAAGTCATTTGCAAGTACAACAGTTCTCTGTGCGCTCCCATTCATTTCCTGAGAACTGCCTGAGCCGAGCAGCTGAGAGGCAGAAGGGGAGGGAGCTGCTCACTCACATACACTCACTCTCACTCACACACACACACACACACACACACACACACACACACACATTGTCACAAACACACATACACAAGCACATACACGCAGAGTGAGAGGAGAGGAGAGAAGAGGAGAGGGAGAGGAGGAGAGGAGACAGAGAGGATTGTAGAAAGGAAAACAGTCTCCACGGCTCTGCAGCTTCTGACAAGGTCTGTGCAATTTTTTGTCCTGTTCCTCTGCTGGCTGCTGCTGTGTGCTTCATTTGTCACGTTGCTGGGCATTGTACTTGTGATCAGTGTGTCTCGTTCAGCTGTCAGTTCCCTGTCAAAGCAGATGACAGCTCAGATCACCTATGGCATTGTGTTTGGTGTCTGTCAGTGGGGGGGAAACAAGAGACAGTGCATGGTGCTGCTGACTGGACCTGAAACACTTATTGCCAATGTAAATTCATAAGCTGTCATGACAAGAGAAAAAAGTGAATATACACGTAATGACCATGGGCATGAGCAGCATCCTGACTTTACAATGCCGGCACCAGAAATCTCATGTGTCTCACTTATTTACTTCTAAAGAAAGTTCAAAACATATCAGCTGAGCAGTGTGGCAGTGTTGTAGAATACTGACTGAGTGTCCTGGTGGTGAATATGACAGTGTGAAGTGAGACAGCCCCAAATGCACTTATCGCTGGAAAAGTTTGCTGCTTGTCAGAGTTTTGTGCACGCCTTAAGATAGTTGTGTGTGTGTGTGTGAGAGTGAGAGAGAGAGAGAGAAAGAGAGAGAGAGAGAGAGAGAGAGAGAGAGAGAGAGGCTTGTTTGCCTACCCTTGCCCACTGTAGCAGGTTAGAGACAGAGAAACGAGGCTGTTAGCAACGGGTTAAACATTAGGAGGCTCGGGTAGCGGAGGAAGGACACTGGGGGGGAGGTGTGTGTGTGTCTGTGTGTGTGTGTGTGGGAGTGTGTGGGAGTGTGTGTGTGTGTGTGTGTGTGTGTGTGTGTGGGAGTGTTGCAGGGGTGGTGTCTTGGATGTCATCGGCAGCGCTCTCACTTCCAGGGTAATAGTCATTGGTATTGATGGGTGGCTGTCAGAGAGGCAGAGAGCCACCAGGTTGGGTAGAGTGGCCGGGGGCTGGCCCTTGGCTGTTATTTTCAATTACAGGGGACCAGGGCAGAGCTGACAGCAAAGGCATTTGTACATCCAGCAAGGGGGAGGAGGAGGGTGTGCGTGCATGTGTGTGTGTATGTGGGGGGGTCGATGAGAGGAGAGGAGGGTGGGAGCAAGAGAGAGGAGGAGGGAGGGAGAAAGGTGGGAGGGGGATGAGACTCTGGCCTCTGCTTCTGGGTTTGATGTGGAAACTGAGCAGTGACCTCTGTGACTTTACCCCCGCGTTGTGGAGAGAGGCCCTGCCTTGCCTTTAAATGTGTAACAGCAGTAGGGTGTGTGTTTGTGTGCGTTTAAGTGGGGGCCTCATCAAAAAAAAAAAAAAAGGGGCAAAAAAGAAGGGGGGTTGGGTCATGTGTGTGTGGATGAGACCCCCTGCAGCTCACGGATGTTCAGCGAGTGAGATTAGTTAGCATTTAAACTCTCACTTAAATCCATTTACAAAGGGGCCTTCTCCCTGTGCATGAATTGCAGGCTAATATTAGCAAACAAATGTAGAGAAGACACTGTGCATCAACAGCGAAGAATCATATTGGAGCTCTGAAACAAGTAAGAGAGGCTGCAGGGTATTTCTGCTATATTCATGACGATATAATAAAATGCTGAAGAATACTTTAATGCAAGGGTCTTCAACGTTTTTTAGGCCAAAGACCCCTTAGCTAAAAGAGAGACCGAGTAGGGACCTCCTACTTCATATACTGTATAACGTGACTTTGCATTAAACTGGAAACATGAAAATGAATGGCAGTGAATCCTTAAGCTTAACTGTATGGCTACCATAGTAGGCATAGAAAGCTTATCTTCAATGTGTACATTACATTTTTTTTCACAAATAGGCCAATTTATCTTTGCTGTTAACATTCATGTTAATGTATAATTCCAGACAAATATTATTTTTGAAAAAAGCAAGTTTTGAAAAATTATTTTGTAGACATTATTTGGCGGCCCCCCTGCACTAAGTCTGAGGACCCCCTAGGGGTAACGGACCCCCCGTTGAATATCTCTGCTTTAATGTGAATCATTGCAACAATGAACCACATGTCTGCGGTGGAGGCGTCATAGTCAAAACTGGATAATGTATGAACAAATTTTTCACACTGAATCTTCAAACTGAACTGATTTTAATGAATCATCATTGTCACTTAAGGAATCAATGGCTTCAGGCAGTGGAGCTCCTCTCAAACCGAAAGCATTGTTAAGTTCAGTCGCGATATGCAGTACGTAATTATATTGAAAGACTATCAAAGCTACAGAAACAGTCTTTATGTGATAACTTGCAAATAGGTGGCTGCTGAGCTATTAACCTAAACAAATGTGGTTGTGTTGGCTAGTTATGTACTGAACTGAACATAAGGTTCAAGGTTCAAGGTTGGGCTTGAACAAGCAACAGACTGTACGTTCCACTGAGCTGAAGTAGTCTAAATCAGCACTGAATGTTGCACTGCTATGAACGGTGATGCATGTACTTACTGATGTACTGTATATACTAAAATTCAGTTGAACAATTACGTGATTGGTTAGCTTAGGAGTGAACAAAATACATAGTCAGTGACTAGGTATGATCGATTTGAACGGGCAAAGTGCCTCTAGCTGCCATCTTCTCACAGCATTTTCCGCCGAGTTGTTTTAAGCCATCCTTTTCAAATGTTTGGATTGGCATCTTTAGCAAAACAAAACTTCACCAATTTGGCAATTTTCTTTCATTGTCTTGCACTGTATGTCATGTGGAGTACACTTGGTCAATAATTCAAACAAGTCCCTTCAAATTAAAGAACAAAATGCGTTGTTTGTCGATGCCCATCTGACCGGCAAGACAGTATCATGACAATCTAACGCTATGGTTAAGATTTGGTTAGGTTTAGGCACACAAACGACTTGGATAGAATTAGGAGAAGATCATGGTCGGGGTTAAAATTACTACTTTGTTAAGGTTAGGGGACCTTCAACATCATTATTACCTTAACGGCCTAACTAGAAAACTTTGTCATTAGAGAGTTCTTGGGTATTTGCTGAGACGACTGATGCTGTTGTTCTTCTTGGGTGGACAGTCTCAATAATTTGGTTATATTTGAATGCGGAAATGTAGTTTGTTTGTTGCTCTCTCCACAAATGATTTCTGGCTTTCCTAGTACTCGAACAGGTGCTTCAGCTTGAGATGATGAAATAAGTTTATGTTGTCCTTTTTTTGCTGTTAACGTCTATATATAACGTCTTTGCTTGTTAATGCTATACATACACTTGTTAAAATCCTGATATTTTTTACAACATAAAAAACTATACAGGTATTATCATGAACAATATGATAAGGTACCTAGTTGTTCTCCTCTACAATAGCATCAAACTGCCCTCCTGATTCCTTCAATGTCTCAACCCCCACACCCCAGACATGGTCCAAGGGCTTATGATAGAGATCAGTGCAGGTGGGGGGACTCAATTAAAAAGCCAATCACCAACAGATAGACTCTATCTGTTCATCAACATCGCTCTGCCCAGCGCATTTAATTGTGCAGCAGGATTCCCCCACTAAAGGCATCATCTGTCTGCCACAGATCGCAACACACAAATTGGGCGCAAGTTGACAGATTGAATCTTTCAGGAAGAAGTGCCATGCTCCAGTATGTGCAATCTAACAACATGTACGCTCACTGTGGTATTCAGGGAGATGTGAAATTCCCTGTATTACCCCTAATCAGCTGGGTTAACTGCTGGCATATTGACTTACTGCTGTACCATTGATCCAGGTGGGTGTTATGGAGTGAATGGTAATTGATTGCAGATAGACTGCAGTGCACTATCTGGCTGGATTCATTTGGGTCTGACTGCAAGCCAAAGCCAAAGAGGAGTGAGATAGATTATAGAGGCTGGTTGGGCTCAAGGTGCATTTTGGTATATCCTGTGGTATATCCCCTGGTCAAAGAGGTGTTGTTGCGTCAAACCCAGATTTGGTTATGATTCTGTCATATGCAAAGACCCTGAAAAACATACACAATGACACCCACACACCCATATGCTCTTACAATAGATCGGCATGTCAAGGGCATGAGTATACAGCGTGTGAGACAGACAGCACCCAAAGAGACGGGTGACATTGTATATTGATAGATGTACCTGCCCAAAAATCAACAGGACAAAAAGGTCATAGACCAAGAGGGTTAAACATCCAAAACGTTTGCAGTTATTTTGCTGTTGTTTCATTCTAAATAGCGAGTCATGCGTTAGTAGTTACGTCAAACTGCCTGCATGTGAAATAAGACAAATATTAATAGGCGATGGCTGCGAGCTGAACTGTCTGAGCTGTTATTTCACCATGTCAGAAGATGACAAAATGTTCTCTCCCTTTTGCGATTTCTCTTGTGGATTCAACCTTTGACCCCAGTGTCCAGCCCACGTTTGTTTACCAAAATTGAGTTAAGGGTGTACATGGAGTGCTCGAGCATGTGTGTTTTGTGACTGAATGAGAGAGAGAGAGAGAGAGAGAGAGAGAGAGAGAGAGAGAGAGAGAGAGAGAGAGAGAGGGAGAGAGAGAGGGAGAGAGACTGAGGGAGAGCACGGGAAGTATTGTGCAACAGCCAGTGACTCCTTGATAGTCTAAATAATGATCACAGACAAAAAGGACTACAATATAAAATGGGTGATTAGAGCTTGTCAAACATCACTGAGTATTTTGCATTTTTGCTACATTGCTCTGTTGAAGTCTTATAAGGAGCCTATTAATGTTTCAACCTAGCTTATCTTTAAAATCGCTAACAAACCAACTTAAGGGAGGCATAATTTAAGATGATGTTGCCTGACCAGCGCACTGATCCAAGTTTTCTTTTCTTTCTGTTTTGACATCATCTACAGAGTAGCACACTCAGGGCCAGATGTACTAACGCTTTTACGCCCACTTCAGGCGTATTTGTGTCGCAACGTGCGCGTAAAATCATGGCGAGGTATGTACAAACAGGCCGCAATGATGTAAAAGCGCAAACTGCATGTCGTGGGAGCTGAAAAGGGCAAATTGCGTTTTTCGTGTCATGCATATTTATTCATGGGAGGGTCGCGGGGAAAGTGGGAGTTTACCGTAAAGAGATGGGAGGGGAAGCGTAAAGAGCGCTTAATTACGTATTCCGCGGTATGTACAAAAACCGCCAGTAATAGCGCGCCTCTATTTTGCGGTGAAAATTCTCCGCCTCTTAAAAGCAGGTGTAAACCTGGAAGCGGGTTTCCTCACATATGCCTCCTGGTGAAATGACAGCAGTAATCCGAGCAAGACGAAGACATAGGCCAAGGAGACAAGCTGAAAGGAGTTTTGCCACAAGGATCACAGATTAAGCAGCCATGCAAGATTACAGATACTGGAAGAAATCAAAGATGACATCGAATCTCCGACTCAGAGTTCACATTCCAGCAGTTGTTAAACTCCCCGCTACATTACAAATATTGGCATCAGGATAATTTCAAACAGTCATAGCATCAGCAGTGGGAATATCGCAGTCTGCACTCAGCCGTATCATAGCACAAGTACTTACAGTTTACGGTATAGTGGGCGGAGAAAGGCGCTAATTACGGATGACCTGCAGGTTTGGTAAATATGGCGTAAACTATGGTATCATTGCGTTCGCTATCTGCGGGTGAGCCATGGCGCTGATAACGCTACGTTCGCAAATGTACGTACATCTGGCCCTCAGTGATTACTGGAAGTGACTCATTTAGCAGAGCTTGCCCCAGACTCTGATTTTAAGGTTGCTTGACATGTTTCCATAGCTAGGATGGAAAGCTATGTCAATGGAAGGCCTGTCTATCTGTGGAGATGTTTCCCCTGTCAACCAAGTGTGTATTTTACTTTAGCCAAATAAGGTTGGTGAACAAGGGGAAGAAGAAAAGGAAGAAAGCCAAGAAAGGAGGACAGGAGAGCATTTAATGTCAGCATTTTTGGAGTGTTTTTAACCCTTTTTTAAGCTGCTTTTACATAAAGAGTTTCCCTTTACAGAATCTTTGGGGAGCTGCATCTCTCCAGCATCAGTGCCGATGGTTTCAGCAGACCTGTGTAAGGATGCTGCAGGGATTGTACTGTGGGTCAACTGTTAGGAGAGGAAATTATGCAAACAACATGTGGAATCCATTTGGGGTGCCTGTGGCATTCCACAGTCTCTTTGGCTAGAACTGAACCAAATGCAGGTTCAAGCTATAGAACACAACTTCTCTCAATTAGCTGCTTCAACCAGGTATCAGCATGGCACAGCAAAAGTTGAAAAATAGAGGGAAAATGATCAAAGTGAAGGCGTGAGTAGATGAGTAATAGAGGTAAACACAGCTGCTGGCTTTTATTGAGTGGTGTTGGAGAGCTGGAATGGGTCAAACCAAGGGGAAAAACTCGGTGAGCGAAAATAACTGTGCGCACATTTGATGTAATGAGTGTCAGTGTGTTGGAATGTTTTGGTTGGTCCGTTAGTGTCTGTTTCCATTTGGCGTGTGTTACAGTGGATTTGGTTGTGTCAGCACAAAGTGAGGTTAGATAGGGTAGGCACGTCATGATTCTGCATCAAGAGGACTCTGCAAGACTATTCAAGTGAAATGCACGTGATTGTGTGTATGCCTGCATGCATGGCTTTGTTTGTATCACAAGAGATAGCAAGTGGGGAAAAAAAGGCACAGGGAGAAAAGCAAACAAAAAGTGTGTTAATGCTTGAGCTGATATTATTTCTATGTGACTTGTTTCAAGTAGATACAGTAGATGAGTCAGTGTATTGGTGCCTCTGCATGCTTACATTGTACATTATTGTAAAACATCTAGGTCGATCTGTAGAGAGTGCATGTGAGTGCACATGTGCTGTGATGCATTCAGTAGACAAGCTATTGTGAGTAGTATGTACACAGCGCATATGTTGGGGGGAGGGGGATCACTCACACACACATTCAGACATACATGTTGTAACACAAGCACACATGCACTATCAGAGCCTAAGGGGATAAAAGGCAGTAGCCTACTCAAAGAATCCCCCATTAGGGCAATAGTGCACTGGCATCCCTTGGGGATGGGGAGGAAAAGAAAGAGAGTATGTAGGTGGTTAGTGGTGGTAGTGATGGTGGGAAGGATGCAGGTTATTGTGAGGATTCTAATCTAATGTATCCCACCTCTCCCTGTTAGGGCAAGAGATGAGAGCAGGGTTTCACTCTGACCCTCTGCTCCAGTACATAGACAGCAGCTATAGCCTTTGCATGAGAGGAGCAACGACTGGGTCTCCTGATTCACTTACATACACCTTTACAATACGTTCTCATGTGGTTTTATTCTTAACACAGTCTGTCTACAATATGTTGTTGTGGTTTCCTTACACTGTAGCTATTAAAGCGTTCACAAGAGTGTATTCACCAGTTTTCAAGTGTTTTATTTACTGCGAATTCTGTACAGGACTGTACCCACGATGCACCTCTTGTCAGTTGGAGATGATTATCAAGCCCTGCAGTGTGGTCACCTCAACCTAGGACCTGTGCACTGAGAGTAAATAAGAGGCAGAACAAAGTCACCGAGTGCATTTTTTATGGATTCACTGGAGCTAACCTCTTTCTGTTTATCTCCCGTTCTCCAATGCGCACATACAGTTCAGCCCTACCGTGTGTAAACTTTACTATAAACATGCAAAGAGTATTGCAGTATCTTCCTAAAAGCCGGTGTCAATTACTAACACACGTTTATCACACGTGTCCTGGTTTGCTCGGCTTCACCTCCCCCTCCTTTGGTACAAGTGAGGTTTTTGTGTCAGAGGCTATTTTAGATGCACAGCCACTGACCCTACTGCATTTACTGAGGTGGCTGTGTGTGTGTGTGTGTGTGTGTGTGTGTGAGTGTGTGTGTGTGTGTGTGTGTGTGTTTCTGTGAAGGGTGTTCTAGAGAGGTCACCCGATTATGTTGAAGCAAGAAGACCTCATAGGGTATTGGCTCTTAAAGAGCTGTTTTGTGGCATCTATTTGTGGTTTCTTTAGTGCCAAACTAAATCCAGCCATCCCACAGAATATTTAACTTATTCTTTCTCATGATTACATCAAAATGATCTTCAATTGAACATAAACTGTCTAGAATGGTGTCACAAATTGCTTTGACTTCTAAGTCGAAGCTCACTTGAGTAATGCCACCTCACTTTAGAGCTGTCACAGTCACAGCTTGTTTAGCTGTTTCTCTGCTGCATTTGAGGTACATGATGCAAGAGGATGTCAGACTCTTCTGTTTACCTCTCTCTAGAGCACTGTGGAGACATGTGAGTGTGTGTGTGTGTATGTGTGCGTGTTAGCGTGTGTGCACACTGTAGGTGTGTGTGGGTGTTTGTGTTGAATGGGCATCTATATTCTTCTTTCATGAGCAGAGCTGCAATATTGAGAGACAGAGTTGCGTGTGTGTGTGTTTTTTTGTGTGCGTGTGTGTGTGTGTGTGTGTGTGTGTGTGTGTGCGTGTGTGTGTGTGTGTGTGTGTGTCTTAATCTAAGATAAATATGGTTCATTGTGGTTGCATGCTGAGGTCACAAGGTGTGTGTGTGTGTGTGTGTGTGTGTGTGTGTGTGTGTGTGTGTGTGTGTGTGTGTGTGTGGTAGCCAGATTGTAGAACAGAGCAGGGACTCAGGAAGTCAGAAGTGAAGAAGAAGTGCGTTTGACACACAGACGGAGACACAGACAAACCAGACAGCGACCGAGTCTTCTTTTCCTCTCGGAATAAGTAGCTTCTTTTTTTCACACAGTTTCACAAGACCCGAATTGGGGAGGAAGAGGTGGTTTGGCGGATGTGGGGAGCTTTCACAAAGAAAAACAGACAACAAATTAACTAAATATTTTGTAGTTTTGACCTGTAACAAAAGTCATATTTAAGACAGGAATAAAGAAATTCAAGTTGTTGAGTTATTTATCCTAACGTTCAACATTTTAAAGAGACACTAGAGACATATCTGGTTTAAGTATTAATACTGACACAACTTACCTGTCACCTGCTTGGTTGGAATAAGTGTGTTTGGGCTGATTATTGTTTGACAGGCTGGCTGCAACGCATTCTCATGAATGGGTCTGTATGATATCGTACGAAAATGTACGCACACCAAAACGTATGATATCCTACGAAATTAGGAGAGCGCCGGCTGGTCACGGGACGCCGGGTGGTGCGTGACGCTGGCTGGCTACGAGCTCCATGACGCCGAGCGGCAGTTGCTAGTTGTTTAAGCCGCTACAGAGCTTCGTGATGCTGACCTCCGTTGTATCAGCGGTAGTTGGTGGTTCAGTTACCCGAAAATAGGTGACTTTGAGCCGGGTACAAAGCGCTGTGAATAAAGCAAAAAAAAAAAAAAAAAAACAGCGTGGAATTCTTACGAATTACAGTGCTTAGCTTTTCGTAGCTTTTGGAACAAATGGTTCATGAGAACAGGCTGTTGACAGTGACATGTATGATTTTTTCATTGTTGTTCAGTATCTGCGTTTCTGCCCACTGTTTGATCACCTTTTTATAAAAAAAAAAAACTCTGTAAACATACTGACACAGTTGTGGATCTGTATGTAGTGCCCGCAAAATGTTCCCAAAAATTATTTGCATGTGTATGTTTGTGTGCTAGTGAACGCAGTGGACTTGAGCTCCATCCGGCGGCCTCATCGCCCCTCATCCCGACAGGATTACTGACACAGGATCCCCCTGGCAGAAATAGCAAGGACCCAAGGGCAATCCACCAGAATATGGGAACTTCCGTGGGCCTTGCTAATGTGCAAATGTGTGGTGTGTGTGTGTGTGTGTGTGTGTGTGTGTGTGTGTGTGTGTGTGTGTGTGTGTGTGTGTGTGTGTGTGTGTGTATTTACATGGGTATCAACTCTCTATAAATGGCGCTTGTTTCCTCCCAGGTGCTGAGGCAAGAACATGAGTTCACTGCTCTTTATCATACGCACGCACACACGCACGCACACACGCTCACACAATTTACAATATATCAGACTGTGTACTGTAAATGAAGGAACATTTTTGTATGAGATGTGTACAGGAACTTGCATAATGAGGTCATTGTGCAGGGCTAAAAAACTTGGCGCGCCATGTTGTTGCTAAGCCCATTTCCACATACTGTATCAAACCCCCTGGACCCAAGTTTATTTAACCTTACATGGCATTCATTCTGCATTGCACACAATTCAATAACTTGCTGTCTACTATAAAATAGATTAGTTTAACTATAAAATCAAAGGTTGTTAATCTGTGAAAAGTTCCAGTTGTGCCTGTTTTCTAAACTAGGTCAAATGTGTGCATTTTGTTTTAGGTTTTTGTGAAAGCTGGGTTTCACCACAATGGAGTTTGATTTGTATTCTGACGAATGGATCAATCAGATCAATACTCACCCTTTGCCATCTCCATAGAGCCTGTGCAAATGGTTTTAGTGTCCATCTTTTGGGCTGTCTCAGTCTATTCTCCTTTGTGTCTTTGGGTTTATAAATTCTTATTTTTTTATGTACATGACATTTTTGACAAGCATTTTGTCGATAACATCCTCCCTCCTTAAGAGTGGACATGCAAGGCATATCCATAAGTCTTGTTGCATGGCGACGGGCTCTTTAAAAAAGATTATCCTTTATTATGTGTTTAAGAAATGGAACCATTAGATGTTTTTTTGAATTTCAGGCTGCACATAAGAGTGCAGTAGGGAGCCTAGTCATTCATGTACACTACATCAAATTCAACAACAAGTGAAGCCCGGATAGCATCAGAGCAATAGAGGATGACATTCAGTTTAAATTGATGGGACCTGATAAGCTCCCCAAGTTTGGCTGTATGTCCTAGAGATGAAAAACAAAATCCAATATATCAGAAGTGTATTCTGTCTAATAATAACTGTTTTCGTGAAAAGAAGAAGAAGCTGTTTTCCCTCTGTGGAGCTGATTTATTCCCAGAGTAAAAGGGCAGGGTGTTTTGAGGCAAAGTGCATCAGTTGAGTGCATCTCTAAGGGGGTTTAAACCCTAAAGGGAACATTTTTTTTCAAAAGGTAGTGCATATACTGTAAACTGTGGTTTGATGCCATTGTGCTTGTCGGGGGTTAAAGAAGTGAGGTAGCAGTACTCTGCTCTCTTGAGCCCCGTTCAAAAATGTCCCAGAAGCATCCAAAAGACTTTGCTTGCTGCTCCTGCCAAGGAAAATACGGCTTATGAAATGGAAATTCTGAGACCATTCACAGAGTGCCAGGAATGATTAGAAAAAAAAGACTATGTCCATCTCAGTACATCCAGGAGTGAAGTCTGAGTAGGAACACACATCACCACCTTTCTCTCTCTCTCCCTCTCTCTCTCTCTCTCACTCACACTCATACTCACACACACACACACACACACACACACACACACACACACGCACCTAACAAACAGCATCCTCACTGTATACCTGGTATGGGTTGTTTGGGGTTAGAACGTCTTTAAAGGGAATCTCCACCGATTGTATACATAAAGGTCAGTTAACTCGTCATGGGGAGCACTACTCAGCCTGTGAAAGGAGTGGTTATGTGTCTTCTGTGGCTCTGGAGGGAGTTTTGTCAGGTCTGACAAAATAAGCCCTGATGATGTCATCAGAGGCTGGAGACAAATTTATAACGTTATAAGGTCTTTGTTACAGATCAATTGGATGTGGATATTTACCTGGCAGGGAGGGTCTAATGAAAAAAAGTTTTTAAAAAAAGTATTGGTTGCGTTATGGGAAATGTAGGATCTAATGTGTTTTTAAAGTTTGATCCATTATTAGGACTAAAAGTCAGGATAGTAAGCCTATCATCAATGTTGTGTAAATTAAAAAAGATGTATCTTTACAAATAATATGTTGAATTCATGTTAATGTATATTTTATTTAATTTTTTAAACTATCATACAATAATTTGGTGCCCCCCCCCCCCCTCCCCCTGCAGCAACTCAGAGGACCCTGCAGCAACTCAGAGGACCCTCTAGCGGTCCAGAACCCCCTGTTGAAGATCTCTGATTTAGAAGATAGAAGTACTCACATTTAGGGAATTTTAGAGTTCATGTTTAAACAGAGGAAGAAAACTGTGGGAGTTTAAGTCAGTCATTTTTGAGTTTTCCAATTGCTCCTCTTAAAGAGTAACTCCGTAATGTGAAATTTAGAAGAACAGGTTTGAAGTTTGAAGGCTACTAGGCCAAAGTGTGTAGTAATGATAATAATGATGATGATGATGATGATGATGATGATGATGATGAAGGTGATTATTGTGAATAAGTAGGTGAATAAGTTAATCTAAGCTAGGTAGCTTTTAGCTTTCCACCCACATTTAGCCAGTGCCTTATTAAGTGCCTTATGTGGTATAAAACCTCAATTAGAAACATATTGGATCATCAAAATAGATTTATTTTTTTATTTTTTTACAGGAAACATATTGGCAAATTAGCTCTTGCTAAACTAGCAGTTTGTTTTTACCTCTGTTTACTATTTTAAATGCATTTCTTTTTTAATCACACAATTTTAAGGCATATTAGTTTCTACACAGTGAAAAAGATGTCAAAAAGTCAGATTCTAGTTTTGACAGATATGTAGTTTATGGGTTTGGGCTTTGTAGTTCAGGACTGACCTCAACCTTGTGTTGAAGGTTCAAGTGTTTTTTTTTAATCTTTGACCACTCAAACTGCCGTTCTTTGCCTGGGTGCAGTTACTCTTTAAGCAGTAACTCTGCAGGGAACTATTCAAATGTGCTCTCAAGACCAGAATGAGGCCAACAAGATGAGGTCATGAGCAGACACAGCTTAACATGAAGCAGACTGAGGTTGAGATCGAAAATCAGCTGTGATTCAGCTGTGGCTCTATTCTGTCTACACTACAAGCAACCAAGATAAATGTTCTCTTAAACATATATTAGACTTTTATTTCCCGGGGTCTGCAAAGTATCACTTAGCAAATCCT
The DNA here is from genome assembly GCA_023631565.1 of Gymnocephalus cernua. Classification (NCBI taxonomy): domain Eukaryota; kingdom Metazoa; phylum Chordata; class Actinopteri; order Perciformes; family Percidae; genus Gymnocephalus; species Gymnocephalus cernua. Next base: position 21,440,247 of record CM042434.1, read on the forward strand.
ATTTTTCAGACAAGCATATTGTGAATGTAGACAGCTTTCGCTACTTTTCTAAAAGTTGCAGTACTGAGTGACTCAAAAGAGAGGAAGCGGAGGAGTGTGCTGGTGAGCTAGCAGTTGTAGGCTGGTTATCAGGCCAATGTGTCACATTGGGGTGTCCAGGGGCAAAGAAGAGGGAAGTGAGCCGCGGCAAAGAGGCCAGCGGGACACAATACTGGCAGAACACAGGAAATGCTCATCTCACATCACCTACAGCTCTGTCCTTTTTTGTGCATTTTCACTAATCCCACTAGTTAATCGTTTGTTCCTGATTTGCAACATTTTGAAATGTTTTCCTTGCTGTTTCCTTCTCTTGCTTTCTCTTTTTCTTTCTTTCTTCTCTTTGGTAGAGGACCAGGTGGGAGGGGGTCTGTTGGCATTCTTGCACCGTGTGCTTTGCGCTCGACCGGGCCTTGGCTCGGGTCCATATCCCCTCTCTACCCTCTCTCTCTTCTCTGGCTCCCGCCGCTCCTCCTCCTCCCCACTAAACACCCTTCCCCCCCTCCTCAACCTCTTCAACTCCCCTTGGTTACTTCCCTAACCACTGCTCCTGCCAGCAACTCTGTGCTCTTCAACGAGCCCCCACCCTCACTCACTTCTCTTGCTATCACCTTCCTTAACACTTCCTCATATATCTCTCGTAATTCAGTGCCCCCTTCCCTTCCCCATTTCCATCTCTCTTCCATCCCAGCTCGTGGCAGCAGGTCCAGCCTCTGTGACACAGATGCACCCAGTTGCTCTGGGCACTCAATATGGGAACAAAGCATTGGCGGGGCCCGTCTGTTTCAGTGTGTTCCAGGGTGTGTGATGTTTGTGTGTTAGTGTGCAAGTATGTGCACATGAGAGAGAGAGAGAGAGAGAGAGAGAGAGAGAGAGAGAGAGAGAGAGAGAGAGAGAGAGAGAGAGAGAGAGAGAGAGAGAGAGAGAGAGAGGGATGAAATGAAATGAGAGAGGAAGCAGAGATGGTACACACAGCCAGATACATCTTGTTTCATGAGTTTTTTGTTTTTTTGTTTTTTCACTTTAACAAAAAAAATGTCTTTCATTGCGGTGTGTGAGCAAAACACAATGTTAAGCAGGATTTGTCTTCACGCTCGCATGTCCTGAGAGAACATGAACTCACAGCAAAGGTAAGGTAAAGTTAAACCTGCGCTGGCTGATTGGTTTTGTAGGCTTGTTAGATTTTCGGTTTCCTTTTTGAAATATTGACATCTGCACATGTGTGTATTGGCATGGATGATGTCACTAGTGTGTGAAATCTGAGAAGGTCAGAGGTTTTCTAGAGAAGTTTGTCACCTCTAATTGATCCAGCTAGTCTGTTCAGGGTTGGTTTGCACGGGCTTTATCCTTCCACTCCAGATAGTTGCTATCGCCTCCATCAGCACAGAGTTGATAGCCATCAGCGAACCTGGAGATAGGGGACCTGAGGTCATAGATGCGGCTATTTGGTGGGAGTTTCAGTTTATATTTCAAAATGCATTAGCAGACGCACAAACAGAAAAGTGAAGAGAGCAGCATACACTGAAATATGTATATTTCAATCATTTTGCTGCTAGGACTCAGGTCTCAATCTTCACCTGCTACCTGTACCATGTTTTTTTTCATTCTAGGGATTTTGGATGGGATGTTGTTATCCTCTTGGTTTGTGAACCTGATGTACTAACTGGCAGACATATTCCTTTTACTAGAAGCAAAAGCAGTTGACAGTTGACATCGGTCAAAGTGTTTTGACATACAGTAACCTCTTCAACACACAGTGCCCCCCTGTTAGCTGATCATTACTCAGTGTTAGGTCTCTCTCACTGCTGTTAGCTCTTTGGCCATTATAGTCACAAGCAGAGGTATGTAATGGCCATTGATTTCCTATGAATAGCCTGCTGCAGGCCAGTTCATTAGGAAGGTCATCACAAACCACTGGATTAACTGGACTGTAGGCACACTGGGAAATGTTGATTTGAAGAAATGTGTAATTCTGACATGCTGTGCAAAATTGAAAGGTGTTTTTATATTTCCGGTTACAGTAGTGCACACATTTATCATAGAGAATAAATACGTTTGCATGAGGTAAACTTTTTTGAGGCTCAAAAAAGAACCTTTTAAAAAAGTGAAATTTACCCCATGAGAAAATCAATATTTTATCTGAAGTGCCTTCTTCTGAAAAATATATATCTTTTCAGAGAAGCAGAAAATGCCTCTGCCAGAATGATGATCATCTCGAAGAAAACATGCCTCACTTTCTGCCTCCTCTCTCTTCTTCTCCTCAACACATGGCTTGAGGCTGGACTGAGGCTGCAGCACCCGCCCAGCTGTTACTATGGTAACGCTATCTGGGCCTAGCAAGACCTGAAGCCGAAGGACATCCTGGACAACAATACAAAAGCAGCACAGCCAGGGTACCTGAGGGACTTAGACCTGAGAGGCGAGATCTGGGGGGGTTGCAGATTGAGAGAGTAAATCCCTCTTTCTCTACCTCCCTCACACACAAGCACAGTCAGGATTAGCCTTTTGCCTGAGAATCTAAGAGGTAGTGGAACAGTATGTGGCTTTAAATGATTTTTCTGTTGCAAATTCGTATTGAAACCTGTAAAATGACATGTTTTTCATAACTGTCTTGAGTGGTAAAAAAAAATCTTGATTATTGGACAAGCCACATGGATGTAGTGTTAGTAGTTTAGTCTGATGATTGGGCGACCAGCTGCAGAGAAAGGGCATATGTCATTCGTGATTGGCTGAGCTTTTTTTTTTCTCCGCACGAGAGTGGTCATGGTGGCTGCGGCGCTGCTGAGTGCAAGGATTGGGCCACAGATCCTGCCTCTGGTGCCAGCAGTGGAGAGTAATAGAGATGTTTAGAGTCTATTTGCCTTGCTTGCATTCCTCCGTGTACTGCTGCTAAAATAATAAGAGGAAGGGTTACCTCAGGTCGGCCCCAACTGAGGGATACGGAACATGCATTGTTGTCATTGGCTCCACCTGAGTATCCCTCTTAAAGCCACAGCATGGAGCTAAGGAGCCGGGCACTGCTGCCTACTTTGCAGAGGCACAGTGCTCACAGGCAGCAGAGGGAAGAATGTGCTGTATATATGTACTAAAAAGTGTGTTTTTGTGTGTGTGTAAGTGTCATATTGTGGTATCAATAGTACATGTATCATCATGAGTATAAAATAGTATCTTTAGAAGTGTCAAATGGATCAAAACGTCACTTCTATTTCCAAGTATCAATTATTATTTTATTAAATCAGTGGTTAGAGAGAGCATGTTGTGTGGCTGTGCTGTTGCCATTGCTGTTGAGTAACTATATATCAAACCCAGTGTTTGTATTCCATATATAACTCTTGAGAAGATTTTATTCAGCATTATGAAGTGTTATTAGCCCACCAGGCAATTGAAAATCTTTATTATCATGCTGTGCATTGACTGAGTTTCCACAGTTTGTGTGCATTTGTTGTCCATCAGCTTCTGATGGTTTTGAAACATGAATCTGTGCCTATTTAAAATGTGTTTATCTCTCAGTGGGTGCAGGCACAACATTGTAGATGTGCATACGTGAATAACTGAGTGTGGGACCTGCTTAGTCATGCTAAAACACCCGTCTTACACCTCCTCTGTTTCCTTTTGCAGGCAGCCTAAGAAACAGGATGTTAATGCTTGATGGAATGCCTGCAGTCCGAGTCAAAGCTGAGCCCCTGGAATCGGAACAAGGGGTAAGAGAGCAGTTGTTTTCCAGACAATTCCCTTTTTTCTTTTCCTGCTTTCCTTTCCGTCTTTCCTCCTCCTGGCAATGGGCTCATAATTACTCCCAGGCCTAAGCAAGCAAGTGAGTGAGAGAGTGAGTGTGGGGGCTAAGAGGAGTGGTCGGAGAGCATGGTAGTAAGCAGGAAGAGAAAAAGAACCAAGCAGAGGAGGAGAGCCACAGCTGGAGCAGGAATGCATTGGGGGGTTTGGTGGAGGTGACTGGGGCCAGCAGAGAGTCCGTGCTGGCTGGGGGTGATTGTGCAGATGTAGCCACTGCTCCGGGGAGGAGGGTCACATGGGAAAATCTAAATCTTATCTCTCTGTCTGCTCCGGCCCCTTTACAGTATGTCTCTCAATTTCCCTTCGTCCTCCCATACCCTTCTTTCTCACAAACACACATAAGCAATCGCTCTCTCTCTTGCACACATACGCAAATACAACACACCACACTTACAGTCTTCCTCCGCAAACACTTATCACAGCTCCATCTTTTTCCTCTACTATATCTCATGCATGCCTCTACTCTCTCACAGTGCTCTCTGTCACCTCTGTGTTTTTATCACTCAATGTGAATAAATCACAGAAAAGAAGTTAATTGTCACTACAAGAATTGTGACCGTTGTTACATTTGCACCAGGAATGTTTAGTTTGTTTTACTTCAAATGCACAACTGAATCTTATTTTTGAGTTTTATGTTCAAATAGACTGCATATTGACCATGTTAGGAATAATGGAGTTACCTCATGCAAGGTTTTCATGGCCCACATACAGTTTCAGGGCTCTCTGGTTCAACACACCTACAAATAAAGTGGTCTTGTTATGGAGAAGCTGTTGCTAGGTTACAAGGGCTTTGTGTTTCTGCCACAGCTGTGTGTGCAGTGGGTGCAGGCCACTTAATATTTGTAATCATGATGAATTAGCATTCAGTTATTATTGATTTCCATTCATAACATATCAATAATATCCTGGCCCCTAATATATCCCCTAGAGCACTTTGTGGGAGAACAGCAAAACAGCTTCGGTTGAGGCGAAACAGAGAGCGTTAGCCCATGATTGATGACAAAAATACCAGCTACTGATAACCCATCAGGTTACCTCGGTAGAGAATTGTTTGGCCGTGTAGGTGCTTTGTATTGATAAGAATCAAATCTGTCTCTCCACATCTAAGAGCTTGACAGAGAGGCAGCAGGTGGTCACTTTCTGGGTGTCTTGCTCTCAGCTGCTGGCTCAAGGGTTTAAGAGCTGTGCTCCCGTGCTGCTACCTATTACCTGGGTTTTGAAGTCAATCCCCATACGTGTAGTGATGTCAGTCACAGACAGGATGTGAGCACTGCAGCCCACACAGCTTTGAGTGCACTGAGATCCAATCTTACCCGAACAGACTGTGCTTCCCTTTAGACGGCAGATGCAGGCAGACAGTTTAGGCTGCTGCAGAAATGTGGTCTTCATTTGGGTGGCGGGGGGCCAAGGGCTTGCTGGAAATGGTCTGCCTTGTTAGAATTTGCCCGCAAGGGGCTGGAAAATCTGCCCCGCTAACCAGTATCCCCTAATAAAGACAATGGCATGAGGACAGAGGCAGGCAGGCGGGTCGTGCATATCTTTATATGTGTGTCAGCGTGTATGAGAATGTGTAGGTTTGAGTGCATACATGTGTTTGTATCTGTCAAACTGAGAGCAGGGGGTGGCTTAAGTTTTCCATTTGTGCTGGTTGAGATTTGTCTGAGAACCTAACTCCAATATGCAAATAACTTTCTGTTTTCACTTTTGTGTAACAAGATACATTCTGTTGTTTTGACCTTTCCACACAAGTGTTCTCCTTTTTACACAGGAGCAACACAGGATTGGCCAATTTTAACAGGTTGTCAGTAACTGTCTATTCCATACTGTCATGATCATGATCACTCCACGAACAAACAGAAAGACTACAATGAAAGTGAGTCTGACACTTTTGAATAATGCAATTTGTTTATGCAAATGAAAAGTGGCATTCTCCCATCTTCAATTCAGATCTGTCGGACGCTTTGCCACAACATTCACACTGTCACTTTTTCAATGAACAAATCCGAACTAACGCGTCATTTGTTCAAATTCATTCAAACACAGACCAGGTGGCTCAAAATAAAAATATATTACAATGGAGTATTAAAGCTTTAGTGCGTAACTTTTTGATATTAATGAACGTCCGTTACATTCAAGCCATTGCCAAATACGTTGCTACAAAGCTAATTAAGACTAATTAAGAATTAAGATCATCTCCACACAACTTTCTGTATTTCTCAGTGTGGCTATGTTCAGAAGATTGTGTCGTCCGGTGACTTTCCCGCGCAGAGACTCGAGTGAAGATAACTACCTCTTCTGAAGAGTCCATCATGTTTTTTTAATCCTCCATGTCCTCCTTGGCTACTAGGGGGGCGGTGCGGAAGGCTTGTATCATGTGGACGCGCCAACAGTTTTGTTGTCATTACTTAGAATCCCTCATGGGGCGGCAGAAACTATGCACTATAGCTTTAATGTTAACATTACTTTTATGTATATTAAGGGAGTTGCATTTGTGTTAGCTAAAAGAACAGCCGTAACCTAGTTTACTGATTTGGCAATAGGACATGCGGTGGGTCAGAGAAACCTGAAGTAGGCTACAGTAAGAGGAATTTTGAGTTTGAACAGACAATTACAGATCAAATATTTAATTCTTTCAGGTGTGTGTTTGCTACAACAGCTTTAAACATGGCTCAGCCAATCAGAGTTCAACAACATAGCTGTTGATCATGAAATGTTACTGAACAGCATTCAGATTCCACTTGTGGTTGGCACAAATATATTTTCTTCAGTTTTTTTCTCTCTTTTTCCTCTGCCTTCTTTCAGTGTTAGGGAGAACTGGCAATACGGCAGAACTTTCGTAGCCAACTAGACACACTCTAAGAGCACTCGCTGAGACAGACGGGATTTCTACACTGAGATCAGCCTCAATGGATCTAATGCCTTCAAAGCCTTGAGGCAGTATAGCTCGAGGCGGTCCGTGACACTCACATCCTATACTGAACATGCAAACACAGAGAGATCCCGTGCTAAAGCAGCTGGATGATAGCCTGGGGTCTTTCAAGAAAGGCAGTTGATGTGGGAGTTGATGCAAGAGAAGCAAAGAGGACATTTGACATCACAAACATGCACATTATCAATTAAGTGATATTTCTTTTGAAATATTTCTCAAGGTAAAGCTGTGGAGCGGCAACTATAGATACATTTACAGGCTGGAATAAAATCAAATGACAACTTAGATAGCCTAAGGGAGGGATTTTTTGGTGAAGAGAGACGAGAATAAACTAGACTAGACTTCTGCACCTTATTTTATATATTTTTAATGGTTATAAACCATTGGTTAAATGTTTGTATACTTCGAATCCTAAATTTGATTTACTTGACCCTCTGAGGACAAAAGCTGCACCAGGGAGTCCAAGCGACGTTTGACAACACTCCTACTCAATAAGCGATATTACAAAATTTCATTTTAGACATTTATTTATTATTCTATTCATGTATTACGCTACTTTTGTGAACCCAATACTTGTGTAATCTCATTTTAAGCACCAAAACAACGTGGGCATGTTGTTATTTCCTTTTTTTGGTAAGGATTATTTTTTGGGCTTTTCCACCATTTAATGGACAGGACAGCTAGGTGAGAAAGGGGAGAGAGAGGGGGAAGACATGCAGGAAATCGTCACAGGTCGGACTCAAACCCTGGACCTCTGCGTCGAGGTATAAACTATCTATGTATATGTGCACCTGCTCTACCAGCTGAGCCAACCCAGCCACGGATATGTTCTTATTTTCACAAGAGATTTCAGAAATATTTCTGCTTTAGGGCTAAATTATCTCTTTATACATTGCTGTGGAACAATTTTGGGTGTCACTATAGTGAGTGTATGAGTATGAGTTTGTTCTGAACATTTTGATATGAAACACATGGGGATCAGTTATATGGAAATACCCTTAAAAGGAGAATTCAAGAAGATGAAAAATGCCCTCAGACCTCAGAGGGTTAAAGTGACTTAAAGTAAAGTGTTACCGACTCTGCTAACAGGGTCAATTGTGACTGAAATCTCTGCATTTTTAAGCTTATGAATATTATGAATACCAGTGAGCACACTCAGTGTAATATGATTCTCCACCCATCAGAGTCATAACCTAACAATCACCCAAGGCACATATTAGCTTCATGAGTGGACAGCCGACATTTGCAACTCGAAAATGGAGCATTGCGTTAACTCCGGCGGAAAGTGTAATTATTAAGTATAATTAGTATTTATATGTTGTCTTGTACGCTTACGCTTTTCTTGGCCAGGTCGCTGTTGCAAATGAGAACCTGTTCTCAATGGCCTACCTGGTTAAATGCAGGTTAAATAAAAATAAATAAAAGTAGAGCTTGCATCAGCTGATTGGCACCAGCTGCTTTATTCATGCTCTACCATCAGTGGCTCTTCCAATAGCTGCACGGCTACGAACGGACTATTCAAATCCAATCCTCTTCTTACAGGTAGCCATTTGCTGCCGCAGCTTCGTCCTCCACCCGAGCCTCCTCCTGTTGTGTTGAAGCTTTTACTATTGTTGACTTTGCTATCTATTATCTTTATTAAGGGAGATTCGTTCTCCCAGCAGAATCTTCATTGGATATTTTGAGAGCTCCCTCAAAGAGCATGGGGCCTTTTCCGCCAAATATTACTGTTTAACTATGTGCTATAAATGGTCAATTTCTTGAGGGAAGTGTCTCTGATTTCATTGTGCTGCTAGAAGTTTCCACAAAGGAGGCACAAGGATTTCTCCCCACAGCACAACATAAATAACAGCTTCTTTTTTTTTTTTCCAGTTGTGATACATACGGCTGTTTATATTCTTATATGTAAAGAAAGAAAAAAACCTTAAGAACATAATTCCATAATTAAAGTTAAATGTAAAAAACACACTAAAGTGCTTGGTGGGTGGTATTAAGAAGCAGGCCATAATGTGCTGTGAACCCTGATCTTGACACCACTGACCCTGCGATGAACCCCACCAAGGCCCAGAGACTATCAGAGGGCATATTTCATGGGGTAGGGTTTGTTTTCTAACTGAGGAGGAGTTACACGGGGAGAAGCGCTTTTTGATTCATAGGGTCGTAACATTTCCTGTAGGCCGAAAACAAGTATACAAGTCTGGAGTAAAAATAGCAGTCTACTACATAAAAGAACACACTCACACTCACACACCACACATTCGTAATTCACCACAGATCCACTCTCAGCCAGCATTACATAAGGGGATAGAAATGTAAGTCTCAAAAACAAAACTCACGATGAAAATCCTCGGTACAGAATGTTTTTAATATCTGCTGCAGCTGCGATTGGACTGTTAAAGTTTTCCTCTTTACTTTAATGAGCTTTTACTGTATGATTAGTAAAAATCCTGGATGTACTCGCTCCCTGATGGCCCAAACTGTGACTCAGCCTCTGAAAGGCTCCACTGTGAGGATGAACGCCACTCACCACACACTCTAGCACCCCTCCCACATCAAACATAGTGAGTCTAGATCTGCTACATCACATGTAAGAGGGTTCTTTTGACATTATAAGAAAATGTGATATCAAAGCGGATCCAAAAGTATGGCAGTCCGGAGAAACAAATAACTAGTAGCAGGGTTAATGTCACTTCTCTACTGTGTATGTTCTTCATTATCTTTTCCGAGTAAACGGGTTCCTGAAACTTGTGCAGACGGAGTGGTTGCGTTACAGTCTGCCTGGTGTTAAGTGAAAGATGTGTTGAGGGATACACTGAGCCACCAGCGTTGGCCTTAGGAGGCCCATCGCTGAGAGACAGAGAGAGACGGTCAGGAAATTGAGCCCATATGATGTTTTTCCACCGTCACAAAGGAGATTTAGGAGAGATACAAGGGGAGCCAAGAGAGCTGCTTTTCTGTGGGAGTGATGGAAAACAGGAGGAAAAGAGAGAGAGCAACCCACGCCAAGAGAAAAGAGAAACACAAAGTAGACAGTGAAAGGAGGCGAGTGTGAAAGACACTATCTACTCCTGTGTTTCATCTGCGTATGACATCATGCTAACCAAGGAGGAGTTGAATGCTTGAATGAACATGAGAAAATCAATTGTTCCTTTCTCAATAAATGTCACTGCATGTAGCTTTCTGATATATCTCTATAATGCTGCATTATTGCTCCTGAAGCTGAATACTAGCACAAAAACAAACATCCTTCAAAAGGATTCATTGACTTTCTGGCCTGACTGAATGAGGAGAGTAGAATTATTGCAGGGGTAGTAATGTAAAATGTTGTGCCATAAATACATTAATTGTATACAGGTGTTTCACTTTTTTCATTCTTCCCTGTTGTGTGTTGGAGTCTAGTGCACCATTTAAGGCATTAACATGACAAAAATGAATCACTGGAGAAAAGAAATCTAACACCAGTGCTTCTCTTCTACTTCAACAGTCACCTAAAGTGCGCCCTTACTCTGCAATGGACGGCGTCCCCTTCTTCCTCAGCAGAGTTAAACACGAACCTCCAGAAGACCTGCTCGCCAACGACCTGCACTTCCACACACAGACCGAGCCCGTCGACCTGTCAATCAACAAACCCCGCCCCTCCTCTTCATCAACCACCCCTACCACCACCTCGTCATCCTCCCCTCTCAGATACGCTTTCTCCCCGTCTTCTTTATCGTCGTCATCCTCCTCCTCCTCCTCTCCATCGGTCATCACCTCAGCCTCATCGGTGCTAACCCCTGGAACCGGGCTGAGAGGTCAGCCGTATTTGCACATTCTGCACTCTGTGCCGCCGCCTCCATCCAGCCCATTGAGCCTGCAGGGAGCGGGGAAGCTTGCCTGCCATGTTCACCGCATCCCAGTCGTGGTACAGTCACTGCCACTCATGTACACCACTGCCGTTCGATCACCCTCCAGCCTCAACAACCCCATCATGCTACCTCTGCTGGACGAGGTGAAAAACCATGGCAAAGGTGAGACCATGCTCACTGAATTTTCTCCATATTCATATGGCTGACTTTGTTCTTTTGGGATTTCTATGAAACCTCTTTAATCAATTCCAGTTAGACACGCTACAACTCAAAGGTGCTTCAGCAGCTATTTAAGCACTGATAGAACTGTAGAGGAAATGATGATGCATTATGATTCAGAGTTTGTGCTTTGTGCCTCATGATTATATTAGTTTTACATAGCAACATAAGCTGTCTGACTTTTCTCCAACTTTTATAGACTTTTATCTCAACCTTCAATTAGAAAATATTCACCTAAATCAATACGGTTGAATATTTTCACTTATCAGTTGTCAACCATCACAATACACCTCGGGCTATATTCTGGCGAAGGGGTAATTAAAAGCCTTACCAAAATAATAAAACCACCCACAAAATGAATTGGAAACCTTTTCAGAAATTGAATAAAATAAATGGTCTGTCTGATTAGACTTGGTCAAAAACAAGGGACAACAAAGGCATCAGGCAGTGAAAAAGTGGCTGCAATAACTATGTGATGGGGCTTGATATATCCCAATAGCAGGCTGTTCATGATGGTAAGTTTGTCTGCCCAGATGTCCTGTCTTCAGTCAAAGAACTTGCAGACACAACGCTTTGAAAGCTGACTGTGTGTGCATTCTTTCAGAGACGGCCCCTCAGGCCATAATGTTCCTCCTTCAGAGTGAAGATGAGGTTTACAAGTTGAAAGGCTCTCCCATCTTTAACTGACAGAGATTTTGCTTGGTTACTTATAGCCTCGGGTGCAGGTAAACAGGGCCACACCCAGCGTTGCCTTTCTTTCTATCGAGAAGCAAACATCCGGTGCAGTTTGAGTATTAGACCTCGCTGGCCTCGCCTAGACTGTGTTATTGGTTTTCTCACTGGGTGTGGTTTTACTGCCAACCACTGGGAGTGAGCCTACAGTAGGTGTTTCTGTCCAACTCTGAGCTGTACACAAGCCAACTGTTGGTTGTAAAAGAGGTTGCTTCTTGTTACTCCCTGCAGGATGGACAGACACACGTAGACTTTAACTCACACCCGTGCATGTACTGTACATACAAGCAAACCTGTGTAATTAGAGGATGTAGTCAGAAAGACATTTAGTCGGCTGGGTGGGGTGGTCCCCTTAGAGATGGGCGTTTTATGTCTGCTCCCAAGGAGAGAAAAGGAAAGAAGGAAGGACAGGAAAAACAAGACTTACATAACAGGGTGTGGATGGATATTGAAGATGGGTGGCACTTACGCAAACACTTGCATGCACACAAATACACAGTCCAACATCAGCTTTGCTCGGCTCTGAAAGCACAAAACACTAAAGGAAATGGGGTAAATGAGTGTTGAATGTTGTGTGTGGTGGATACAGTCACTTTTAATGAGATTGCAACCAGTAGACAAATGGAACATTTAGCTATTTATTGCACTTAAAATGATTTACATAGAAATTCCTCAAGTCAAATGAAAAATCAAGTGCTACAAGATGTAATTATTATTATTGTTTGGATATGATTTTTTTTGGTCTAATCTTATCAGGGTTTTTTCCTTTAAAGTGTCACCATTTTTGTGATGGCTGGAAATATGAGTTCAGGAGAGTTACTATCTAAAGCCCACTCCCCCCCATATGAAGTTTAAAGTGAGGGTCAACAGCCCAGATTTACCTTGTTTGACTTGATACGAACTGAACAATCATGTGCAATGATGCAAGTCTCAGTCATACTGAAGCTTTCAACATAGATTCAAAAACACTTCCATGCACACAAATACACACACACTTCCACTCACCCGCATGCACAAGAACACACACACACGCACATGCACACACACGCACACACACACAGGTTGGCCATCCTTTTTAAGAGAGGGCGGGTACCCTTCTTTTCACTGCTGTCTCCCTGTCTCCGACAGGAGGTTGCCATGGAAACAGGGCTTGACTGGAAACAACAGGAGAGAAAGAAAGAAATCCGGTGCTCTGCCCACCTCTCCACCACTCCTCCTTTGTGTCCCTCGCTCAAAATACCCCTTTTCAACACACGATGCATTTCCAACTAATTACAGGTTTTCCATTGGGTAGGCGAGCTGGTGACCACTCTGCATGTCTAAGTCTACGACAACACTTAGAAACCTTTAAAGCATAACAGAGTTACAGCATTATTTCTGTGTGCCCCCCTGCCCCCTCCCCCCCCCTGTAATAACACCATGTCTGCTCCTAACTCTAGACCCTTATTATGGGCCACTATGGCCACAGTCTCGGCTGAGAGGACAGAGGAGGTGAAGTCCTGATAGCTTTTATAAAAGCACCAGGCGTACAATAACTGTGGATGTCGCTGAACTCAGTGGAAAATGTATCACTATATATTCGGTGTTTGTGATGATTACATATTCAGAAACAAGAGCAATTGTAGTTATTGTGATATCTTAAGCATGCAGATAAGTATTCTTCTGTATTTTTTCTAAATACCTTTGTAACTTAATCAGTGTTCGATCCAGTGCATTTTCAGCAACTTTTCTTTGACAGTTTTGTTTTTGTTTTTTGACATTCATCTCTTGAGTTATCCAGGATCGCAGCCTGTGTCCTTGCAGACAGAGAGGACAGAATGGCTGCAGGCTCTGGCAATATATCCAATGAGTTGTCCAGGGGAGAAGTTGTCACAACTTGTGGAATAGAAGTTACTTTGTCATGCAGCTCGAGAGACACTGGCTTAGGGGCTCATGGTTAATAGCATGTCGGCCACTCAAATGTTCTGTCTTTGCTACTGTGCAAAAGAAAATAATCAAAAAAGGCACAAAGCTAGCTTGCTAATTATCAAGATGTTCTGTAAAAATGAATACAGCAGGAACCGGCTGGATTTAGATGTTTGTGTTGTCTTCAGGGTTTTATGTGGGACTTATTATCATGAATATGATTCTCTGTCAGTTGCACATGTTGGGGAACAGAGAGCAGAGTGGCACTCATGCATGCACACATACTTTTAACTTGGACATTTACCTACTGACTCCTGTGTCTGTGTCCCTTCCTCACAGCACACATAGACCCCAACGGCCTGTCGCCAGGGCAGATCAAGAGTGACAGCGATGACGACGACCTGCCAAACGTGACCTTGGATAGTGTTAATGAGACCGGCTCCACTGCGCTGTCTATAGCCCGCGCCGTACAAGAGTGAGTATCATGATCTGTACACGTGTGTGTGGGAAATGTTTGGTCTCCATACTGACTTTTTCTCCTCTACTGACACTAACAGCTCTAAAAAAAAATCCTCGTATCTTTGTCTTGAGCAGTTTTTTCTGTTCGGTGTTGTCACAGGAAGATGTTTGGGAATTATGGTCTTCTCCGTACTGTTGGCAGCTGGTATATTTAGTGATATGGGAGTTTACATTTGGTCTTCTCTATTAGCATTCTTAATGTTGGAGAACTTTTCTTCACATTATCACTCACCCATATAGTTAACAGTTACATTACAATGTAGCTATTTATTAAATGAAATGCTTGATGGTACCTTATAGTAACTCCAACCAACCATGTAAAATGTCACTGCTTATAGAAACAGTTTAATTGTTATTAAAGATATGTTTTAGGGAAAATATTCTGCCATCTTAGAATTAATGCATATCTTTATTAGGAGATTTTATTTGAAGATGTTGTCCCTCTGCATTGTATCTAGTTCCAGTCTGGGCTACCAATAGTTGCTTTTTTTCTTTGCCATTAGCCATTGCTTATCAAGCTGTTGAGTTCCTGGGTCCTAAAAGATAAAGAAAATGTCTAATTTAAAGAAGGGATGACTATTTGAGGAGGGATTATAGAAATTGGCAGCATTTTTCTGGCAGCATGTTTTAGAAAGTTTGTGTAAACAAGTATGTGTATATATAAGATCTGACATGGCATTACAGAGTTCAGAGTACAGAGTTTAAAATGGTTTTCCTGACATTGCTTAGTGTTAGTCACCATGGATGAGAGCATCATTAAATCCTTCTGTCTGCTTTTGTGACTGCTCTTCCTCATTTGGATGAATATGCGTGGCAGTGCATCTATAAGCCTAAATGCATATGGCTCAGACATACTTTATGCCCAGACATCACAACTCCTGTGGTGCCAGTCCATCTGTGTTGAATGTAAAGACTTCCCTCTCCAGTGGATGACAGCTTACAGTGTCCTGATCAGAAACAGGAAATCAAGCGCAGAGAAACAGTTGGCTCAGCCTTGCCCTCGTACTCTTCTGCCCATGAACCCAGAACAGTCATAACCAGCAGCCTGGCCACACTCAAGTTAATACCCCTAGGACTTTTATTTAGACTAACTGTAAGGAAAGTATTCCGGGACTCTGTGAGAATCCTGCTAATGATGAAGCACCTATTAACAAGGCTGTGGCTGACGGTAGCCCGACCCCAGCTGGCTGTGTTTTGGAGGTAACAGTCCAGCTTATGGGCTTGAAAGTACTTTGTATGTACAAGACATTGTATTGTTTGCTTCAGCATTGCTGGCTGTGTGAACATCTACAGTAATGAAGCTAAATGAGTTATTGTGGTGGCACTGCGCCACACTTTGTGGTAAAGTCTCGTTCTCTGGCTGTGCTTGTTCAGTGGTACAAGTAGAGGTTGCCATGTTTCAGGGAAGACACACACACACACACACACACACACACACACACACACACACACACACACACACACACACACACACACACACACACACAAACACACACAAAAACACACACACACACACACACACACACACACACACACACACACACACACACACACACACAAAAACACACACACACACACACACACACTAAAAGACTCAGGTTTCAATGCAGGTTATTGAAAGGGACAGGCATGCCCCTGAGTGCCACACGTTGCCACCGGGTGGTCAGAGGAGAACAGAGGTTGGCAGGACCCAACCTTTCACTGCCCAAGCTTTCACTATGGAGAGAAATCACCAGCCAGGCTTAGCAATACCCTGCCAGGGCCTGCCCACACACTCACTTCTCTGTGTGCAAAGTGCTATGTGGAACTAACTGTGCTCATGTGTGCACGCTGTGTATGTGACTGAGCGTGTGAAAAAGTATGTGTGCACGTCTAGTATTAATCCTCCGGTGTATGTGTGTTTGTACTGTATGCATGCACGTGTTTCTGCACAGTGGACAGAACAGCTGGTTCCAGAAGGAGGTCAGCCATTGTCAACAGGAACACAGACTTTGCATGTTTGTCTGTGAAAAACAAAGCAGTCTGTAGTCTTCTTGAGTTACACGCCGGTTTGGCCACATAGAGGAAGAATGTGCATTCTGTGTTGACACAACACATGCGCTCTAAGGACATCTGCAGTGCAATTGCAGTGCAACAGAAGCTGACAGCACTTCTTTGAAACATATCAGTCAACTGTGTTGTTGTATTTCTTCCTTTTTTTTATTTCAACGTGTGCACTGTGAGTGTAGAAAGATTTGCTTTATGTAATTTAGTATCCACATTTACACAAGCAGTCATCTAGAGAGCATCAGAAAAGAGAAGTGTAAGGGCGGAGGATGGGAGTGCCTGTCGCTTCCAATCCAGGTATCCATATATAAATAAATGAGTGAAAGGAGAGAGTGTGTCATGTGCTTCTTGGGCAGCCTCCTCCATATTCATGCGTTTCCCTGGGGACGGGTGGATATGCTATTGTGGGAGAGCACGAGTGAAAGAGAAGAAGACAGTTCGAGAGAGAGGAGAGGGCAAGAAGGTGTGTGTGTGTGTGTGTGTGTGTGTGTGTGTGTGTGTGTGTGTGTGTGTGTGTGTATGTGTGTGTGTTGGGGTTTAGGGGCTGTGTTAGAAAGGTTGTCTCTGCTGAAGTTTGGCTTGTCCCCAAGGACCTGGGGGGCCACGGAGCAGAGCAGGTGGAGAAAGGGGGGGTGGGGGGTGGGGGGGTGGGGGGGGGGTGGTAGGTAGTATCCTCAGACAGGTACAGGAATGCCCAGTGGGCAGTCTTCCAATACACACACATACACATAGTCACACACACTTCCTTTCCTGTTTTCTTGATAAATCCACTATTACTGTAGGTCTAAGAGCAGTGTAGCTTATTTGCTGTGTTGAAACGGTCTGTTGTGACCTTGTTTCCTATGAGAAGTTAAAAGTATGTGTTGTGTTTGCATTGTGGGAAACCCCTGTTGTAGGTGACACACATACTCCCTCTCTCTCTCTCGCTCTTGTGCTCGTGGAGAGCAGCAGATGAAGACGAGGACAAAAGAAAGGGGGAAACAAATGAAGTAAAACAGAGGTCAGCTCTGTTTGAAATCGTTCTCAGCTGTACTTCCTATTTCTCTCTGCTGCTTTGGGAGACATAAACAGACAGATTCACACAGCCATGACGCCGCGGTGACACAAGGTTCAAGGCAGTGTGAGTTTGCTCCTGGGCTCACATGAGAAAATACAACAAATTGATTCTCACAAAACAGCTACTGTATAACACATAGGGCCAGAGATGTGGAATTAAAGACATAAAGATAAATTGTTTATGCGAATAAATACACCTTACTTACAACGTTCTTGTTTTCTACAGATTCTGTCACATTTGTTGTCTTATAAACTGAGAAAGTTATAACTTCACCATGTTCTAACTACATAACAGAAATGTGATCTCTAGTTGCTGATTTTGAACACCAGTTGATCTAGTGTGAGCACAGTGATCTATTACTATATATTTACACATACAGTAAGCCTGCTGATATAAATAGCAACTTAATACTGATAGTAGCATCTTTCAGAAGAGAAGCAGAATACACCAGTAGTGGAAGTTTCTCAACCTACAGAGAAGCATGAAAATCAGTCAACTCCAGGTAAAACACAACAAGCTATGAGGGGTTTTTTTTGTTTTTTTTTACATGACAAGAGCGACACGGAAAATCTTAAAATTGATTCTTGTATTTAAGGCTGAAACAAAACATTATGTTCATCGTCGAATAATTAGTCAGTTATCTTTACGATTAATTGCTTAGCCTTTTTATGTCAAAAAGTAGTAAAAAAAATGTCTATTGCAGTTTCCCAGAGACAAACGATGCCTTCAAATGTCAAATTTTGTCCGACAAACAATTGAAAACCCAGATTTTCAGCTTACAAGGACATTATACTCATTGTTTAATGAAACTTTGAAAATATTGATTTTTATTGCTATATCTCTTTATTTTATCCAGTTTTATTTTTATTATGCTTAAATGTTATTTACTTTCACTGAATTTACTAACTTTTCTATCGTTAAAATGTCATCTAAGTGTCTTTTAAAGTTTGTAACTGTGAGGACTGAAGCTCTCTAATCAATAGCTTGTCTCAGTGGGAAATTTCTATGAGTACGCAAAATGGTTCAAACCAGAAATCTGTCACAACTATCAGCAGCAGTGGAAAAACAGTTGACGTAGGTTAAATGAATTAATTCATGATGATGAGTAATCGTCGTTCGTCCTTTGTTTTAGAACCTGTTGTTGTTCCTAAATTATATTATAATCATGGAGTCACTTTTTGGATGAAGTCAGAATGTAGACATCCGCCTCATCTGAGAGATGTCTGAGCTCAGAGTGTTTTCACTGAAAATCCTGTCTCCACACACACACACACACACACACACACACACACACACACACACACACACACACACACACACACACACACACACACACACACACACACACACACACACACACACACACACACACACACACACACACACACACACACACACACAGTACATCCAATTCTGGATGCTTGTCTGCATTTCTCAGTTAGATTAGTAGAGTAGAGTAGATGGTAATCTCTTCAATCAATTCTAATTACAATTTACTGTTTTTTTCAGCTTCATTAATAGACATATTTCTCTAAATGTTTAGTTTTGACATCACTTTGCAATGAGATATTTTCTGAACTTAGACACGAGAGAGAGAGAGAGAGAGAGAGAGAGAGAGAGAGAGAGAGAGAGAGAGACTGAGGGAGAGGTTAGGGGAGTTGGAGTCCACTTCATATCTGACCCGTGTGCTCATTTCCTGTACAGCTTCAGATTGGCAGTAAGCCAAGAGCAACAGGTGATCTGTATGGATGTGTGTTTTGCTGTATTTTCTGTGTATTTGTGTAGCCTGTGTGTATCTATCTTGATTGCATGCGTATATATCTGAGCCTGCATTTGACAAATCGTGCTTCAGTGAAACTCTGAGAGACAGGAAGTGGGTTGTGTGTGTGGTGGAGACAGTTCAGTGGAGTGCCTGTCTGGCAGCCTCTGCGCCTCTTTCAAAAATCCCTCCAACATGACCAAAGCTGTTCCTTTTGTGTACGCTCCCTCATTCGCCTCTCCCCCTTCACCCTCTTACCTTTTCTTTCTCCATATCCACAGCAGAGACTCTGAGACCTGAAAGAAAAGCAACTGTGCTCCATCACAGTTGACAGAGCCCTGTTCGATATATATATATCCCACAGATATTACTCCTCCCTTCTTGTAAACAGAGATGTTCTTGTTTTCTGTCATTGCGGTATCTTTCTCTTTCTTGCTTTCTTGTTGTGTGTGCAGCAGTCATGTGTGCGGAAGTTGCTCGCTGCTAAGCATGAGACATGAACTACTGACCATCTACCACAGTCTTTTTGTTCCTTCCTGGATTTCATTCTTTGTGTGTGTGTGTGTGTGTGTGTGTGTGTGTGTGTGTGTGTGTGTGTGTGTGTGTGTGTGTGTGTGTGTGTGTGTGCGCGAACATGTTCAGAGAAGTGATGCGTGAACACATTTAAGATTTGCCATAGATACGACACTACACTGCAAATGCACGAACACTCTGGCATGCAAAGGCACATACACACTTTACTTTATTAATCAACAGGGATGTTGACTTGTTAATGGAGAGGAAATGTCATGCCAAAATGTATTGATGACAGAAATAGCTCAGGAGTCATTAACCTCATTGAACAACATTGAGCTAAAACTCCACCTATGAGTGATGAAAGTGTCGGAGCAAAAACAATACCAGCCTTCTTACCTCATCTACTTCCTCAGACTTACTGTACAGCAGTGTTGCACTGCCACCTGCTGGCAACGCCACTGTTGCACTACCTTACATGGTAGTTGTCTGTATGTGTCATAGTATACTAATCTTTATAGGATACTGTTTTTCCAGTTGGTACCAATTGTAAACAGGAAATTAACATACTTGACTGTTTTATACCAACAACAAAGAAAATACAATACGTGTGCCTGTGGACATCAATTAGTTTGTAGATGCATTTCTCTATACTGAACATGCACATGCAGCTCAGCACAACATAGTTCCAAAGTATACTAAGGTAACCAAAACACTTCATACACATCTCAGGATCAACTGTCCCAACAAAAAAATGGTCCCTCATAATACAATGACCTAAACAACTGGTCGCCTTACTATATGTATCACTATTGTCTTTGAAGTCGTTTTATTTTGTTCTTTGCATAAATGGGATGGCACTTATTCAGTGCATAGGTTGTGCTAAATTACAGTATATGCCACAGCGTAATATGTTTCAGTCAGCTTTATTTTGCTTATCTACTGTAAGTAGCTATTTTAGTTGGCAGCTAGACACTGCCAACTAAACTTTACAAAGAAAAAGCTGTGTGCAGCTTTTCAATGTCCTTTGTGCATAGCAACGTGTGGGACTAGTTTTGAGTTTGTTTTATGTTGTCACTTTTTCAGTATGAATACATCACATACTTAAAACCTGCTTAGAATGATAATGTTGATGTCATCGTCGCAGTCTAATAATGCTTTTATGCTGATTCTCTTTCTCCCATTGCAGTTCCATGTCCCCGTTCAGTATTGACAGCATACGGCGCCCCCGGAGGTCAGAGTCACCAGATTCCAAAAAGAGAAGAATTCACAGATGTGACTTTGAGGGCTGCAATAAGGTGTACACCAAAAGCTCCCATTTAAAAGCACACCGGAGGACACATACAGGTCAGTAGGTCTGAGTGTGTATGCTTAAGTGGTTGTCGGCTCACGCTGTCCAACAGTAATGACATTTACATGTCCAGAAGGTCACACTCTTAAAAGTGTTAGCACCATGAGCTTTGCACACATGTAACACATGCACTAAAAACCATTTGAGAAAACAGATCAAAGGTCAATGCCAAATCAAGACTGAGACCAGAGCAATTTAAAAAAAAAAGACAATAAAGTGCACATTATTTATTCTAAATGTGGAAATAAATATCTAAAAATCAAATAAAAATTAGCATACAGTAGATGTGAACCTACTCTTAATGTTCTGTCCCTGTACCTTTCAGCATTTTTCTAATCAAAACCTGTGAAATAACTAATATTTGTGTATCATTAATATTGTTCAGTCAAACACAAATGGGACAGCTTTTGGCACATTTTCTGTTAGGTCTACATCTGTAATGCATTATACTGTATCTATATATGTGCCTACAGTACAACAACACATGCAGTATAATGTTGCATAATAGTTGCTAACATATTTAATAGTTAATGTTATGTGATGTCCTATAACAGCAGCATTATGTATGGTCATGATACTTTCGAAGGGGAAAAATCTCAGTTTCTTATAATCACTTACTCTCTTATACTGTAATGATGGGAATCTATGGTTATGACTGCCATGAGGCCTTCCTGATAACGTATTGATTGCTTTAAGGGACCAAAGTGTTTTAGGGGGATCTATATACAAAAATAGAATTGTTGTGTTTTTGTTAACTTGAGAATGAGCCCTTCATATCTACAAGGGAGCAGTTCCTCTTTCACAGAGCCCACCAATGTAGCATCACCATGTTTCTACAGTAGCCCAGAACAGACAAACACTGGCTCTCGAGAAGGCATTTTGCATTTCTTACCTTGCGTTACCTGAAGGCCACCGTAGGTTCTACTTCACTGTTGGAACGGGAGAGGTGAGAGAAGGGATATTCAGTTGGTTGCAATCTGCAACCTCGCCTCTAGATGCTACTAAATCATACACACTGGTCCTGTGTATACTGATTTTTCATTCCAGAACAATTGGAAAATCTATTGGCAGATTCTTGAACCTTGCTTGAGTTGTCTAATCCATCAGAGAACATGAAGTCAGCAATAATTTGGGTCGAAGTACCATTATTGTTATGAGATAGCAAGTGCAGACTTTTCAAAATATAGCATCAAGGCCTAAGTATGTCCACAGTACTGACACGTGCACTGTGTTTTCTGTCCTTCTCTGCAGGGGAAAAGCCATACAAATGCACCTGGGACGGCTGCACGTGGAAGTTTGCCCGCTCTGATGAGCTGACGAGGCATTACAGAAAACACACAGGGGTGAAGCCCTTCAAGTGTGCAGACTGTGACCGCAGCTTCTCCAGATCTGACCACTTGGCCCTGCACCGACGGAGACACATGCTGGTGTGAATAAGATGGAGAGAGATAAAGAAAGAGAGAGAGAGAGAGAGAGAGAGAGAGAGAGATCAAAGGAACAGACACACACAAACACAGGCGGCCGGGGGAGCGGGATCTCCCTATGAATGTTTTTCAGCTGGCCTGGACTCACACACGTACACATACATAGACGCACACGCACATGCGCGCGCACACACACACACACACACACACACACACACACACACACACACACACACACACACACACACACACTCATCCGTCATAAGGAGAGGTGCACAGAGCTTGTGGAGCACAAAACAGGGTCACTTTTGGATCCTCTTTGGGTTGGAAGGAATAGACGGCAGGATCTGTTATTGTTATTCTTTGGAGTATAATAGGGAACTGTCTTTTACAGCACTGTTTGTAAATGTTTCACTTTGATTTTTAAAGATAAACTCGCACTCTTTATTTGGACAAAAAATATATATAATGCAACGGTCTCTTTTTGGTATCTTTCTTTTCATTATTGTTAAAATGGCTGCTTTTCCAGCAATCATAATGTGAAAGACCCCATTTAATGGAATGGATTTCCTCTGTGAGCAAAAAGAAGTTAGGCCTGGACTAGATCACAGGACTTGGGCCTAGTTGGAGTTACCGGCAGTATTGTTGCGCCGTGCCTCCATTTGAGTCTGATTTGTGACCAGCAGAGGGCGGCATTTAATCACAGATGGTTTCCCTTGCCCCCTGGAGCCTGCTGTTATAACCGAGGCGTCCCATATAGAAAGCTCAAAGAGGGCTGGACTTTCACCTGTCTCGCAGCCAGCAAACGGTAAATGACATTAACTCAAACAGCCACAAACTGAATGGATTAACCTCATCTACACGTCTACTTTTACAGATATTCATTGCTTTATTTCAAACAATTAAAACTGGACAAGCACATCATCACACCAGCAAAGAAACACACCGTTTATGACCCACTCACAGGGCCGGACAACCCCAAATCTCATCAGTGCTATTCTTTATGTTGAGCCTCTTGAAAGCATTTCTTAAAAAAATATATATTTGGTGGAATTTGTGCTGTGATTAGCAATCAGTAAAGTGCAATCTTAAAGGATAAATATACTTTCAGTATGACGTTTTGTTTATTGAATCTTGCTTTTTTTCTTTTTTCTTTTTAATTGCCTGCTTATTGCTTATGTTTGACTTAGAAAAATACAACCCCTCATGTACAGTGAACTTTGAAACAATCAGAAGAGATTTCTAGTATGTGAAAAAAAATGAGAGGCACCTTACAGACTCATGCTTTTATTCTGTCCCGATTGATCTTTTTTTTATTATTATTATTATTATTCAGCTGTGTCTTCTCAGCTGGGTTTGACAGTGAAAGGAACTTGCGTTGTGGTTTTGCACAACGGCACTTGAACCATAAGCTGAAACTGACATCAGCTGCAGTGTTACAGGGATAGTGTGCTACCTGATGTACAATACAGAAGAGCAATACATACTGAACAAATTGATGAGAAGGAACGCCAACCTCCTCGTTGTTCTGTTTGCTGATGTCAATACAGGAGGAGAAGTTTCTAACTCCTCACTCCGTACCACGACTCCCTCTGTTTGATTGGTTCGTAGCTCCAGCACAAGGCTCCACTCTGATGTGTCTCAGTTAGTGAGTTACTCCGAATCATTTTATTTTGTTTTGTTTGTCTCAAATACAGAAAGTCACTTGAAATGTTTCACCTCAGACCAGATATATGATGTGTTTTTCCTGAGATTTGGATCTATGTAATGCTGAAAAATCAATTGAGGAATCACATATGCATACATACAAAGTACATAGAATTAAAACAATACATACGCATGTACATACATGAATACATTATTAAGTACAGCAAGGCTACATTTTAGATGCAGTTACTGGCAGAAATATCTTACCTCTTAGAGAACATCACTTAACCTTAATCAGGAAATTTAATTAAAAAAGTTTTTTTATAGTCATAATGACAGATATGTTTCCAAGTATTTTCAAACCTCTTCATGCTGTGTAAGACCTGCAGACATAAACTCAGAGCATCAGGCCATCCCATATTATTTTATAGTGCTGCTAAATGCATTTATTGGACCGAAGCCAGTAAAAAGAAATGGCAACCTTTTTGATAATAGCACCTTGAAAACCACTCACACACACTCATGCACATATACACACACACCTGCACACTTTGCATTGAACATCCTCACTTTCAGTAAAGTAGCCAAATCCAGGAAGTCATTTCAACACATACACCCTATGTATGTGATACCCATTTGATGTAACGGAGAATGGTAATGTCTGTTATCATTATTTATGTATATTCTTTGCGCACATGTCATTATGCCCAGTTGTATTATCATTTTGGCAAAAGCATATCAGCACCTTGTTTGTTTATTAGTATGATTTCAAATTATTTTATTTCAGATGTCAATTTATAAACAATAATCATCATCATATTTTATCCTCCATATAATGTATAAGAGCATTTTATTATTGAGGGGCCCTTCATCTTTTCATACAAGTCTTTTTCTTCTGTAAAAAGGATCTTTTGAAATGTTGTAATATATGTGATAGTGAAGATAAAAGTTATTACAAAGTTCTACAGCCTGTATATACATTTGAAAAATAGGGCTTTTGATTAGTAGATGCAGGAAATACATTTATACATGTAAAGTCTTTTTTCAGAGACTGTAATTTATCTAATTTGATATACAGTGAAATGGGGCTAATGGTATCCATCATGTAAATTATCATATGTGATGTGACAGTTTGCTTTCTTTGGTTTGTGGTTAAATAAGTTCATGATCAAATCATTTTTATTCCCAAGGCTGAACCAGTGTTTGCTGTATTCAACAAGTTATTTATATACATTGACCATATTAAGGTACTCAATTCCCTGTGTTGCTATTTTGCTATACCCGGACAAGAAATTACATTGATCAAGCACATATCAAAAACATGTGTGTACTCTCGTATTCAGTGTATGACGTTGCATGCCTTAATACACCAGTTTTTGCTCGATTCAATTAGCTCAATCAACTTGAATATGGTGTCTCCACAGGACAGAGTGTATTATAATTCCCTTCAGCATCGCTTTCCTCATTTTAAAAGCATAATTTTGTTACGGTAACCAGGGTCAAAGTTATGCAATAATAATGAATAGTGCCTCATATTGCAAACTTGTAATATCAACTGCTCTGTGCAGAGTTCGGATTTCAACATGTTTGTTCAAATTAATAAATATCCCATGGGAAATCATACATTTTGAAGAAAAAAAAAAACATTATGCAAGTCGGACCTTTAATGTTTAACTTTCTTTTCGCACTGAGCCTTATGTCATGTGTCAAATGCAGCATCCTTCCATAACACTTTCACAGGCTGTCTATAGCTCGCGTTATTACTTTGCTTGCAATAAGTCACTTCCTCTTGTTGGAACAAAAGTGAGTTACAATGATGTTTCATACAATGGTGTTCATCACAGGAACTCAACATGGAAGATAATGAGGAATCTTGTGTCTGGCATTCCGGCTGTAGAGCGACGCCTTTGTTAATGAATACTGATCATACACTTCTCTTCAGTTCAATATCTATTTTACTTTCTGTGTAACATCTGCTTTTGATTTCCTGGTTTTGAAAATGTAAGTAGTAAAGCCAATGCCTATGTTTCAAGTTTGCTGATATTACGTACAGTAATCGTTGTTCCTGTATTTATGTAAAGTGAGTGTAGTGTAAATATATTCAGATCTTTTCATTCTTACCGTAAAAAAAAAAAAAAAAAAAAAAAAAAGTTGTGATATTGCTCAGCATTTCTTCAAAAGGGAGATTCTGCTCAAGGAATTCCACATCTGTAAAAGAAATTTTTAATCCTGATATTTTTCAAATCTTCGAGAACAGGTGTCCTTTTTTCTGTTACGCTTTTTCTTTTCTTCAAGAGTTGTTTAAGTATCCAGTCAGTGTTTTGCCTTTTTCTCTGTATTTTTCATATGGATGGAGCTGTGAAATTAAAATAAGTTCAAACATATACATGTATATTAATATGAATGGAGGCATGAAGGTTAATAAAGTTGCATTTTGTATGTAACACACTGGTATTGAGCTAGTTGCTATCTGTGACTGGGATGGATGGTATGCGGTTTCGATGTCACATAGACATCTGAGTACTGTACTCACATTCACAGGCATTCAGAAACCTAATCTTGGTATTAGTGAAGACATTTTAAATTATAGATGACATACAGTACAGTAGCTTGTACACAGAGTACAGTACATCTGAACACTACAAGAAGAGGAAAAAATGTTGGACAACCACTGATTCACCTGCTTATATACATTTACAGTCTATAGTCAAACAAAACTTTTGTACCTGAAAATCCTTTACCTTCAGGTAAAACGTTATGTTCCTCTTTGTACAATGGTATTGCTTTATCATCTAGTAACAACAGAGAGTGGTATTTTAAGACCCGGTATGTTTTAACACCATATGTTGTGAATAGAGTTTCTGAGAAAAGGTTGCACTTAAAAGAAAACGCCCAGTACATCCTGTACGGCACTCTATTATAACTGGATGGATGTTTCTGTCAGCCAGCAAAGGATTCAGATGATTACAATAACAAGGTCTCAATTCCCACTCCGCTTTGCATTTCGATGTGCAGTGTATCACACGTGTGATTTATCACAACACAAGAGCCTATACTGTGTAGGGTATACTGAACAAGCAAAGAGAAGTACATAAGTGAGTGATACTATAACAATCTTCACAAGGAACTTGCTCCATACCCAGGACAAGTTCAGACAGCTTTTCTGGTTTGTTCAGTCTTTCTTGGCACTTTTTGTCAGCACCTCTGCTATGACTCATTTAAGGACACGTTCCAACAATTTGAAAAACAAACAAAAGAAGTCATCTTGTTTGGATTACACAGGATTGTCAATTAGGTTATGTATAAAGGGTGTTCCTGAATAACTACCAAACTCTGTAGCCAGATCACATGTTGCTGTTTCACTGAGAACCAAAAAGAAGTGGAACAGCAAAGATGATCGAACTCCGGGAAATGTGAAGGAGGAATCACTTTTTTTTTTATGCAATCACTTAAATTAAAAAAAATAAATCTGTCCAATTTTGCAAATATTTCACATGCATGCCTGTTCCTGTCTCTTGTTTCCTCTTTTTTTAAGTGGTTGTCTAGCAGTGCTCATCCTTTATTTATAATCAGAACATACTTTTGAATAAATCTATTCACATCATTCTCAAAATGTAACTGTAACTTTAAAAAAAAAAAAAGTAAGGTGTTGATCGTTGCATGATGTGATGTGTGCAAATATTGTAAAGTAAAAATAATAGCACTGCAAAATCTGTTACTGACAACTCAAATCTACATCCATGCCACCTGGTTAACCTTTAACAATAAGCTGTGGTATATGGATGAATAAAAAATATAAAATGCTGAATGTGTTACAAACTGAAGGACCCATACAGAAAATGAAATTACTGTAGTACCTACAATGTGAAAGCCTAAAAAAAAATCTGACATTAAAAAGGAAATATTCAACACAAAACTTTTATTTGCACTGAGGGTCACATGGCTTCATAGCACATTTAATCAATTGAGGCTACAGCTTCATGCTATGAAGCTATGACACAAAATATTGTTACGTCTTTCATGTCAAAATATCTGTGTGTATTTATATATTTTAAAAGTATTGCAATAATTCACTGGCACATACTCCACTGAGCTGCTATCTTGGCTGGAGAAAGTGATGACAGTGTAACCGTGTAACAATACTCTATAATTTGATCCTTCTTAGTCTATGCCAGAAAATAAAAATAAACAGTCTCTGCAATTTAAAAAAAAAAAAAAAGTTTAAAATCTTTATACACACAACAACAATCACCAGATTGTATCCTTAAACACCAGATAAAAAATATAAACATCTTAAATGAATTGTTCAACCCAACTCTAATTATAAAGAAACTTGGTCATAAATAGAGATTTCTATAGAGTGGAAATAAGGAGGGGCAGCCAACATACAGAATTATTTAAGCAGAGTAGAGTTCCTGATAAAAAGAACATTGTCCTAACGGGGCAGCTTCGTTTTTCATTCGTCCAAAAAAAACAAACAGTTAAAGGCACTTTCAAAAGGTATTGGAATACATGGATAGTAGTCAAAGAAACCAAAAGCTTACACCGATGTTCAGACTGGCAGGGGCCCAGTCCAAATCTAAAAGAAGTCTCAGGCTCACGTTGTCACCACTTATGAAGATAAACCATCAGTAATATGGTAATCCTTCAGATAATTTGCAACCTAAACAAAGCCGAAAGATGACCGAGTCTAAATTTGACCTTCTGCCAAAATATCGTACTGTACTCAAACGTTGTTCATTTTGTTTGATCGCAACTCTTTTACCACCATTTTTTGCGTGGCTGAAATTAACATGGGACAAAACAAGCCCAACATAATACGTTGAACCTTTTCAATAATTAAATAAAATCATGCAGAGTCCATAGAAGAAAAAAAACAAAACAATGCACCATTTGGATTTATCTCTGCAACTGCCTGAAAGATATTTAACACTTTCTGTAATGACGATATGTTACCATACAGTATAGGGGGCATAGATATAGAACATTCATAATGCTGTCCAAATGAATACGATTTATATCTCAAACCCATTATCTTCATTCCATTTCAGTGTTATCAGTAAATGTTGATTTTGTTTTGAGTTATCCTCAGTGGCAGAGTGACCCATAAATCTGGTTAATGTTAAAAGTCATACTGGAAGCGCTGCACTCACCATGCGGCTTGCAAACAGTGCTCATCCCAATATTTATTCCTCCTACT
Organism: Gymnocephalus cernua; assembly: GCA_023631565.1. Classification (NCBI taxonomy): domain Eukaryota; kingdom Metazoa; phylum Chordata; class Actinopteri; order Perciformes; family Percidae; genus Gymnocephalus; species Gymnocephalus cernua. The sequence goes on from CM042434.1 coordinate 21,469,224, forward strand.
GTGTCTTTTTGTAAATCCCCAACTTATTTACGTACAACTTTAACTAACTGCTGTTACTTTCTATATTAAACACACACTATCAATCCTTTGACCTGCTGACTAAAACAACCTATTCTTTGACCTTCCAGTTAAGAGCAGTACTATATCTGCACTTACAGTATGGCCGTTTGCTATTAACGTTAATTAAATAAATGACACGATACCACGTTGATATGATCTGTACAATGAAAAACTTGAAAATAAAATATTGATAGCTGTTCATGTACTTTGCAGTGCAACATAATCTAATGAAAATAAAGGCTGAATATTATTTCATTATCACATTTGGTTAAAGATTTTTCACTGACATCTTTGCAAATGTCCCCCAATATTGAGGCATATGTGTGGAAATAAAGTAAGGCAACAGTAATATTTAATATTTTTTACAATAAAAGAAACAATTAATTGTGGGCCAGCACTGCTAAAAATGTCTCCACTGGGGAGTGAGTGAAATAATCCACAGTTTGTAATTTGTTTGTTTGCTGATATGTAAGCGCTGGTTCTTTGTCTATGTTTACTGAAAAATAAAAAAAAAATGTTGGCTTGATTTGCATGAGAGGGGTTTTCTAGCTCTGGTGTCTCTTCATGTGCAGGGCCAGGTGATCAGAGCGGGAGAAACAGCGGCTACACACGCCACACTGGAAAGGCTTCACCCCGGTGTGTTTCCTGAAATGGCGAGTCAGCTCATCAGAACGGGCGAAGCGCCACTCACATCCCTCCCAGGAGCACTGGTACGGCTTCTCTCCTTCAGCAGACGACAGAAAAAGAAGCAAAATGAAGCTACGGTAGATGGACAACACATATTTGGATATGAGGATCATTTCCGTAAATAAATAACATTACTTAAAAGTATGGAATATTTCTACATATCTCAGATGACTAACAAGTGAGTTTCAGTGAGGAAAAAGATGATACTTTTCCTTACACACGCAACTCAACTGTGAGCCATAAATCACAGCGTGTCCTGTCTTTTTCCCTGCCCCCTTTATGAGAGCTGTAGGGTTTATGCGATTTGACAGCAGTGAGATGTGGGCCAGGTCTGTCAGCAGACAGAATGCATCTGCATGCCAAGTACATTTTTTTCTGCCTGGCAACATCACCACTTTCACCCCAAAATAAGAAGTGCGACTCATAACATTTTACCTGTGTGGGTCCGTAGATGGGCTTTTAAATGAGAAGACTTGGTGTATACTTTCCTGCACCCTGAAGGAAAAAAAGGTCATTAAGATTAAGAGTTTTAGCGTTGCAAAAACTCTAAATTCAACTTTATTGTTGATGTGCAGACTGAGCAGAAATCTTACCTAGAACATCACAGTGGTGAATCCGCCGTCTCTCCAGATCAGGATTATTCCTTCTGTTGTACCTAACTGAAGCCGACTGGGCCAACACTGGGGACAGCGGGCCAACACCTGGCGTCATCTGACCTGGTGTAAGGCTTGAACGCTGGACTGGTGCAGGACCCGGGCTTTGGACTAATCCACGATTGGAATTCTGGTCTTGGCACTGGATCGGAGCTACACTAGAAGTCTGTCCTGGATCAATGGGATTATGGGTCTGAAAAGTTAACTTGGAGGCGATGCTGGCTTCGTAGGAGGGAGGTGGGGACAGATTGTGAAGAAGCTCCTTCCCCCTGTCTGGACTCGGGGGATCAGAGTTTGGCGGAGAGGGCGGCAAATAGGTTGGTCTCCGCTGATGGCCTAAGTGTCGATTAAATGGAAAACATTCATTCTGAGGAGTGCTTGTGGGTTTAGCAGAATTCTGCACTGGGCCTACATGGACGTTCCCAACAGGAAGACTTAATGGGGCCATGGGGAGGGAGTTCAGCTGTGACCCATGGACGAGCTGCTCCAAATCAGAGTTCAAAAGCTGAAACAGAGGGACATCCTGGAAATCTGGCACTTCCTGTTTGATGAAAAATGTACCGCTACCTGTATCGGCTGCACTAAAAACACCTGTGTATTCTGGGAGTGTTAGTGGCCCTCCGTTGTTGCCCTGACAGCTGGGGTGCATCAGAGAGTGCGACGGCTCTGTTTTGATCGGTCTCATAGCCCTGCAGAGACCAGGGTGCAGGTATGGGACGTCAGGAAGGAGCAGGCTCATGTTGGCGCTGTACGGGGAGGCAAAGTCCTCGCTGAAAGGCGGCTCTGGCATCAGAGCGCTGTCCCTGCACAACATTTTGGAATTCACTATGTCCTGTTGGTGCGGAGACAGGTAGTCCATGTCAGGTTTACCCTGGAAAACAGAAGAGAAGAACATGTGTAAAGTTGTCTTAATCCAAATGCAATGGTGTCATCTAATTTATTCAGGCTCTCACATGTTGTTAATGTATAAGATAGTTTCGTTTAACACTTGATATACCGGTAAGCAGTAGGATGGACCCTGAACGCCTCAGCAGTGTTTTTCCTTCTTATAAAAAAAATTTATAAAAAAAAATAAAAAAGACCAGCTTAATGCAAAACCAGAACTACCCACTATTCTCCACTGATGCTGAAGCACCATAAAACTTACAAAATAACAAAACTAACTGGTGTGAATAAATGTGGGGATGCATTTGGGGCCTGCACTTGTGTACACACTTTCACATCAAAAAGACCCCCCCTCCCTCCCCCCTCTTTTACAAGCAGCAGACGCCCTTCTGAAACGCTCCAGCCTAAGCTGTTTGGAAATGCATGGCTGAAATTAGAACATCCAGTTGCTCTGCAGCGCCATGCATCTCTTCCTCACAAGTTTCGGGAGCGGGTGCAACGTTTCACATCCCAGCCATGCCCTGCTGAATGTCAGCATCAATACAGACATTCAAAGCGAATTTTCCGTCACGTGCTGGGACACTATAGCTGCGAATATTATAACACACAAACACACAGGCCTGCCTGCCTCCAATATTAGGCTTACATCTTTACGTGAAATCTGTCTTTTTTTACGTGAAATCCAGCAGGCATCAGTAACCATTGTGACGCTCTAAGGCAGATGCAAGCAAAGAAGAAGAAAAAAAATGCAATCCCCCTACCAAATTATAATCATGAAAAGAGGAAGTTCCCGGGATGGCATCCCTCGTGTTACACAGCACTTGTCCATGATCTTCACCTCTCAGACCGTCGGCTGTCAGTGGCGCGGTGGTTGTATGAAGAAACTGCGCGTCCTGCCCCGGAGCAACCCAAACATTATTCCTCACGGCAGCGGCCATAAAAGCAGAGGTACAGTCTGACTATCCGAAATCGTTCACAAATAAATTAAGCATAGGTATTGTTTTGTTTCGCAACAATCAGCACGAGCAAAAGAGCCAGCTGTCATACGTTCATTCTCCCTATTTTTGCTTGTCAAATTACGCAACTGCGTGATATCAGCGCGTCTGCAGGGCGGGGCGGAACATGTAGAAAATAAACAGGACAACGAGGCGATCGAGAATCACGTAATGTGTAATGAATATTGTGGTTGTGTGATGAGCCGAAAGGACTGAAGGTAGAAATAACACTAAACACTTAGGGGTGAAAAGGCAATTGAGGAAGTGTCAAGTGTTCGTATTCATAAAGGAGCAGCGTATATTCGCAGACTTGATATCAAGTGATGATTGGTTTAATCAGAGCAGCAGTGTTCCTCAGGATCAAGCTGAACAGGCTGAGTGGCTTCATTATCTTTCACATGACTCATGTTGTTTGAGAGCCAAAAGAGATGTAGGGTTGGATAAATAAAACTTGAATTAAATGCAGATGTCTTCACGTTTTAATACAAAAGGTTGATTCAGTCATGTTTGACCTTTTTAGACCTCTATTGGCACATTCAAAAGGATGATTTATACGCTTCTCAGCTGCCACCACAGTGAATCAAGTTTGTAGCCTAGCCTACAGTACAATTTTCCACTCATTTCTGGATGCAGTTTTTGATTTTCTTCAGAGCCTCCAGCACGCTTGGGTCCTGGTCTGGCATGTTAAAAACGCCACTGCAGTGCAGCTGTCTGTCAGGACTGCATACTTGACGCCAACATTCCTGAGCCAGCAGTGAAGCCTGCACACATACTGGCAGGGGATGTTTCCATCAAAATAGCTCAGCATTTCACTCAAATACATGGTGTGTCACACTTACATGAAGCAATGATGATCTGTACCACAGCTGCATGTAGTCCTCTTAACTTTTCACTATGTTAAACCAAACTAAACTTCAAATGCTGCATTCGTGATGCACTTATTTTTACTCTTTACGTACCTTTTGTCGTGACCTTGTTTGAATTTTGAGATATGATGTGTTCATCTGCCTTTTTTGTTCTTGTTCTACATCCTGGGATATATACTCTAGATAGCTGGCTCAGCAATGAAAAACAATCGGTAATCCAACCTCCAGCCGTTTTAACATCACAGCATGACAGCAGCTTTATACCTCAGCTTAACGAAACAGAACTCACTTGTCAGGGTTGTGTTTTTTTCCCACACAGGTGTATTAAGTATTACCCTATGTCGATGATTGTGTCAGTACGACATGCTGGAACTGGAAACACAGGTATGCAACAGCATTGGCACGGATGTAAGGCTAGGCAGCATTGTATTCTTTGCTTTCTTAATGATGTGACATTTACTGCCACTCCCATCCATGCTTTCCTTTAGGCAGTTTTTGTCCTCTTATTGAAACGTTGTACCTGCACCCACTGTAAGCTTGACTGAACACGTTTTAAATGTGAGAATCGCTGAGGTTAGACAGGGTCACAGGTTTGAAAAAAGCTGTTGATGTGTATGTATGTGTGTGTATGTGTCATATGAAATTACATTTTTACCACTCATACGCTGAAAAGTCATATTCATCCACTGCTATTTACTTGGCAGTAAAATGTGACAGGTCTTTGCTGTCCAGGCCTCTCAGCTGTGAAACTTCGTGACCGAGGATCAGAGTCTTCTTATGAAATCCCTCCTCAAAACTAACTTTTATCTCATGGCCTTCTCCTAACTCACTGTAATTTGTTATATTGGTTTTAATCATGATATCATTTTACTTCCTATACTGTAATTTAAATTCTTATTTTATTATTTTTTTTTGTTCTTCTGTTAATCCTTGTTTTGCTGCAAAGCACTTTTATAATGTTTTGGAAACATGCATTATAAATGCATTTACATTATCACTATTATTAGATATTGCGTTTCTACTTCTACTAATTGTTTTTGATTATGTGATGATATTTTACGGACGCCACGCAATAGAAATTCTTCAAATTATCCAAATGAGCGTTCGCTAAGAAAATGCTCACATATTCATATTTTACACGATGCGGTCAAAAAAAACAGACATATTCAAATGACTGCTGATCATCCAATTAGGGGCTGATTGATTGCGTGTCATGTGCTGACCTTTCAGAGTGCAATTTAAATCCATGGATGTCTCAGCTCCAAGAGGAGCAACTGTCATTCTTGGCCGTGGCTCTTCCTGCACAGCGAATGTGAGCCGAGCCCTCCTCCATATCCCCCGTATTAAAACCTCACAATATGCCCAACAACTGCACAGCGGAGGAGAGAGAATGCACGGTATGTGCTTACAGCATCACAACTCCTCTCTCCTCTCACATGGACTAATATGGCCAAGCCAAGAGGGGATAGGACAATAAACACATGCAGCACATTGCTACTGTAAAGCACAGTGTGCTTTTATTTGTATTTTTAAAAGGGTGGAATAACTTTCGATGAGCAGATCAAATTATTGGGTGTTTTGTTTGTGAAGTAAATGCAATGACTAATAGTGTGCATATTTGTGTGCAGCTATGTCATCTTTGTTTGTCTGTAAACAATCTCAAATGCTCTGGCATTCAGTGTAACACAAGAAATACAAACAAATCGTATGCTCTAAATATAGTCTATCTTCAAGCAGGTGCTTGGCACTCCCAGCAGAGGGCAATGGTCAGCTGCAGTGGAACTTCATTTTTTGCATTTACGTACTGTAGCTTTGTACTGCTGAACCATCAAATTAACACTGTTAATGCATTCCACTTTTATATTGTGTATAATTAGCTTCTATAGCCAGTGAGTGGAAACAGCAATAGGATGCTTTTTTAATGCAATCAATTGACACTTTCACTTAGTGCGATTAAGATGTGTCTAAATAAGATTGTTTTCTCTTTATGTGTTTTTGATGGCACATACAAGTTTATTTTAAAACACTGATTCTTTTCGTTGTAAATTCAAATTTTAACATATGCATGGCACAATAACTATTAAAAAGCTTGCTGAATAAACATGGTTTTCTATATTCACTTTGAAACCTCAAGTAGGCACTCAGAAGTATAATTTATTTGATGTCAGCTTTACAAAGCCTGCCCTTGAAAAACAAAAAAAACAAAAAACAATCAATAATTTCTTCTTTGGCTTTATTATTTTGTCTCAAGTTTGGCTGTGTTACAAGCTTGCCTTGTTGACTCTGTACAGCATTTATCTGATCTGACACAGTTTCATTAGGCATTAGTAATCATTTCCATAGCACACAACATTAGAGTACTCCTGTTTGTAAAACAGCAGATGAGGCTAATGCCGTCCTCTGGGGAGAAATTCAATATAATTCGTTAATTAAATGGAATAATTTAATTACAGTAACTTAGAAAGCATTCATCAATATAATTGTTTCTGGAGCCACCATTATAATTGAGGTTTAAGTGAAAACAAGTCAGTTTCTAATGTTGGTAATGTGCTGACATAGTTCTCCCACCCTCCATTTGTTCCTCTCTCTGATCTTCCACCATGCCGTTTCTCCACAGTGTTTTCGTTTGATAGCCAGCCATACCACATCAGCAAGACCAAAACATTTATTACAGCCATTTAATTTAACCTCTCTACAGGCACGGACAAGAAGACAGAGATGATAGCACAGCCACACTGAAAGACTCTCGCTGTTCAGCTTCTAATCTGATCCTCTCTGTTGCCCTTTCATAAAGACACCAGAGTATTACCCTGACTCCAAACATACCTCTGCCATTTAAACTGTCTTGGATTTCACCACAAAGGCGACCAAATAGAGTCCGATTCATTCTTCAGGGCCAAATAATAAAACATAATTTTAGTCTAATCTGCCTAAAGAATGTCCTCTGTTTGAAGTTGACAGTGCTCTATCTTCTGGGAGAAATAATTGCCTTTTGAGTACAGCAGGAGAGGCCACTGAGGTAAGCCTGTCGAAGGTCTGCACCTTACAGGTGTGCCCTTGGATAGACAACCCCCTCGTTGTTCTGGAGAGAGAGAGCGAGAGAGTAGAGAGAGAGAGAGAGACGGGCAAAGCCAGACTGAAAGAATTCATCTGCCAGTTGAAACTTTACAAGGCACCGGCATAGCAGCGCCACTGCATTCTCAGATCACCGTGAGGCCAAAGTGAAGTGAACAAAGACACACTGATCTCCAGTCTGATACAGCTGACAATTTTTGGTTGAACAGGTTTGTGAAATTGACCTGGTTGTAATCTGTTTGATTTGGACAACTGCATTTGTGACAAAGTTACTGACAGTTATTGTCTAGAAATGTAAACGGCACTGCTCATATATTGCAGGCTTTGTGTGCTTACAGAAGCAAATTTCAATACATCGGCCAAGTTTGCCTACATGGACATCGAAATCCTGTGCGGCCATTGATCATGAAGTTAAACAATCATTTCTGAGTCATTTTTGTTAAATTGTAGCCATTTGTCAGCAATAGAACATGGTTTATTTTGAAGCCTTCTGTCTAAGACAAACTGAATCTCTGCTTCATTTGTCAAACTTCCCCCTGATTTTTAATGGGGCCTATTAATTGAGCAGAGAAATCTGTCCCTTTCTGAACATGGCATTGAAAGCTGCTGAACAGCTGTCCCAGCTCTGGAGAATCATATGGAAGAATGCATTATCGGCCTTGTTTGAATATTCCCTTAGATTTGGAATAATCAGGCAGCTATTCAGCAGTGAGATGGCCACGCACAGATGCCAAAGCACAGCTGAGGGGAGCACAGCGGTGTAATGCCGCACAAACACACACAAAACCAACGGCATGAAAAAAACGTGAATAATGCAGGTGTGCTTTATTTCTGTACGGTGTGCTTATCATACATAATAGCTAAGACACTTTCTTTCAGGTCTTTTATCTCCTTTTTTTTCTTTCTTCTTCTCTTGTTCAAGGTGATCCTAGCTTTGCATATGGCTGATTAATCTTATTGCATAGTAGCTAACATTGATCACAGAAATGATTAGAAATGCATTAGTCAGCAGACTGTTTGGAGTGGTTGGGTTTAAGTGCTAGTGCCAAGCCATTTTCCATAGGTGTCCATGTTTTTAATTTTGTTATATAGAATTTTGCAAATGGATGCATGCATGCCGCCCAAATACAGCATCAAAGCTTTAATGCTTACAGACATAATTTAATCTCCTAGATGGCAGGCCTGATGGACTGTGTAGAGAATGCATCCCTGCTAAATTCATTATGCTAAAAGTTGCTAGATCTCACAAGCTGATGAGAGAGAGACAGAGTAGCATAACCTGTTTGTGTGTTGTGCTGTATAAGAAAGCCTGGCTCTGCATTGCAATGTTGATGACAGCAGACTCTACTCTATCAGAGTGTTTGCACTTTTTTACCAGAGGGCTTTTCACCAAGTTAAGTGAATGGTACCAACTTCTACATACAGTACATAGCCGTAACCATAACTATAATGTGATATTTAGATTTAATTTGAAATGTGTGGTTGTTTTCGCCACACAAATAAACCAAGCACAGTAATCCATTGCCCAGTCACATACAGTCACATACAGTAGTTAACCACGTATTGTGTAACACAGTGCAAGTCAAGTGCTGATTTGTTTAAAAAGTGACACTGCCACCTAGTGAATCGACTTCAGATGATCTGTTTCCCACTTCAAAGTGACATTAACTATCCATTCGCTCTGGAAACAGTGTCGTTCCTTAATCCCTACCAAATAAAAGTTAAACGCAGAAAACCCTGCCTTCATCAAAACTCTTTTTGAAGCCATTCTTCATTTTACCCTGACCTCACTGACTGCAGCCCCTCCTCCTCACTTGTGTCTCAGATGCCTCCTTTAATCATTAAACAAAGTCTTTCTTCATTCACAAAATGTCTTTTCTTCTTCTGATTTCAAAGGTAATGGAAGTTCAAGTTCACTCGAAATGTCTTTTAGCTTTTACATTTACTGTATTTGGTAAACAAGAACACCCACTCCAAAGCTACACTAAGTTGGGTTTAAGTACCGGTATACTTTGCAGAGATCATGAGCTTATTGGAACGTAATTTATTTTACAGTTACAAAAGAGGAATCAACAATGACAAAAACAACAAGTGACAAAACATGGCATATAAAGCGAAATTAGAATTAAAAAAATAAATAATCAATCAGACTGCTTGAATGAAAGATGCTTGTACAATTCATTAAACAATAAAATGTGCTCGATTACTTAGCCCAGGGACATCTTTACAATTAAAAAAAGCATGGCATTGCTTCAACAGCAGAGGTGCAACTCATAAGGGTCCCACCAAGACAACTCTTGCCACATGTTCAACACTCCCCATTAAAAACCTGGGGAAATTAATGAGCTTCCATTGGCACCCTCACAACAAAGGGATCTATAAAGCAGCCTTAATGTTCTCAGGGAAACTTTACTCTTCAGTAGTTCCCAATCAACCGGTAGCAGCAGACTTTGTTTTATTTCCCTTGTAACCGACAACGGGAGCTAAAAATGCTACTCACTGCAACTTTACCAAAATGTTACCCTTGATTGAAATAGCTTGAAGCTCGTTCTTAATCAAAGAATTGTCGATAATTAACCATGTTGGGTTGTCAAAATTTAATTATGTATAAATATACTGTACATCTTTAAATAAAGGCTGAGCAGTGTGCTTTCAAAAATCTATAAATGTGTAAATATTGCCAAACAACATTTATTTGTTATATATTCACAGTTGTACTTAAAGAGTACTAAAAAATAAATTCGATATGGTGGAGAACAAACCCTCTCATGTTGTGAGCGTTGATTGGTACTTTCTACCTGCTTGTACACAATTAAGAACACTTAGGAATCAAAAGAGCGCAGAGGTTTGCAGAAAGGTATTAATTAGAACTTTATTTATGCAGATGCTTTGTAAATTTGCATAAAAAGCAATTCCACAGATGGGTTTATGGCAGTAATGACTGTTGCAGTCTGCAATAAAACATCTGCTTAATCACAACAGAGACAGTCAATGGCTGCTGTGAAAACAGGCTGTCCAAGTACATCTCAAAGAAAGTACTGAGGTGAAGAGTCGGTGTGGACAGCTAAGGAAAAAATAGTAAAGAGATTTAGGGGAAAAACCTGTTCAAAAGAAGTGTTAGTTAAAAGAGACACACTTCTCCCAAACATTTGCTGGTGGTACTTTGAGGGCTCTGATGTTGAGAAAAATACCCTTATCGTGCTGGCAGAACAATCCACTTACTGTGTCTAAGAGAAGACCGAATTTTGTTCCAAGTCAAGCCAAGTCTTTGTCAATGTGTGCCAACTATTTTGAAAATATTCCACTTTGTGTCTTTCTAATCCACGAGAGCCACACACAGATGCGAGCGTGTGCACAAACACACACACACACACACACACACACACACACACACACACACACACACACACACACACACACACATACACACACACACACACACGCGCACACACACACACACACACACACAACAGTGTGGCTGCAAGGTCACTCCAAGTATTGATAAATCACCCAGCTGTGATTCCCTCCTGACAGCTCAAACTAACATCAAGCTGGATGGGGGAGAACAAAAGACCATCAAGCGGCCCTTTTCCTGACACTTTTATTCAATCACGGCCAGATTGCTTACGACAGCACCAGCAGCTGTTTCGTCTTCATCTTTCCCCATTTGATAAAGCGTGTCAAGTCATATTTCTGTAAGTACTTCACCTCACCCCATACTGTGCAGATCTGCAGCGATTCGGCATATGCACATTCCACATGAGGGGATCGTCAAATGGGTCAGGGAGTAATGACACCCCTCTGAAGGTCGCAGCACACTGGCGTGGGGGCTGGGAGCAGGTAGGTGGGTGGAGGGGGGGTGGGGGGGGGGGGTGACAACAAAGCAACAAGCTGAAGGTCAAAGATAAGAACAGCCGCAGAGATATCTAAGATAGCCAGCAGAAATTAAACAATGAGGGAAAGGCAGTTGGGCTTTGATTGCGTGATTGTGTTGTTTAAGAGAGAAGGGGGGGGGGGGGGGGGGGTGCTTGGGATTGTTATTTTGGGATCACCATTCCATTCAGAGCTCTTCTGTTGTTCCTGATGGGATGGAGGCCTGTGACAGGACAGAGAAATATTGCAGATGTCTATTGTTTGTTTGTCATCAGACATCAGCCCACGCACAAATCAGATTTCCATTTCGCAACTGCCTTTTAATGTTTACATTTAGATTGCCTTTACAGGCCCCTGGTTTCCTGCGTGAGTGTCTGATAACAATTACAGGTGTCTGAGTCTATTGTAGAGATGATGAACGCCAACTACATCCGAGGATGACCAAGGAGTACTCAACACTGCCTAGCTCGGATTATTTTCAATAATAATCAATTTTTCAAAGGCCATGTAAGATGTCATATATAGCTACAGTAATGGTCACATATTAGTATAACCTCCACAAACTTTGTGAAAAATACAGCCGTTTCTATCTTCCGCTTTCACTTATGCCAAACAGAAATAGCCTTCCCTGACTGGACAACCTAGCGTGTATCAAACTTCTATCATAAATCATTAGAAGAAGAAGAGTCATACTGTACCACTGGAACGTGAGCTGTAGCTCTTGCAAACTGTGTCACTGGGAAGATACAGTAACACACCTGTTCAAGTCACACGTCTTATAGTACTTTGTCTGAAATATGTCTCAGGATCACCTCTTCAGCATCTTTGATAAAAAAAAATTTTTTATCTTCTAAGTCATGTGCTATTTTGGCCAGAGTGAATGGCCACTAGTATAGTGTGTGGAAAAAGAGACATGTAAATCAAGTGGAATGTAGGAGACGCTCGTATCAAAAATGGGACAGCTCACTCCACTCAGACTTGGCCTGGCTCCCAGGAATGCAGTTAGCTAGCACACAATCACTGCCTATTCACGGTGGCACAGCTGCTGTGGACATATGTTCCCCACCAAAGGAGGAGGACATCAACCAGGCACACCTTGAACAGGTTAGCAGATGAATAGCGTTCAGTCCTTTGACAGTCTGCCCTCGTCTCGTTGTATTTTTCCCTTGCTCAACAAATAAGTTGCTCTTCAGTGTGGCCTAAACTTTTCCCATTCATTCATCCATGACAAACCGAGGGCACTAAAACACGACAGAAAATAGAAAATGAAAATGACTAATAGCGTTACTTTTGTAAATAAATATCGGAAATCAGTGACATTGTTCAATCATTTAGGGTGTTTCAGAGGGACAATGAACCTCAAGGAACAGTAATAAGGAATATTAATAGTGAAAATGCATACAAAGACTTTTTTCCTAGCCCTCAGCAAATGACCAAATGTGAGAGAAAAGATTACATTTATTCATAGCTGGTTTTCATCAAGAAGCTTAAAACCCAAACTTCCACCGTAACCCCAAATTATATGCATATTGAGCTGACCTCTTTCACCCTTTTTCTTAAAGCCATAGAGGAGGTGTGATATGCAAAAAAAACCAGATCCTTGAGCTCATCATTTAGACGATTTCAGCACTTTTGGTTTTCCTGCTGTCCAAGGGTGATCACGTTAGTCACTAATAGATAAAGAAGAGGCTCCTCCATTAGCATGGAGGTCGTAGGTGTAATGTAAAAATCCCCAAACCTTGCCGTCACTGCAGTCAGAGAAAAAAAAACAATGTGATTTAGACTTGAAATTCACTCGATGCAATGTCAAACACTTTGAATTGAGAGACAGAGAAAGCACCAGATAACTGCAATCCATTCACACATTATCCATTGTTAACACTCATGCTTTTGTCACCCATCTCTGCAGCTATGACCTATTAGCTTTAGTGGAGTGCTCTGAGGCCACGGAGCCACGTGAAGGCTGTTCACCCATCCAACAGGGCCATTTACAGGAGAGAGACCCCAGAGCCGCACCGCAGCAGCTCTCTAATGACTCTATCAGCTACACTGATGAGAGCAAATGGCACCCAGAGATTTCAACACATTCGTTGAGCATGCATTTCATTTTCTCTCCTTCTTTTTGTTATTGTGTTGTAATGGTAATACATAAGTATGCATGTAAGGCATTGAAAAACATTTGAAAATACAAATCATTTTTATTTTAATATTCAGCAACCCCTACTTACACACACACACACACACACACACACACACACACACACACACACACACACACACACACACACACACACACACACACACACACACACACACACACACACACACACACTGACACTGCCATCTTAAGTTGCAAACACATCTTCAAATGATCTGTTAGCTCTTTAACCTAAATACAACCTTGGTATAATTATTGTGATTTCCAAGGGAAGCGGGATTGATCTTCCACCTCAATCCAACAATTACAGGAAACTATGTGAAAGATAAAAACAGAATATGTGCTTCCCTTTGTGAGAGATGGTGCGAAGTCACAGGAGTATTCATTAAGGCCTTTGTGTCCTGTTTGAAATAGTGCTGTTAAAGGCTTTAGCTGTGGGCATCTCTCTGGAAGAGATATAATGATCCTCCAATTAGAGACAGAGTCATGAGACCTGTTTATTAGTCCTAATTCATCTCCGCATTGTGCTGAGCATATCAAATACCACAGAGGAAAAAAAAAAATCAACAATTTGCCTACCGTAATTACAGATATATTAATAGTTTCACAACAATGACAAGCAAAGCTATTCACATCATTTTCTGCATTCAAGAGCAATGCCGTAGCACTGTCAATGTATCCATTAAAGCCTGCATTTATACCAGCTCAGTGACATCTTGCATTTCAAAGATGACTCTGAGTCCTTTCAGATAAATTACACTTTTTCATTAACCAGAATGGTTTGGGTATTATTTATTCTTAATGGGTTTTGAGACACCTCTCTACATTTGTAGCTTATCATACAATAGCAGGCGTTTGTGGCTGTAAAGGTATTTTCAATTAAGAACAAGAAAAAAAAAAAAAAAAAACTGCAATGCATTGTTGAGGTTTAGGTTTCAGGAGTCTAAAGGTAAAAAAGAATACAACCTAGTACAATGACAAATACCTACTGTAACTTAAAACTTCCACAAAGCTCATGACATAAACATGGAGACTGTTGCCCTAATCCGACAACCCTAATCCTTAAGATTACCATTCTCTTAAGGATTCTCAATGATGATGACAAAAACAAAATGAACATAAAATTCTTGATTGGTGATGGAACCCTTTAGGTGCATTCAGGTGATCTGTAGTACAAACAGTATATATTTTTTTAGCATTACATCATAGTAATTTTCTGAGTGTACAATAGTCCTTTATATTGAGTTCAAGTAAGCACAGGGTGGTTTATGGCTTGGGAATGATACAGTTGTTTATATTTACATAATACAGAATTAATAATTATTATATATGTTAACAGTGATTAAACTAATATTAGTCAGCTGATTCACAAGGTTAAACTTTTCGGTCCAAAAATTAAAAAAAATCCCCCATTTCTTCTTGCCAATATCAAGCCAACCTTTCACTAATTTACTAAATGTTTGTATCATTTCTGTGTAGCCAACACTTCCTTACAAAAAGTATAATTGTACTGTGAATATTGGATGTCATTTTCTTTAACCATGGCTATGTCATGGTAATGGCCATGGCACACTGAATAGTAAACCATGGCACTGGCCAGGGTACTGGTGTAAATACAGCAATACATCCATGAAATACAGCCAAGCCACAAACAGTGGCAGCATACTGACATCATACTAGTCCATATGCAGTACAGTTTTGCTGTATTTGTCACTGTATGGTGGTTTGTGCTTAAATAATACAATGACATAGTGCATTGTACAAATAGTATAGAAGGGAAGAAGAAGAAGAAGAAGAAGAAGAAGAAGAAGAAGAAGAAGAAGAAGAAGAAGAAGAAGAAGAAGATTATTATTTCTGGCAGTGCGAGCTCAGTTGTTGCACCAGGTAAACTGACATTTCGGCAGTATTGGGCTCTCTCCACTATGAGGTGTTTGACGTCCTGCTAACCACCACCGGACCATTGAAAGAGGAGCCAGTAGAAACAGGGTAGCTACACTTCGCTTTGAGCAGCTCCATACTCCAACGGCCATCACACACACACACACACACACACACACACACACACACACACACACACACACACACACACACACACACACACACACACACACACACACACACACACACACACACACACACACACACACACACACACACACACGTGATGACGGAAAAGCGCAGGAGGATGCGCGTTTGGTGAGAATATTCCGGTGTTATGTCGAAGTCTGTCCCCAAGTCAGATGGTGGTGTTCCCCTCTCGTAGCGCCAGAGACTGTTGTAACCTTTGGTAGCGCCCCCTCAGTAGAACAGTCCGTTCATAACATTACGTTAATGATAGCCATAAAACGTTAGCTAGCTTAAAAATCTCAGCTCGTGTTAGCTTTAAAATTATTCACCTAGAAACTAGCTAGCAATAAAGCTTAGCCAGTAACGTTACAAAGTACTAGCTAGCTAGCTAAGTACGGAGGGACTGTATCAGGCAACGTAAGGTAGCGTTAGCTTGAAAAAGTTAGATTAACGCTAAACTAATACAGCTAAAATGTTAGTTTAATGCAATGCAAGATGTGTGGATAAAGCTAACCTAAATATAACGTTAACCTAATCTGTTGTCTCAAAGACTAGGCCTAACTTTCCCACTCATTGTTTGGTTAAAAAAAAGAACACCCACAGCAGAAAGCAAGAAGCACACTGCAAAATGCCTGTGGAGGACCTGCCATGACACAATTTAGAAGAATTCTGGTATGCACAGTAGATGATATGCAGTATGTGTATTCACTGCAGAGATGTTCACAAGTAATTTTTTGGAAGTCGAGTCTCAAGTCTTTGAGCTTGAGTCCAAGTCAAGTCTTTGAGGGGCAAGTTCAAGTCAAGTCTCAAGTCTTTTGCCACAAGAGTCCAAATCAAGTCTCATGTCTCTGGCCATCTGATCTGTCCTCTAACACTGTATTGTTAAATGTTATGAATTCAAAGCATGTCCTGTAGCTACCATCCATACAGTACAGTCTCAAAATCTGTTGTAGGATAACTTTCTGAAGAAACACAAATTAAGAACTCCGTTTCAATTTCATGAATATATTTTTCAACATTTTGGTATCGGACATCGTATAGTCTAATCTTCTGCTACTTAACACATCCCTCTAGCCCTCGGACCTGGTGAAATATTAACCTACGTTTGTCACATCATATGGATACAACTATAAAGATACAATTTGCCTGTTCCCGGCATTAGCACAACACTTTGCGATGGTTAGCTTGTTACCTGTGACGATGTATGCTAAATTAGACAATTTAATGTCTCTTTCACATTAGCAAGTGACTGACCTATCTGGGTGCATTTTGAGATGCCTGATGAAGTTCAACGTTGTTGATCTGGCATCATTTATCTTGGAGCCACACACCTTGCATGTAGCTGTTCGCTTACTGCCAGTGTTTACAAAGTTATTGAAAGCAAAACTAATGACAAAAGGCACAACTCCGGGAGGACTTGGTGTCGCCATCTTCAATGCATTTTTTGATATGTGAGTGCGCACATAGGCATAGCGCATGCGTTACGTTGCACATTATGGCAAAGGGCAGGGGACATGCATCTCGTCATACGTTTCCACAACGTATATGCGCCAATAAAAGAAAATAGAAATACATGGATAAATTTAGATTTAAAAAGCAATAATTGCACGAAAACAGGTTGTTGACGAGTCTCAAAACTTGAGTACGAGTCAAGTCTGAAGTATTTTGGGTCAAGTCAAGTCTGAAGTCACTGTTTGTGTGACTTAAGTGCGACACGAGTCCCCATCTCTGATTCACGGATTCATTTTTGTTTCTGTTCATCACAGATCAGAAGAGGCACCATCACTAATACTAGGAAACAGGACCGCTCATTCTTGGTGTAATAATAAGATCTACTGGTTTTGTTGAACGTTTGGTCAGGATCTTATTTTTTTACAGTCTATGGTCAGGATGATGAGATGCAAAGACGATATGATGGAACATTGGCCATATTCAAATACTTACATTTAACAGTCCAAATATTTTACAGTCAGTGACTAGAAAATATACCTCCTGTACAATTTAATGCCAAGAGCCCGGCCATAAATCCTAACTTGGTGAAACTTAAAATATGACATTTTTCTTGAGACTGTGACAGAGAGGTGTTGATTCACCTTTATGGCTCATGATACTTTATTGGGTGATTATGTTTTCACTGCATGAGGTGACACAACCTCACCAACACCACAGGTACGCATTCACTGTGGGGAAAGTAACTGATTTCAGGGTCTAGAGGAAGTGTGTCAGCATGAAACCTGCTTGGCAGCCTGTTAATAGTAATATAGTCGTAATGGTAAAGTGCTATGTATTCTTGAACTAGGAAAATACAGTAATGGCACCCATTTTACTGGTAAAATTTACTATTGTACTGTACCGTCATACTAGTTATCAAATTACCATGCCCTTTTTTCACCTCAGTACTTTTTATATTTGACGTTAAACTAGAAATGACGGCAACATTTTCATAAGGCTTTATCAAGTTACACATTTGCCACTGAATCAAATGACCACAAATTAGCTTAAGCCCAAATGACACTTTCCTCAACCACGTGGCCACGAACTTCCACATGATTTTAATTTTTTTTATCATCTGCCCATTTCTGCCATGGACTTAAAGAACAATCTTTAACTGTAGGAATGCAACCCCATTGAATTAAGGTGAAGGACAATTATGTGAAAAGGGGATTTCATAAGTTAGGATTCAGAAATTTTAACAATTTAACATTTTTTTCCTGAGTTCTAGCTTTATTTTATATTCACTCTTGATTGGTCAGAAACTAAATAATGATATAGTCTCATGGCAAGTCAGTGCTACTGTTTTTTGTTAAACGTTATTCATTCATTATGTAAGGATAGCCATTTTTATTCTTCCTACAACCCCAAATCAGAAAAAGTTGGGACAGTATGGAAAACACAAATAAAAAAAGAAAGTAGTGATTTCTAAATGTACTTTGACTTGTATTTCATTGCAGACAATACAGCAGCACATAATTTAATGTGTTCCTCATGATTTTTGTTCTTTTTTCAAAAAAACTAAAATCCTATTTTGGTTCTTGCAACACATTTAGAAAAAGTTGGAACAGTAAAGCATTTACCACTTTGTAATGTTGCCATTCCGTTTCACAACACTTAAAAGACCTTTAGGGACTGAAGACACCAAGTGATGAAGTGTTTCAGGTGTAATTTTGTCCCATTGTTGCTGCAAACAAGTCTTAAGGTGGGCAACAGTACGGGGTCTTTGTTGTCGCATTTTGCGCTTCAAAATGCGCCACACATTCTCTATTGGAGACAGGTCAGGACTGCAGGCAGGCCAGTCAAGTACCCGTATCCTCTTCCTCCGCAGCCAGGACTTTGTAATGTGTGCAGAATGTGGTTTTGCATTATCTTGTTGAAATATGCATGGACGTCCCTGGAAAAGATGTCTTCTTGAAGGCAGCATATTGTGCTCCAAAATCTCTGTACTTTCAGCATTAATGGTGCCATCACAGAAGTGCAAGTTACCTTTGCCAAGGTCACTGACACAACCCCATACCATGACAGACCCTGGCTTTTGGACTTGTTGCTGGTAACAGTCTGGATGATCCTTTTCTTCTTTGGTCCGGAGCACACGGCGTCCATTTCTCCCAAAAAATACCTGAAATACTGATTCATCTGACCACAGTACACGTTTCCACTGTGTGATGGTCCATCCCAGATGCCTCTGAGCCCAGAGAAGTCGACGGTGCTTCTGGACATTGTTAACATAGGGCTTCCTTTTGGCACAGTACAGTTTTAACTGGCATTTTTGGCTGTAACTACGTATTGCGGTACATGACAAAGGTTTTCCAAAGTAGCCTAGTCCTGAGCCCATGTGGTGATATTATAGATGAATGACGATTCTTGATGCAGTGCCGCCTGAGGGCTCGGAGATCACGGTTGTTCAGCTTAGGCTTGCGCCCTTATCCTTTACGCACTGAAATTCCTCCTCATTCCTTGAATCTTTTAATTATGTTATGCACTGTTGAAGGTGAAATAAGCAAATGTCTTCCTATCTTTCTTTGAGGAACATTGTTTTTAAACATTTCAATAATTTTCTCACGTATTTGTTGGCAAACTGGCGATCCTCGGCCCATCTTTGCTCCTAAAGGACTAGACCTTTCTTGGATGCTGCTTTTGTACCAAATCATAATTACAATCACCTGTTGACATCACCTGTTTCAAATCACATCATTATTTAACCAATTTACCTGATTACTAGCCCTTAATTGCTCCTGTCCCAACCTTTTTTGAAATGTGTTGCGGGTCTGAATGACAGGAAAGGATGTATATTTACAAATTAAATTAAGTTGACCAGACAAAACATGAAATATTTTGTGTTCACATTGTTTGCAATGAAATACAAGTCAAAGTACATTTAGAAATCACTACATTCTTTTTTTATTTGTGTTTTTCATACTGTCCCAACTTTTTCTGATTTGGGGTTGTAAATAAATAATTTTCCATCGTGTCTAACATGATGACGATGATGATGATGGTGGTGGTGGTGGTGGAATGATGGTTTGTCATAGTTCTGTTTAACATTCTGGACGTATGGTGAACACATGCTTGGGAGTGGACTCAACTTCAGCAAAGTGAATGGAATCACTAAGTGCATGTGCATTGCAGTTTACTTTTTGATATGGGTAATACTAACATCCTAATGGGACAACATGCTTTTAAATTTGCAGTGTTTGGGATTTTCTGAGCAAAGTGGCTGCAGTGCCGTCGCAATGCGGTCCATCCACTCCTTCTGGCTCGAGAGTGTTGGCAAGCTCCTCCGATCCCCAAAATGATGGTGGCAAGTCGACCTCAAGTCAAGGTAATACTCGTTAACAGATAACATAACTTTATAGTTATTAACTTTAGAAAGCCACAACACCAGTACAGCAGATTTGAAACATCAGTACAGCTGTCAGAGCCCAACCCACGGTCATATGCATTTATTGTTTCCTTAAGAAAAATCTTTGCTGCCTCTATGACAAATAGTACGGCTCAAGACAGTAGAAGCAGATGTTGCTGCCAGCTTTTGGGAACAAATTGTGGACTGCACCAGCACATCAGTTTCACGTTGTGCCGGCTCCCTTCTGAACTCCATCATATTACCAGCCAGAATGAGGCCAATGTGTTGGCACATCAGAGAAAATGTGAGGTTGTCTTACCAGTATAGCTGAACCTGGCCCAGCTCTTGCCACAACACAATGCAACATCATCCGACAATGTAACTTGAACCAGATAGTCCTAAAGTTCACCTCGTGATCAAGTTGTAAAAAACAGACTGGTTGCATTATAATCCACTGTGCAGTGTTATGGCATTTGATAAGCCTTCAAACTCCTGGATCTATTACTGGAATCGGTCTTCAGGATAGTATTTTCCTTCCACTTTAGAACAAGGCTGTTTAAAGTCTGATACCCAGCTAATCTGAAACATTACGTTTCCCAAAACCCCTCAATTAATGAATGATGTTTGTGAAGGCTTTACCATTTTATATTGGCTTACAAAACTGTTTTACGTACAGTTCTGAGCAAATCTTCTGGGTCTTGTGTTATTTGTGAATTTTGGTTGTGTTGCATATCAGAATTTATGTAATTTGTCTTCATAATAATTTCATACGAATGGTTTTAAGACACAGATTGACCCATAAAGGGCATGGTGATAGCTCTGTAACTTTTCCATAAGTTTGGGGGAACTGAATAAAATATTGCCGATCACGTCACCTGTAATAATATTATACATATTGTTTCAGCAGTAACACATTCCATTGTTGTTAGTTTTCCTGGCATTTTCTACTGTGGTGCGTACTTTCATCTAGCCTACTTCAATACATGAGCAAAATATCCAGAAATAGGCCTACTGTTTTGTGACTTTTTACATAGCAGCTTAACTTGAATGTAGTGTTGTAGTGGCATTTTACACATTCATAACATTGTTTGGTAATAAAAGGTAATTATTAATTGGTTAGGTTAATAATTCTCACTGACTCTTACTATGTGTAAATAAGAATAAACAAATGCTGATAAAGAGAAACCTTTTGTTCACCTAAGTGAGACAGACTGAGGCCCGGCTTGTCTATTAGGACAGGGCAGCTCTACTTTGGACAAATTAATATTCAGTAAAGATGACTTAGATCAACTTTGAAAAACACTAAGATGAAAACCCATAAAATGATTATGAACGGCGGCCAGAATGACAAGTATTATCAACAAAAATTAATCAGGTGCATCTTTTCATGAACTCAATTAATAATGTGCAACAACGGGGTCTTTTTTCCCTGGAATGAAAATTAATTAGCAGGGGAAGGTCACTCGGAGATGCTGACATCACTCATCAGGCCGCTGTGGCAGTTCTAATTATTTGTCTTCCAGGCTTGGCTGATCAAAAATTATTGCCATACCTGAGCAACATTTAGAAAAAAAGCTTTGTTTAAAGCGCTTTTAATTAGACCTGCTATTTGATTAATGCCGTGTAAGCGCTCAGGATCGGCCCTCTTATCAGCATTTCTGACAAGTTTGCTGGGTATTGTTGTGTGAAAGACATTTTACTGACGCTAACCGACTGTTTAGTATCTAATTCGTTCACTTTAGTTGCAATTAAAAAGCTATTTACTGCGAGGGCACTTGTTGATATTAATATAGATGTTGTAAACTTTGACAAAGCACTCTGTATTGATACTTGAAATACATGTGGCATTAAGTGATAATAAGAAAAGAAAATTGCATTATGTGGATTAGACCTAAATTAAGTTAAGTTAAGCTAGTAACTAACAACCTGCAACATCATACACAAACATAGTGCTATTATGAATTTTGCAATCACCCAAGTTGCCCCCTGCATATTCTAAGAGTGAGCAAGTGTAGCTCTAAGGCCCCACAATTTATTGCGTTTTTGTCAGCCATAATTAATAACAAAAGACAAAGGTCACAGCAAGCCAACATGATTACCTAACCCCTGCCTGATAACATATCTAGCCACTACTGGGCCCCTTGGTCACACACTGTACAGTAGAGAGAAGACTTGTCACAAAGCAGCGTTATGATCAAGACTTTATCAAGCCGTTGCGTTTTTCCACAGAGTTACCGTGTTGACTCGTTGCCTGAACTATCTCCAACCCTTACTACATCAATTCACATTACCTGCAAATTAGCAAAGTTCTACTTTCAAGCTCACAGTACATTTGATCCAAATAGACTCTAAATGCCATTTCTGTTCCTATTAACCTACGGATCGGTGTGGCAGATATTTTCATGAGGTTGCTGGAGAAAAAACACAAGGCTAATGGCTTGGTTGTGACAGCGCTATTCATGATGATTTATGATTCTGTGTTTAAGTTGATTACTCCACTGCTGACTCGGAATACTATTTCAATTAGTGCACTGAAGGTCACTCCACGAAATCCCTCCATAATCTATTCCTATTAACACTAATGCGCCGAGTATCCATATCTGTTCACCCTTGTTGATTCAAATCATCCCCACTCCTAACGGCCAGCTTGTTTACCAGTTTACTGGTTCGGACGTATCCTAGATGGTAATTTTCTCTCCTCCGTGTATCATTAATGTCTTCAGTCTTGACACATGGCTAGGAGGGACATCTCAATAGAGCTTGTGTGCATTTTTATTGCTTTTATTATTTCTAATTTGTTTTACAGATCAAGTGATATTTATGCTGAATGAAATTGATCCTGAAAGCCCTATAGGCAAACGTGGTAATATTGTGAGGTTAGAAAGCAACAACCTCCTATTACTTGTCGTCATGAGAACCAAAATAGCCTCAGCGTGATCAAACTTTTAGAGGTCTAAATTAATTTTACATCACTTTCATTCATACTCCCACTCACCCATGCAGAGGAGGAAATTAGCTACCTGTATTTAATCTAATATGTTCCCACTGTAAGCGCTGGTGGACATGATAGACTTAATCAGTTCACGCTGAACCAAAAAGCTCACCAGACAGTGCATAGCCATGAACAATGTATTACGTTTTAAAGACAGGGTCTCTGAATTTTACTACCTACTGTATAATGGAGGCTTACTTTATTCTATAGCATACGTTACTCTCACAACACAAAGATACCTAACCATCTGATTTAGTTGTTCTGATTGCAACTGAGGCAAGATATGAATCAGAAATTGGCAACAAATTTACCACTGAAAGTTTATTGCATATAAATAGGGCTGCACGATGATCGCGATGTGTGCATGCGCGATAGTCACATCGCAGGACGTTGCGATGTTGACGCTAAAACGTTTTTGCTGCTTGATAGAAAAGTCAACTTTCACTGTTCTCTTTTTACATGATTGTTACCAGCCGACCCTTCCCCTTTAAGACAGGTGGCCATGTGACGTAACGTTAGTCCGACGGGGTTTGTAATGGGAAGTGAGGCTCTCCTGTGTGTAGAAAAGTACCTTAAGCGGCAGCTGCCACTGGCACAGTGATACACATACCTTTCCATGAGTAGTGAAGCTACAGTAGTCAGTGTTTTATATACACTGCAAAGACGAACTAAATCACCTGATTAATGCATTTATCACCGCAGAAAGCTGCTACAAGCCAGGCTAAAGCTAATATATAATAATATATATAATAATAATAATAAGCTAAATAGTTAGCCTAAAGAAACAAGGCGTCTATCCCAACTAACGTTATGGTTCGGAGCCGCGACGCTGGAAACTAACACTAATCTGCAACAGCAGTCTGTGTCTGATATAATGTAATTTACACTGATTTAAGTGCTCTTGGATACACAGTTTGTTGCAAGTGTGTGACATGCAGGCTCTGGATGCACAGCAAACCAACAATCACAATCAATGTTGATCAATTAATCAAACAACCAAAGCAGGCCCTGCTGGTCGACCACAACCTGAAATTCATCCTTTTTTTTTTTTTTTAAACATTATTTTTTTGGCTTTTCCCCTTTAATTTGAGAGGACAGCTAGAAAGGGAGAGAGAGGGGGAAGACATGCAGGAAATCGTCACAGGTCGGATTCAAACCCTGGACCTCTGCGTCGAGGCATAAACCTCTCAGTATATGTGCGCCTGCTCTACCACTGATCCAACCCGGCCAACTTTTCCTTTTTATTTTCTATGTAGATGCACTCCCCTACAAAATCACCCCAGTAGTTGAGAATGATTTAGTATTTCTAAATAGCGCTAATTATGTCATCTTTTTTTCATATTGCAATATATATCACAGGAAAAAAAAATATATCGCAATGTCATTATTTTCCAATATCGTGCAGTCCTACATATAACTTCAAACTTTGTTGTTGTTTGGGTTAGAAGCAAAATATTGTATTACATGTTAAACGAGCAGAATGAACAAGGTCAAAACTTTAACGGCTCTTATCAGCTACAGCAGGCCACTAGGCCTTAGGACAGGAAACATCCTCTTTTGAGAGAAGGGTGAAAGTGCTGACATTGTCACCAGTTGATGGGACTCTATCCAAGGGATAGGTGAAAACACTTGGGCACAGTGACATCAATTTTCAAGATGATTTAACTCCATGCTCCTGTGTTGGAGGAAAGAAACTTCAGACCCCTGATTTACCTCCGATGACAGCCACGCGGCCCCCGAAACAATGTTTCCAAGGCTACTAGCGAATGACGAGTGGTCACGTCTGTACAGCCGTCCCCATTGGTTTGATTTATGTGACCGGGATCCAATAAAAATGGCAATCAAATCAACCCAGCCACTTTACAGGTAGAGGGCTGTCTGATTGAGTTGTCGAAGGCATGGCTGAGGCTCAGAATGATTATGCCAGGAAACGGAGAGGGGTCCATCTCTCCGCACCCAACAAGGACACCATACATCTCCCCATGCAGCTTTCCTACTCCACTGTGAAATGTATCCAAAATAACTGCACACCTACTGCTTGCCTGCCTCCCCTCTCTGAAGGTTATTTGTCGTCTGAAGGACTCTCCCTGTCAGAGTATGATAAATACCATGTACACAGACAAGAGCAGCGTCAGGTCCAGGATTAGCCGGAAAACTCACTGATCTGTGAATAACCTAAAAAAGAGGAGCTGAAGATTAGCAATGATGCTTCTAAGAATGATCCATCAAACTCAACTACCTCAGTCACTCAAATGAATCATCTCACTTGATTCTTTAACTCAGGCGAAGTACGAGTGACTGCCGCGCTACCTGCAGGTCACAGAGATCATTTTGAGGATGTTTATTAAATCAGTGCTATCAATTTTCTTACTGATCATCTTTTATCTGTCCTGTCCTTGGGGATGAGTCAAGCACACAATGATGTTAAAGGTTGCGGTATTCAACTTATGGCTTTTCCATTCGGCCTCCAAAGCTCCGCTGGTAATATTAAATTACGGCCATTGCCATAACGTACAAATTGATACCTGAAATATGCCCCATATTGAGAGGGCCTGTCACTAAAGTTAACTCACTTTTGTTAACAGAGCTACTGTACAAAGTAGAACAAAAAAATTAACTATTTGCCTTGGCTTTGAACTAATGACAACTTAGGCAGGCCTGTTTACTGTGCATGAGGAAGCACACATTCAGGAAGTAAATTGGATCAAAGTACAAGCAGCTGCTTAAGTACTTACTCGCTTCGATAAGCAGAGTGAAATCACCATCATTGTTGCATTAGAGTGACTTGCTTCAGTCACCGCCAGGAAAGCAGACAGGAAGAGAAGAGGGGAGCTGATAGTGTACCAGCTCCATGTGTCATAAAGGAGCTGCTGGCTAACAGCCAGCCTGAAAAGGAACAATTGAACATCACTGTAGAAGCCTTTTTGTGTTGGAAACACAATCACCTTGTTAGAGAATAGAATGCATTGTACAACAGGTACAAACACATCCTCTGGAATGATAGTCAGGCACATGCAGTTTAACCAAATCAGTCCACACATTTCAAGACATACATTTATGAGAAAGGTTTTGTTTAGTTTTTTTTTCTTTGGCTGTAATAGTTCAATATTATTTAATAGAAAAGTAGGCTATCACAAAAGTCTACAGGATACAAATTTAAAACAAAACATGGAATAAGCCTGTCAGTTATGATAAGCAAACTAGCAAGCGATAACACATATAGGAACCTGTGGCCCTTTCAATATTTTCTTTTTAAGGGTCGAGGCACAGAGTGAAAACAGATTCTCTGATCCAAAGTTCAGTTCAGTGTTTCCACTGAACTCTGAAGACCTTTCCTCTCCAGCAACGAGGACACAAGGAAAGTTCAAGGATTGAGCAAGTCAGTTGGACTAACATGCCACATAACAGGAAATAGCCATTCATTGATTTTGTGTGTGTCCAGAAAGATCAATTTTATTCTTCCTTTGTTTTCAGACTACAATACACTAAAGCTCCTGCAGCAGCAGGATGTGTTTCGTACAAGCATGGTCCAAATGAAGCTATAAATCAAGTGTTGGAGCAGAAACACATAATGTCATCCCCCATAGACCATGTACTGTACAGTACCGCACCTCAAACTGCTCCATTCTGCTTTCTTTCTGTCTGCACAAACAGACCTGCGACTTCAGACAATCTAATTAACATGACTGTCAAAATATGAAAACAAGGACTATTGAAAACTGCTCAGAAAACGTAGCTTGATGCACAATATTTTCTTTGGATATGTTGAATACATGTAGGCTTGTTCTTATCCTAAACTCTTCATTGAGACGTTATAGTCATGGTCTGATTATATTGTATTGCATTCACTTCTTTATAACTGTTATCTAGTTCAACATCATTCTGTTGTTATGCAGTTTGCTGATTAAGTGTGTGTGTGTGTGTGTGTGTTTGTGCACACGCGCACATATGCGTGTGTGCATAAACTGACACTTCTTTAATTGTATTGCACTTGTGCTATCTGGTGCTGGAGTTAACTCGTAAAAGTGAAGTCTCAAGCAGATTCCCAGCGTCTGCCTATTTAAGATTCATAGAAAAGACCATCCACCCCAATCAATATCTACTTGAGATTTAAGTTGCATTATGTGTCCCCTTCACAGGCATGATTTAAAACATCAGCACAAAGTATTCTTAATTTTATTGCCTGCCGTAAATTAAAATTAATGATGCTGACATCCACAATTAACAATGAAAAATGCAGATTCTTATAATTACTTTAGCAGTAATATTGTTTTCAGCCCAGGCTCAAGGTGCTCCTCATATGCTCCTCAACATTCAGTAAAACACAAAAAGACAGCTTCATTACATTTTATTTGCTATAGGAAACAAAAAAAGGGTCTAACAAAAATCCACAGCTCATCTGGGAATATCTCGCCATGCATAATTAAGCAAATTTGATTGGAATTAAGCATGACTTCTTTTGGTTGGGTTTTAATGAATGCAAATCAGGCATCTACATCCCTAAGATTAATTTCAGCCAATTAAAAAACAAAGCTTGTTGGAAAGTGTAAAAGTGTTCAAAGCAGGGCAGCAAAGCAGTTGCTCTCTCCCTCTTCCATTCCCTCTCTCTCCTCATCTCATCTTCATAACTTACACTCAGGAGAATCTCCCCCCCCCCAACTTTGATCATTAGCAGTTACAGGCAAACAGTATGAATTCAAATGTGGCAGAAATGCACTGCCAAGATCCTTATGCCTTTTTAATCTGAAAGTTTGACCCCTTAATAGTTTCTTTAAACAATTATTGTTTCAGTACTTCTGTGTTAACACTGTTAGCAGATGCATTTGTCAGAAAGTATACCAAAGTATCCTCAAATTTTGATACAATGTGCTAATTTCTTGCTTGTGATGCAAAGGTAAACTTTAGAGCATAACATATATCATTGTTCTGGCTTTTGATGGGACAAAATATGACAATTATTCTGCATTAGTTTGCCCACAATAATGTTGGCATAACCTGAAATCAACCTTTATCAGTGTTCAAGAACATTCAATCCATCTGACTTAAGCACTCAGGAGATCTCATCGTGGTATTTTCCATGTGAAGGCACCATTGCACACCGGACCAGTGACAAATAACGCAGCTCACACCAATAACAAATGCCAGTGTCAGGCAGTATGTATGGCTTACGTAGGTGTTTGTCTCATTATGACAGCCTTACATTATCCTTCATCTGAAATGTTATGCTGTTTTTGTACAACAGCACTGAGTAAATCCTGATTATTTGGAGAGTCTGACGCCAACACTAATGATTGAGGGCAAGCAGGCACCTTCGGGCTAATGCTAATCTGCCTGCACATTGCTCGGAGAACACCGTGTACATTGATTTGATCTCTCACATCAAAAGACAAACAGTGGTGCAAGTCAGCACATCCCCAGTCAATGTCATTCCTTGAAGTGATTCCCCCACACGTGCATTTTCATGGGCCTGGGGAGGGAGGGAGGGAGGGAGGGAATGGAGAATTAGGTGATCGGATCTATTGGCATTTCTTTAAAGGAGATTCATGGTGGGAGGACACAGGAAAAGTGAGGAAAAGTGGTTCACTAGCCAGAGCCAGTTCTGAGAAGCTTGCTGTGTTTAGATTGCATTTATCCCTCTGTCTCTACCTGTTACAGAGCTTTCATTAATGTTGTCTTTTAACATCAAGTCTCCTGCAGAGTGGGGAATAAGTGGAAAGTTCTCAGAACTCTACCGAAAGTTCAAAGCGCCACAAGAAACCCTTTATGTGTTCCCTTAATCATTCAAAAGCCCATCCTAGTATGCCACTTGCGTAGCTCCTCCATATGACGAGAAGAATTAATATTTGGCCTCTGATGCATTCTTTTTGAAAGAATAAAGGAATGTGAAGGAAAAGCATTATCTATTCAAGGAGCGCAGGGAATACCCTGACTGTGTCTCAGTTCTGTTGTAGCTGCTGCGTCTCATTTTGTCTGTAGCAGATCACAGGGCTGCAGACTGGTACGTTTCTGAGGGAGAATGGAGAGTGGGAAATTGTACTATTTTATTAGAACCCTGTGGGAGAGTTTTGTAGAGGCAAGCATGCCATTGAGCCTATTTGCATCATGCTAGCAGTGAATAGATATGATAATATTGTAATACTTTGGAATCACTCCCACAAAAGTGGTTTATATGATGATTTTTATGTGGTGAGAGCCTCTGGCAGAAACCCTCATGATATCAGAGAGACAAGTTCACATCGCCATTTTATATTCATTCATTTTTACCTAAAACATTTTAGATCCACAGCTTTTCAGACTACAGTTTATCTTGTCAAATCCTTGTCAAAATACAAGCCAGAATAATTATTATTTCAGGACTGTTCTCTATCATTTGTTCTATTCCGCTTCTTAGTATTTTTGTCTGTTACTTCCTCCCCTGTGTTAATGCATTAACTCTGATGCCTTAGGCTTTTCATTTCATTCAGTAAAGCCTCATTGCTATAGAGTTGGTGCTATGCTTACTTTATGCACCAAAGACCACACATTCAAGTTCACTAGAGCAGACCTACACGCCTTTTGAAGCATTTGGACAGCATTATTATAAAAGTACAGTGTTTGTACATTTGTAACTGCAATTGCGACTCAGCCATCAGTGCAACATGTGCTATTCTAAGTTTCCTGAATGTGTGTACCCTTTATTTTCACACATAATAACACAACAGAGATTATTATTCAGGGGGTAAAACCAATGAAAGGCTATTCAGTGCATTTGTTTCAGACTGCCATACTAAAAACTGAAAACTGGAGTAATTTGCACAAAGCCGTTAAACATTCTATGCATCCAGTGGCTTTTAAAAGCATTTTAATTAATTTTCATTAAATTGCATTGAATTATTTAAAAAGAGGGGACTGTGGAAAAGCGTCTGTCTGCTAGGTGTAGGGCTAAATTGTTGGAGTGAGGAGATGTTACTGGGAGATGGGAAGCCCAAGGGACAAGCAGGAGGACAATGCTGTCTCTTGGGAGAATTTTATGCTGCTGAAGTGAATTTGAATACATAAAGGAGAAGTTGGGTAATAAGCAAAGGGGGGTACAACATAGCCTGTGTTCTCCTGGTCCCTTGTGTGGCAAAAGAGGCAGATTCCCCTACGTTTTTTTCCCATTCTGGCCCTATTCTCAATGACTAATTTTGCATTTTAAGGTCTGCAATTGTGCCACTTTGTACATTAGCTCAATAATTGCTTATTTTACCTCCGCACATCACACTTTTCAAGAGTCAAATGTGTTGCTCTTCAATGGTAGTTAATCTATTTCTAATGAAAGTATCCATAACCGCTTTAGAAATATGTTACAGATACATTGCATTGCAGTAAAAGTGTTGAACAGATGTATTGCTTCCTCTAAAGAAGTCACATGGCTCCACCTAGTTAGTTAATTGTTCTGCCTCTCTGTCAGCTAGATGGCTCAAAACCTCAACAAGTGAAGGATTTGATTCTGGTAGTTATCTGGATCCAGGATTTCCTGATACAAGTCTGTCCTATGTTAGCTGTAAAACTACCTGATCTCAAACCTTGTTTATGTCATAAAATAATTAAAAAAAAATTGAATGAAAGCATGGAAAGAGGTTTGCACTGTCCATGCGCCTCATAGTTGTATTTATGCTCTGATTGTGTATAAACTGAACAGGGATGTTTTCTGTGATTACTTAATTCACTTAAAAACATGCAGCGCAACATTACATAAAACATAAAAACAAAACAAAAAAAGAAAGCAACATATTCGTATCAGCACATTTTCCTGCTCAGGCAGGCAACGCCCCACACATTCTCCCTTCTTAGTTTTCCTGTTTGGTCTGCACTCTTTACTTTGTCCCTTATCTAAGCATCATTCATTCCTCATCGGTGATCCTGCACTTGGCTGTGGTCTGCGTGGCTTGGCACCCTCCCATTCCTCCTCTACCCCACTAAAGACACTGCTCTGCACTGTTCTTTGTCTTCAACTTAAAGCAGAGGGGTCGGGGTGTGTGAGGGCATTACTTGTTAATATGCAGCAGCCTCACCTGTTTGCATTACACCTTGCCATAATGTCTTTCGGCATCCTGATCCTTGCTGTATTCAGCTTATAGTACAATTACGACATCAACAATGCAGTATTTAAAAGTAAAATCTTATGTTAAGTTGAGATTATATGTAAAGTGTTTTTCTAAACAATACCTGTTTTGGTCTTTTTTTTTCCAAATTGTGTAACCAAAAGTGTTTCTCAAGGAGCAGTCCATGGGTCCCAATTGGCCCTTGTTGAGCCAGATCTAAAGGTATCCCAAGGTAAATGGGGAAATTATTTTCCTTCATATTTGTATCATAAACTATACATTATACAGTCAAAGCATCCTTAAGAACGACTTTCAAACTTTGGCCGGTAATAACATGAGAAATACAATTTAAACTAATACTATATCATTAACAGAGGTCTTTCCTTCGTACATCAAAATCTTGTAAATTAAAGGCGTAAAGCATCCATTTCAGGGTCCATGACCTGAAACCATCCGTGAAACATGCAGAGGCATGTTGCAGTATCACAGTAAGCATGAACTAGATTGCAGCTGATGTGTTCTGTGTTCCTGTAGAGGTCACTGTTGTGTGGTGCCTCTGTGTCAGATTGGGATACCATCAGCAGCCATAATGCCTTCCGTAATGAAGTCTGCAGCAAGTACTGTGACATTGAAATAGACTCAGAGAATGTGAGCAAGAGCATAATTACAAAGTTAATTTTGTTTGCAAAGCCATAATGTCTAGTACAAACAACGTTTTAAAAGGGAAAAGTTTGTTGGTGCTTAATCTGTACAATGATGAACAGTAATTATTTTTTTGTGCCAGTGTTAATCATGCTGTACCAGTAGTAAGTTAATTCGGACCAAATAAAGAATCTTATGTATGTGTCTGAAGGCATCTTAGAATTGTAGGATTAATTCCTCTCTAGAAGAAAGACATTACGTTAATCACAAAATCCCCATATTTGTGTATCTGGGAGATGATTGTAGTGAGCGATTATGAGTGGGCTTTATTACCAAGAACACAAATTAGATACTATGAATGAGTTCATCCCAAGCATTTGTATGTGCCATTTAACTCCAAAATCCTTGTTTATTAAACTCCAATTGCACATATGAATCAAGTCTTTGGCATTAATCATGAACAACAAGGGCCCAGATGGTACAATCTTAGCCAAGCTTGAATTAATACGAAAGGTTGAATCGCTGCTGCATCGAGATCCTCTCAAGGACCTTTGAAGAATGACATGAATAATCATTGTTGTTGGATGCATAGTTTACTAAGTCAGCAGAGCATAGTAACCTACTGCAAACTGAGAAATATTATAGCACATGGTGCTGCCCTGCTAAGACTTTTTGATGTATTGCAGCGTGACTAATAAAATGAAGAATGACTTCTTGCCCTAACTCATAATATAAAATTTTAGTATCATATCATGCACCATAATATCAGTATCATACGGTGATTATGGTAACTAAACATAAACATGGACAATGTGACACACTGATAATGGTTACACACCATTGGTTCCTTCCATTGTTACAGCCCGTTGATGCTGTTAATGGTTGGCAGCTTCTCTTTAGCTAGGCTCACATAACAGTTTAGTAATTTCAAATTTGTCTTTTGGTGTTCATGTTAATGACCCAAATGAACCGATATACTGGATTGGTATCAGTGCTGATACTGACCTTAACTAACAGGGTTTTGCCAGATAACTTAACCTATAATAGCTAAGTGTAGTTACAGCTTCGTGTTACCTTACGTGTAGAAGAATATTCCCAGGCCTTATTAGTTCCACACAGTCAGAAATATATATTTTGAACTGAAAATTAAAACAAAACATTGGTATAGGATTAGAGTTAATACCTTGATTAGTATCAGTAACAAGATGGCTTTCACTAATTAATAGATAACTAATATAACAAATTAATGTCTGAAAATGCAGTCAACAAAAGGTCAACCTGACATTGATTACTATTTTCAACCGTAATCACTGTAATATAGTATTTTTTATATCATATATGTACCATTAATAATTCCATGTGTCTTATATCAGTAGCATACAGTAAGAAGGAAGGGTAAAGGGAGGGGAAGAAGAAACAGTATTCAAAAGAATGGAGCTAACAAACAAGGGTCAAATGGCAAAACAGGTGTGTATACCACTTTAGTGCAACTAAATGACACTTGGCCATGTACAAAGCTGTGTAGGATTACAACTTATTACATGAATGTGGTGTCACTGTCTTCTGTTCTCAGTTCACAGTCCTCATCCACTTTGCTTTGGCCTCACACCTAATGTATTCCAGCTTTGCTGATCTCCTGATTCCAAAGGACATTGCATCTCATTTCTTGTCACTTGTCTCCTAAATTCCTAAAGGTACAATTAGCATTTTGTTTGACGAAATGTTGAAAGGTTCATAGATTGATATTTGCAAAAATGTAGCAGGGTGTTTTTTTTTCCCAAATGCAAATTCTGACATTTATTAACTTTTATTACAGAGACTCTGTTTATGGATTGTAAAGCTCTGCATAGATTTAATGGGAATAAAGTAAAATTGTACTGTTTAAACACAATCAGTGTGGCAAACCAGCAAGTGTGTAATTTAGTGTTGTGTGGCAATGAAATGTTTTACGGGCCTTGATTTATGTCCTGTGCATGGCATTTCTAATGAGAGAGACCAACATTGCAGTGCGCCTGTGTTCCAGGAAACTACATTTACAGCAGATCTTTTTTCTCAAGAGTGTTTTTCCCCTGTGAAATAATGTCAGCACTTTCCCACCTTCAAAGTCCTTTTGTTTCCAGATCTATTAACAATTCTAATTGTACAGGAACACTTGTTAAGTAAGGCTGGTAAATAAAGCAGGAAACGCATTATTTCCTTTTAGTGCAGATTAAAGGTACAGCTATGCTGGGTTGAAACACATTAATGAGGTTTTAAATAAAAATGCTGGCAGGGAATTTACACCGCTGACTGGTTTAACTGCAGTAAGCAGTTGATTTTCCTTGATGTTAAAGGGGAACATTATTTCACTCACTAATGAAAAATACATCTTTCCACCCTCCTATCTGTTAATTAACATGTTTGTGTTAAGGGATTTTCAAAAAGGAATACAATCGCTTTCAATCTGATTAAAGTAAGTGATACATAATAGGGAGGTTGTTTTTCTTCGGTCCTTCTGTTAATTGAATAGCTTTGTATGACTTGGAATGTTATTCCTAGCCACAACAGTTTGCCTGGACCTAGCTGCTCGGGATGCCCCTATCTTAATTACGGATCATTTTCCAAATGTGGTTCAATTTCCTCAGCAGGACAGTTTCTGTTAACTGCTATTTTTAAGGCCAATAACAACGTCAAAGCTAGGGATGATTAAAGCAATTAAAGTTTCCCTTTGTTTTCTAAGCACAGCGAGATAGGGCTGCCTGTTTGTACAGCATTTATTAAACATTTACTAAATGGAATTGAATCTGTCATCGATGAAGTTTTTCGAGACTATTACCTTTTAGCATGGCAAACACTGTTTCACTCAGCTAACGTCTCACAGCTTATGGCTGTGATTAGCCATCTGATTTCATCAAGCCAAACTAAAATCCTCCAGCAGAGAGAGAGAGAGAGAGAGAGAGAGAGAGAGAGAGAGAGAGAGAGAGAGAGAGAGAGAGAGAGAGAGAGAGAGAGAGAGAGACAGAGACAGAGACAGAGAGACAGAGGGAGAGGTTTAAATATAATTTCACCATCGGAATTTCTCAATTAGCATACCACATTTTCTCCATTAGATAAACTGCCTTTAGAGAGCTGGCTGGTTTAATCTGTTTAATGTCCGTGTAAACTATAATCTCCTGATTCTAAAAAGAAATCCCCTAAGGACATAATTCGCATACACTCTTCATAAGACAGTTTTTGAAAGACATGATCGAGTGCAGCTTTTAAAGAGGGATTGAACGGTGATGGGTTGTTATGCCTATCATGCTTTCTTTTCTGTGGCACATGGATTGCGCAAGTTGTGCTTTCACTTGCTGGAGTTTAGCTAATCATTAGTAATTACGCTTTTACAAGCTTGTCCTTGCTTGACTATCACTAGAGCATACAGTATGGACGCATTTCCGATTGTTCCAATAGTATACAGGTTTATGTGGGTGCTCAGTCTTCCGTTTAGTAATTCTACGAGTGTCATGGCAACAGCCTGTTGTCTCTGAAGTCATATGGTACATGAAGTCACTTCTCTTGAAAGAGGGCAGTTGCCGTTTTCTGAAAGATAATTTAGAAGAGAAATCACCACCGACCGGATACGTGAATCAAACTTTGAGCTCAGATTGAACCAGAAGTGTTAGCAGTGTGTACATGTGCATGACTGCCAATCATAGCAGCGCTGAGCTGTTAGTGTATATAGATATAGAAATCAGGATTTGTTGTTATTCTATTGAACGATGAGCAGAGAGAAATCAGAGTGTTTACATGCATATCATTGCCTTCCATCATACACTGCAGGCTGTATGAATTAGGGCCTGCAAACACAGTCTCATTCTCCTTGCATCACGCCAAGAGTCACTCCATTGATTACCCTTCCCCGCTCCCAGGAAATGGCTCATGCATCTCATGTACATTATAACAAATGTTCTCTTTGCATTACAATTGAATTGTGATTGTTATGTTCAATCAATGGGGAAAGGTCACGGGATCGCTCCTGCCAGCGCTTTAATGGAGAAGTCGATGAGGATTCATTTTAATCACTGCGGCTGTGGCAGAATGAGCACAACACTGAGAGACTGTCAATGGCCCGGTAATTACTGCTGTTTATACAGGTTTCTGCTTTAGCAATTTAGATATCCACAAATCTCTCTGTTTCTTGCACCCCAGTTATATTGGAAGCTGCGTGGCATCAAATGAAGTACTGTAGGATGTGGGCCGTGACTACTCTTAATTGTGGGTGAGGCTGGCTCTTTAAAAATGAAGTGAACTCCATTTGCTCCTCTTTTTAGCAGTCACATTACCAGAAAGCCGTTATTTTACATGCTTTGTGTGAAAGAGGATTCTATTAGCCCAGCTGAATCCTGAATGCCTGTGACAGTTCAGTTGTATCGAGAAGTGAAGATTGTGTTTGTACATCACCCATATTTACAGTGCATGTCTGTCTCGGTTAGTTCTACTGTAAGTGTGCAAATAGATATTGGTACTAAATGATCTTATTCTGTAATGGCATTGCTTTTGAAGGAAGTGTGATTGTATAAATAGCTACAGTTAATGTAGACTTGATTTCCCAGAACTCTCGCTAAATGTGGATTCTGTCTTCCTTTTCCGACTTTATTCTCTGTGTTCTTTGTTGTATGCTTCTCTTTGGTCACTTTTAATCAACGTGTGTTGTTTTGAATATGCTAAACATAAGGTCTTGACTTTGTACATAAAACTAGACTGTAAAAAGTAGTTGGCAAATTATGTATAAGCAACAACTTTGAACCAGAAATGCAATTTTGTGTAGGGCTGCAACTAAAGATTATTTTTATTATTGAGTAATCCACTGATTATTTTACTGATTAATCTGTATAAAATGTCAGAAGATTACACATGAAAAGTTCCCAGAGTCCAGGGTGGTGCTGTCAAATGCCTTGTGTTGTCCGACAAAACCCAAAGAGATTACATTTGCAGTGATATAACCCCCTCCCCCCACCCCCCCTCGATGGACTTAAATTATTAATTGATTAATCAAAATAGTTGCTGATTAATTTCCAATTGTTTCAGCTCCAATACAATATTATATATAGTTTGAATTGTGACTAAAACATGTAAGTTGTTCTGATCACAAGAATATGGAATCTGCCACTAAACACTCAATGGGTTAACATTATGCGAGAAGTACTATGCTGTTATTTGTAATTAGAAAGAAATTGATGTGGCCAGTGTAGAAAAATGATCACACGGCCTCTGCTATCAGCGTGCTCTCTGACATCTCCCCTAAACCCCAAGTGGCATGTTTGTGTTGGACGGTGTCTAAGGATAGATGGGGTCAAGGCAGTGTAACCTTGGAGAAACAAATATTCATGATCAATAAGTGCTTTATTCCAAGCATCTAAATGATTCTTATGTCTAAAGCTGCTCCCCCTTTCCTTCCCCATTTGCCCATGCGGAAAAGCAGTTTGAAGATTTATGCAGACTAGGTAAAAGGACATTTTAAAAGACTACACAGTATCACTGCTTTCAAATGTCATGTAATCATAGGTTAGGAGAGAGTGCTGGGCACAGAGAGCTAAGTGATGTTACAGATAATGAATTGCCTCTGAAATATAATACATCGTGAGTATGATTCTTTGTTCCAAGCTCTGTACACCAAGTCTGTTCAATTAAAGTTATTTATCTCTCTTGTTTTTTAAGTTCATCAATTATATTGTGATACACTTAATGTCCATAAGAGGATGATGTATGATTGGTCTAATTATTTCTTATTCACCATGCTTTCTAAAGCATATCAATTTTGTTAATACCATGTAATTAAAACACGTCAGTGCGCTACAAGTTGCTGGCTGTATTAATGACTATGAAAATTATTTTAATTAAATAGCCAATTATAGAAAAATCCTAACCATGAGAATTGACATTTAAATGAATTCAATTTAAATTGCTTTTCAACATTGTTTTATCAAAGCTTTATGGGGTGAATAAATTATTACATCAAACAATATACTGTGTCATTGATCATACACAAGTCTTGTCCCATATCCATACATTTTGAAACACTTTCCTGATGCCATACATCATACTGGGTGATTACATTTTGACATAGTCATTTGTTTACTGCAATCTCATCCACTTGTACTGTACTTCTGTGTACTTTTGGGAAAACTCTGTTAACTGTTTATGTTACTTAGTTGACCAAGTATTTAGTCATGCTGGAACTTCAATCACGGTACTAATTTCCAACTATTTTGCAAAGGACAATTTGACACTGCCACTACTTAGTCCAACTGTGCCTGAAGAAAATATTTGAGACATCTTTGTCACAAGTAAACCGTATCCCTTCAAGATAGGTTCCCATACAGTGGTGATTTTGCATTTGTGCTGAATTATATCAACAAAGTGTTTACAGACTTTATGTTATGTTACGCTGTGTTTTCATAACCGGGGTCAGACACATGCAGCCCACCCAGTCTGTTGAAAGGCCTTTGTATCTAAAACATCATACATATCCTGTGGTGCCTTTAATACCTATTAGGCTACTCAGGCTCATATATTTTTTTTCCTGCATAATGTTAATGAAAGTCATTTTTCAGACATTACAAGCACAATGAGTTGCAGTTAACCCATGCAAACAAGAGAAATAGTAGGCAAACTGTTGTGACATTCATTGTATATAATGAAATCTTAATATGGTGCATATTTAAGTGAAAGGTTAGCAACATAAAGGGCAAATGGA
Source organism: Gymnocephalus cernua (assembly GCA_023631565.1). NCBI lineage: Eukaryota > Metazoa > Chordata > Actinopteri > Perciformes > Percidae > Gymnocephalus > Gymnocephalus cernua. Next base: position 21,507,798 of record CM042434.1, read on the forward strand.
TTGCCTTGCAATGAATTTTAAGCAGCTATTGATTTTACACTACAAGCTACCTCTTTCCCTGAATGATAATTTTGAAATGGCACACTGCTTATCTTAAAGCTGATCTGACAAAACTGGACAACAAATACACAGAATATTAAGGCAAATGCAGACTGTGATAAGCAACACCCATTCCACCTAATGAGAATACATGGTAAGTGCTGATGTACTCTCCAATATTCAGCTAATACAAATACAAATTACATCTAAAAACACATAGAGAACTTTGATAAACATTGTGCAAAGCAAAAGTAGAACTAAGACTTACACTTTTGCATATGTATCTCGAGACCCAATGATGGTTGTTTGGAAATGTAATGTAATCTAATAAGCGCTACCAAATAGGGGAATGGAAGGTGAAAGCTGTCTGTTCACTTTAATCTCTGCAAAACTCCAAACAAGCTTTCTGAAAACCAGAGTTCAATAAATCCACTTATGGTTTTCTGCCATAAATTAAATAACACAAAAGTATTTTTACTGATCGCATCTAACATATCCAAGTCCTATTTTTTTGTATAGTGTGATCTATTAATGAATTGTCCAAGTTAGGATTATCCGACTGCATGTTTACATAGTTCACTGTCCTACACTAACAGTTTGATTTGTAAGAAAGGCAGGAAGAAACTTAGTGTAATTGATGATGTGCCACAGTGGTTGAATACATGTGTAAACTCTATGAGCTCATTGTTGTACATGGACTTGACCGACCTACCCCCATGATACAGGGCTGCACTTCCTCCCTCTCTGCCTTTAGCCTTCTTTCCTGTACTGTCAGAGATTGAGAGAAAGTTTGAGAGTTCACGTTCTAAGGTGGGTTAAGCTTGGTTCACTACTCGGCATCATAAAATAGTACAACCCTTGAACAAGCTGATGTTCTATCTGCAGGTTGTGCAGCATGTGTACAGTGGTTTAAGTTGACACTGCAATCCTGTGCAAGACACCTGAAAAGTAAACGTTTTATGCATGTCTGTTTAAATGTTAATTTTTTTTTTTTAGGTTTTAACTCAGCATTTGCCACTTTTAAATTGTTAAATGTAATGGTGTACAGTATGTACATTAGCCATCTGTATCTCCAGCTAATTTGAGTTCATTAACAATGTTAACACTGTTGCCATAGTTTGTTTGCCATTGTTTGACATGGTCACCTGCTCACCTGTAATTCTTACATTATAACGTAATAGTTATCGTGGGTATTGAACTTGAAATGGACAGTAAGTGGTAAACTAAAAATGAAGCAGTGCACATGTAGAATGATATAACTTTTACAATGCAGATTAGTGATAACAGTCACACTTGAATTAGTAACTTTACTTTTATATAAGGCAGTATACACTGTAATTTATATAGTGTTTTAGTTTGCATACAAAACGTCCATCTCAAAACAACAATTGCCTCATGTTGTGTCACGCTGTTACTTCATATGAAAAGCTACAGCCACTTTAACCGTGTAAATACAATAATCATAAAGGACTTATTAAACAAGACATATTTTCCTGTCCCACAGATAGTGTACTTTGAACTGTGACTCATATTGGCACGCCAAGTCAGAAAATATGACAAATATGTTATCAGAATTAAAGTTAAAAAAAAACAAAAAAAACATTGCAGTATTAATGCCTGGATGAAAGAAAAATGTAGGTTTGCATAATTCTTTTAAATAGTTGCAGGATGTAAGCAAACACAGTGCAAACGTTTTTTTCACAACATGTTGATGCTTATAGTGATCAACTGTTAATAAGGTCGCTGTGGTGCAGTGGGTTTGCATACTGTTGGATAGCAGGTGTAACCTGTGTGGCTGTTAATGTGCTGCGATAACCAGAAATAACTGTTAACTGAAATTTCAGGAATAACTTGTGAGTTCATGTTTCTTTTTACCACAGACACACACAAAAACAAAAAAAAAACATGCACATTTTCACGAATATGATCCGATATAACCGGATCTCTCTTGTATGGAATAAAGTATTTGAATAGACCTGAACCATTTTAGTGTAGCCCAAGCCCAGTTATCTGTTCTTCAAAGGCTCCCACTGTCCCCTAGCTCCTCCCTCTCTGTACCGTGTGACAACAACAACTCATCCACAGAGCGGAGCTGCACTTTTCAGCTCATTTTCCTCCTGTCATTCCTCCTCCTATCTTTGATCATTGTCCCGCCGCTCAGCCCCCCCAAAACCCTCACTCAGCACGCCTTTTTTCGGCAGCTCTTTTTACTTCCCAACTTGTCTGAGGAGCTAAACTCTCGTGGATTCTTTCATTTAGGGGTGTCTCGGCAGGCTGGGTTTTCTACTTTGAACTTCGGCTACTCTCTTCCCCTCCTGTAGGTGACCATGGCCATACCGGCTGCTCTGATCCCACCAACCGCTCTGGTCCCGCCGCCTCCGATCTCTACTCCCTCCGCGACGACGTCCCCGCCGTCGACAACTTCATCGCCATCTCCATCCCTGGCTCCCCCATCCGGACCCGGACAGAACCTGTTCAGATCAGAGCTCCTTACTACCGGCAGCCCGGGCATCCCGAACGCGGGTCTACCTCCCGGCAAACCCGTGTACTCAACCCCGTCGCCTGTTGAAAACATACCGCAAAACAACGAGTGCAAGATGGTCGAGTTGCGCGGTGCAAAAGTGGCCTCTTTCACCGTGGACGGAAGCGAGCTCATCTGCCTTCCTCAGGCTTTCGACCTGTTCCTGAAGCACCTGGTCGGCGGACTGCACACGGTCTACACCAAGCTGAAGCGGCTGGAGATCACGCCGGTGGTGTGCAATGTGGAGCAGGTCCGCATCCTCAGAGGGCTCGGCGCTATCCAACCTGGGGTGAACCGCTGTAAACTCATCTCTAGAAAAGACTTCGAGACTCTGTACAACGACTGCACTAATGCGAGGTTAGTGGAGAGCTCTGTGCGGCATTTTGGTTTAAATGTCTTTACGGACAGCCGTGCGTAAAGGCGCGGGATCAAGGAAGGGGGAGACATTTTTCCTTTAGCCTATAAACAAAACAAAAAAACAAGTGAAGTGATTAACTTATCATCCGAAGTTATAGTATGTGTGAATACGTGAGCGTGAGTTTCAAACTCCATCCAAGCAATGTGCTCTTACTTGTCTGTTAGACGGGAAGAAGCCAGCGCGCAACATCAGTGAAAAAGTTTAGTGAAAGTTTTTAACACGTGCAGGGCAAAGCTGTGCCATGATGGATAGCCTGTCTGCCTCAGAACAAATTAATCGATAATGTAGGCTACACAACGGCTGAGTTTCACAATGCTGTTGAATACACTTCAGGTGTAGAGCTGCCACTGCAAGACAATTTCAGAGATAAGACCCCGTTCATCTTTCATGAGCCTTATTTTACTGTGTATCCTCTTAATTTAAGGAAACCTTTAGCTAAACGTTATTTGTATTATGGCTCTGTAAGAAAACTAGGTTATGCCTCATTATGTTTCCTTGCCAAAGGGGCAATACTATTTCAATTATGATAACTTAGATTTTTAGAAAAACCCAGAAACAAAAACCCAGATTAACAAAATTATATGAATATTTTTTGTATTAATTATTTTTTCAGTATTGACAGCCAGTAGAGTTTTTTTTAAGGAGGTTACAAGGAAATGAATGTATAGTAAGTGAGGTAAACCACACAAGTGGCAATTAATGCATTAACCCATATTGCCAAATCAAATAATTTAAGCGTTATATGTTTTAATATGGAGTGATTTAGGTGACGATCAATATTTGATTAAAAGCCATTTTTACTGTCCTGTTGCTCCTAGCTTTGATGTATCGCTCAGTCTCACAGGATGGTTCAGCCTGGTCAAATTTACCATCTTACCTGTCACTATGATTGATTCCATATTGATCTGCTACCCAGAAACGAGCTGGAAATGCAAATATGATGGAAAGGCTCACATCAGTGGGGAATAGCAATAAACACTTTGAGTCACTTGGTTATCTCAGAGTAAAAGCATGCAGTCTTTTGGAGAATTAAAGTGTGCAATCAGACTTAATTATGACTTTTAGATACATGCTTAGTATGAAAACACACACATGCATACACTGTGAAAACAGACCATTTTTTGTACCATTTTGTGCCATTAAGATCCATACAGTACGTTTGATGAGATTGAATACATTTTGACCCTCAAAGCACTGCTGTATCTGCAAAGTGCACTATTAGGCCTGGTCACAAAATGCAAAATCAAATAACTCACACAACATTTTGAAGTAGACAGAGGGATATTATTACAGTGAAACATTTTTTTTAATTCTAAAGCTTTTCTCTCATGTAGTTCATTTACTTATATTTTTAGTAGCCTACATCGTTTCCTATCAACACAGTTCCTCTTCTCTTTATGCTTGCTTCGAAACAGTCAGCCTCACATACCTGCCTACTATATTTGGAGCTTTTAATGTGCTTCAGCTTCATATTTTCATGCCTGTTGTAATCGTCTCAACAACTCACCTGTGCTAAGGCATCATTTACATAAAGCATCAAGGGAGTAGAACACCCCCCTTTCCCTCACCCCCTCTTTATAGAGAAAAACATACCGTGCGGTGATCCTATCCTCAAGCCTGGCGTGGGGCTTCAGGTGACAAAGTATGTGGTTGAACTCTCCGGGTTGTCAATGGGGGGATGGCCAGCAATGGGGTTAAAGGATAATGCAGTGCCTCGCGTCGCTTTAATGACGCTAAAGTGGTGGGCTATTACGGGCACATGGACAGGACTGTAATTGTCTCTGAAAGCAGCCAGGTACTCCCGGTGCTGGGCTGAAATCAATCACTCAGACCCGGCCTGCCCGCCTGCCTGCCCCATTTGGAGAATTACATCATGGAACAGTGAGGCATCCGCTGGATAAAAGGCTTCTGTTACTTAGAAAGAGTTGATTTTATTTGCAGGGATGTGTGCTTTACACCGTCTGTCATTGAATTGCTGCTGATAAAATGATCAGTCTGAGTAAACAGGACACAGGTTGCCCTGTAGGTGAAAACGAGTTTCTTCTCCAAAGTCGATGTTCCGTTTTGCACCGACTTGCTGTCAGTTACAAAGTATCTGAGTTCACTGGTTAACCCACTCAGGTTACACAACAGCCTGCTGCCTGAGATAGTTTAGCTTTTCATCTCGTCCTTTTACCACAATGTCACTACTCTTATTATACACTGGCAGAGTGGTAACAATGAAGTGAATAATACTCCTGTACAATGGGTCTTACTATTTCACATGCTGTTTTTTTCCCTCCCACGGTCTATTGTGTTAAAACAACACTACTCTCATTTTGCACACAGTGTGAATGTGAATAGCATCACAGAGCACCGCTGCATCCCGCTGTTTTAGTTTTGATGTGGACACAAACAAACTCCAACCAAATTGTTCCCTACTATGCTTATTTTAGCATAACACTTTTTGAACATATTAAAATGGAAAACTTGTTTTTCAGCGATGCAGTGTAGGATTTTTTTATTTATTCTGGTGATGAATTGAGGTGAAGAAAAACATGGAATTGATAATGGAACATTTCATTCACACACTTTTACAGTGAGTGTTTGAACTATGTGTACTTTGCCTAATAAGCGACACAGTGTTTTAGTAATTATTGTTCGTCTTTATAGATAGTAGGAATATGGTCATTCTTGACCCCTTCATTTTCTTAAGGACTCTTGTGCCAGATTAGCAGTGTTCGCTCTCGCTCCCAGACTGATCCAGGTTCAGTAATCTCCCCTACATTATGACTCTGGCCCTCCAGGAGTCCTGTGTTCCAGCTACTTGTTTTCCTTTTCATTTTCCCTGTGGTGGGATGGAAAAGGTTCTTATTGCTGTGTGACACTTGAACTCTCTGAAAGGTTATTATAACACAGGGGGCGGTGCAGAGATATCGCATATCTCTCATTGGTCTGCTTTTGTGGGGGCAGGCTATCCGATGCTGGGGCGCAGAAATTCAGCAGTTAATTGACAATCATTGTCTACCCTTGAAGGTTAACCACACGCCCCAGACAATGTCCCACCACTGGGAATGGGACGGCTTTTCACTTACATGCCCTTCTTAAATAGATTTTCCCCGGCTCGTTTCAGTCAAGCAGATCTCTGAAATGTTACGAGTGACAGGTCACAGTGGAATGACTTCCTTTTTTAACAGATGCATTTAATTGATACAGACATGACAGAAAGTGTTATGAGAGCTATCACCTCTCTTGTTCCTATTTCAAGAGTGTTTATGCCTAAACACACATATTTGCAAATGACGGTAATTGTTTTGTTTAGCGCTCAGTGTGAGCTGCCACTGAGGGTGCCAGCTTGTCTCTCTCCCTCCTCTCCTCTGCTGAGCTCTCTTATAATATATTTGTTTTCTACAAGGCACGGATGTGTTTACAGGTACTCAGGGGAGATTTCTGGATTCCATTCAAATCATTTCCAGTCAGAGTGGGTGCTAAGATACCCGTCACCCAGCAACCACATCCAAGAGGGAGCTTGGGCGATAATAACTTCAAAAACAGAGTGACAGATGCCTGATTAGAGAGAGGGAGAGATAGAGAGAGAAAATGGTATACAAAGCTGTTTAAATCCCAATCTATTCAAGTACTTTCTTGTCAAATTGGCCCTCATATTTGTGTTGTTTCCTTATTGAAGAAAAAAAAAAAAGCTTTTTTTTTTTAATCCTTCAGTGGGGTTCTGCTAAATTTGATTAGGTACAGTACATGTGCTCAAGTCAACTGTGCAGTTGGCAGATGGCGGCAAGGTATTTTCTTTTGCAAACAAATAGTCTCCTTAAAAATCAGAATCGCTTTATTGACTTTACATTTATTCAGCTGGAACAAGTGCAAATTAAAACACTTTTTTAGAAAAATCCACAGACTAGCTCAGTTAACAAAAGTAATTTTCTTCATTTCTTTCCTTTTTTTTTTTTTTTTTTTTTTTTTTTATAGCTTGCAATGCAGCTCAGCCAAGACTGTTGAAACCCTAGATTTCACTTGTTAAAGAGGCTTTGTTTGACACTGTCTAATGGCATTTGTGGATTTAGAGGCTATTTGCATGGCAAAGAGGCCTGTATTGTTAATTTGCCTGTTGGATGCATTAGTTGCCCAAGCTCCTATCTTATTTGCATGCCTTTACTCGATCGGCAACAGCAATTGAATTACCAATTAATTCCTCTACCAAATGAAATGGTTTGAAATCACACACCGACATCAGGTCTTTCCACGTTAATCAGCATATTAAAATGACCTATTTTTATTATGCTCAACAACCATAAAGGGGTATTAGCTTTGCTTTGTATAGACAACAGACTTAAGCTGTTTAAAATCTATCTGTCAATATGCCTTATCTAGCATATTAAACTAGATTTGTTAACAGTAATTTTACCTGATGATTTTACACTTGAGACTGATTGCCTGACATGCCAGCAATAGATTTTGGTCACTCTGATTTCCGTTCTCCTCTGTCCCCAGTCAGTGCTCCCTTGCTTGTCTTTACTCACGGGCTCCTTCACATTACAGCACATTTAGGGAGCATGGCGGAAGTCACTGACGCTCGTACCAGGATGTTAAATGCTACTGACAGAAGTTAGAGGGAGCAGATGAGATTTTCTGATTGGAGAAGGAATGCAGGCCTTTGCCTGGCTATGTCTAATATGGTCACATAGAGAAATTGATTTTCCTCAGAAATTAATTAATTTTTCATATAGCCCAAAGCTGGAGTTTAAAAAAAGAGTGCACACTTGCTGGTTTCCTATTTCCCCCCCTTTTTTTTTTTAAAGAATTATTGCCTAATCATATTAATACTTTTGCCCCAAGGATGAAAAGATAATTGTACAAATGCATTTGGAAATATGTATCACTGAGTATTTATGATTAAATTATGCAAATAACTCCGCTCCCATCCTTCGTGGGCCCAGATTGTCTAATTAGGATTGATATGGCGCATAGATGTTGGGGAATCTGAATACAAGCATGTCCAAAGAGCAGAAAATTGAAAATGACAAGGCTGGAATCCTTAAAAAGTGTGTAGTTTTTTTTTTCCCCCTCTCTGTCTAATTCAGCGTAGCTGTATCAGGAGTTAATTTTCCCCGGCTTCATTTCTCGTCTGAGCTGACAGGAAAAGGAATCCATCAGGGAAGCAATCTCAGATGGGATTCCACAAATTTCCTCCACTTGTTTTTTCTCCCCCTCTTCATTTTCGTGGAGGCTATCAGGGATGAATCTTCTCCTGAGTAAACATGCACATGTTATTCCTCCAGTGTCAATGTTTTTGGAGCTCTCTACTCAATACAAAGGACTCCTCCTAATAATTGAAGTATATTAAGAAAGGAATGTCATCTAACAAAAAGCCCTTTGTACTTTTGGAATTTCAGTGAAGTAATTCATTTCATATTATGATAGCACAACCCTTTTTCTTATGTTACTGAAAGTTAGGACATGTAGGATATGTAGATGCACCTTCCTTTATACAAAGAAAATATTTTTTACTTTTAACTAAAATTACATCTTGTGTCAAGTTTAATATAACAATTTTAGGAGTTAGCTATTTTATGTTTATGGCAAGTGACTGCAGAGTTGATGCATGCAAAAACTCAGTTTTTGTTTTAAATTCAAAACTTTAATACCCAAATAATCAAATAAATAATAAAATATACCAATATGTTTTTCAAAATGCCTAAAATACTGTATACTCTGTGTACTCTCTATATATATAGATATATATATACATACATATCCATTTTTTTTAAAGATAATTTTAGGCCTTTATTTGTATAGGACAGCTGAGACTTGAAAGGGCAGAGAGAGGGGGGGATGACATGCAGCAAAGGGCCGTAGGTCAGAGTCGAACCCGCGGCCGCTGCGTCGAGGAGTAAACCTCTAGATATGGGCGCCCGCTCTACCAGGTGAGCTACCCAGGCGCCCAGTATATTCCTATTTAATAAACCACACACACCTACATGTGTCCACTAGCACAGATTATAGAAAACAGTGAAATATCTTACTACGGTTATGCAGATGACACACAGATTTATATAACAACATTATCCAGTGACTATGGTCCCGTACAAGCAATGAGTATGAGCAATGAGCATTCAACAAAGGTAAAAAGTTGATCAGAGAGCTGCAGCTGATTCAGAACCCTGATCAGTCCAGTCCTCAGATCTTTACATTGGCTTCCTGTTTGTCAACCAGTTGATTTTAAAATGCTACTGGTGGTTTATAAAGCACTGAGTGGTTTAGGGCCAAAATATGTTTATGACCTGCTGCTCCCGTAAGAACCATTCAGAGCTCTCAGATTGTCTGGGGACAGGTCTTACTTACTGTCCCCAGAATCACAACTAAACATGGAGATGCAGCGTTCAGTTTTTGTGCGCCACATTTGTGGAACTCCCAGAAAACTTGAGATCTGCTCAACTCTCACTTCTTTTAAATCAAGGTTTAAAGCTGTAGTGGGTGGTTTCTGTCGCCCCCATGAGGAATTCTAAGTAATGAAAACAAAGCTGTCGGCGCGTCCACATGATACAAGCCTTCCGTGATCGCGCACTATGATACTATTTATTTATGTCTTGCACTGTGATTTTTACTCTACTGTTTGATTTGTCGTACTGTGTTTTATCTTATTTTTATCTCTTATTTTTTCTTTTACTCTTTTCAAATTCTATTAATGTGTCTTTTTATATTGCCTTTTATATCTTTTCTAAAGCCTTTCGGCCTTATGTAAAGCACTTTGAATTGCCTTGACAGACAGACACACACACTGCATGTTGACACTAGTTTGAGCGAACGGTTACATGTAGTTTAACAACAGCCATGTTCCTTGCTGGGCTCAGTGGTACATCACAGAGAAGAAATCAGGGAGAAATGACATCGGCTTCCACTCTCTCTTCTTCTGTTGTTAGCTTCAGATGAACGGCGCAGCACAGGAACGGCTCCTGTGCCTCCAACAGTATCTATTAAAGGGCTGATTGTTATCTAATCTTTACCTGGCGCTAGCTGGAAAAGCCCTGAAGCTAATGACACTTGAGACTAGCAGCACATTCTATGGTGGTTCAAAGCATCTGCTCAGTCAATACCTTCTGATGAAAAACTAAGAAAACGGCCCCACAGCTATTTACGTGAAATTTGAATTCACTTAGACACCAGAAACACTTTATGCAGTCAATTTGTTGCATTGAATTATAACTAACAATGTGCATAACATAAGTTCCTGTTGAGCCAGCAGGCTAGGCACTAAACTGCTCTCTTGTGACTGGTTTTAGACTTTTAAAAGTAAATGCATTATTTAAATGTAAGTTAAGCTAAGCCATCACAAGTAAACAATCATGATGACAACACTGCTGATGTCAAAGTAAGTTAGTCCACTTTGTAACATATTTTTTGTACAATCAGTGCACTGCAATATCAGTGTGCCACAAATGCTAAGTTACAGATTGTTCTCGTAATACATTTAAAGGTCATTTCTAAAGGAATGGTTCTAGTGACAGCATTGGCCACTGATCAGCAGATTGTTCCAGATCTGTCTATCAAATGATGGAAAAAAATAAATCACTATAACCTTGCTAAATCTGCTCAATCAAACTTCAGTCATTAATCTTAAGGTCATTGTCAGCTTAATATTTCTTAAATTAGAAAAAAAGTAACAAGTTAGCTGACATGTTTAGCATTTTTACCAACCCGATCCAGTATCTTCTTGAAAATTCAGGTTAAAAAAAAAAAAAAAAAATACAAATGTTATAGAAAAAAAGAACTTTACACTTAAAGAAGTTTACACTGTGCTGTGTATGAATGTATTATTTGTAAGGTGGCTCCATTTTCAATACAGAATCATTTCGGTTGTCAGCAGTTCAAAGTGAACGAGGCAGCTCGTTCTCTGCACAGTAAAATGATAAGGTCTGCAATTTGGGCTGTTATCCATAGAGATAGCCACACCCAGAGCTGCTTCCTGACGACATTGCACACCTGTAGAGCTTATGAGCGGGGTATCAATATCACCAGGTCAACACATTTTCATCTAACACTGACATCTCTCTTTGCCTTTCACCCTCTCTCTCTGTTTCTGTCTCTCTCCTTGTAAGCCTAGTGAGAATATTGGTGGGAGTCTTTATTGGTTGCAGCGCTTAGGTTTCTCTCCTCCTAGACTCAAATGTCACCGTCTCCCTGATGTTTCTTTAAAATCGCCTGTGCCACCACTTGCTGTGGCGCCCGGCTATTATTACCCTCCTCTTAAAGAGTGACAGTCGGGTCCTCAGAGACGTGACACAAACCTCTGTGGATGGAGCTGTAGTGCTGTGTCAAGCCAATGCTCCCAGCCAATCAGATAGCACGAAGCAGACCACTGTACACCTGGTATGCAATAAGGGTTAGTAGTCAGTTTAGTTATGTTACGTTTCAAAGATAAACAATCTAAATCATAGGCTGTTGTCAGCTGTAAAAAAAAATTGAAAAAACAAACAAACAGAAAAATAACGTTTGTGTGATAGGAATCACTTTAACTGTGATCTTAAGTCGTCAAACTCTGTCCATGCATGTGCTAATGCCTTGAAAGCAATGTGCTATTACTTGTGTATGTTCATAGTAATTCCACACTAATGCAGAAAATACAGTGAGACATGTCCTCTATGGAAATAAACATGGTTATGATAATAAAGTGGCCCTTGGCTGAAATGGTTTGTCCACATACATTAACCCTGTGTAACTTTCACATTAGGAGCCTGTGAGTGTGTTTGCTTGTGTGCAAGTGTATGTGAGTTGTTCAGTGAGAGAGAGAGAAAGAGAGAAAGAGTGTGTGTGTGTGAGTGTGATAGAGTGAGACACCCTCGCACAACTTCACATATGAATGGTCTTGTGTGAAAAGGAGGATGAATTGAGTCAAGCTGACATAGCATGCCAATAAGCTTTGTCTCATTTCCAATGCCTTATTCATTTGTGACACAGAGAGATTTATTGCATGATTGACAATTATGAGAGGGTGACCTAGTTCTTTGTGATGGAACAAAAATGGTTCTCATCAGTTGCCTTTGCTGTCTTTTGCATTGTGTGTGTGTATGTGATGCTCCCTGGTAAAGAATAGGGATAGCCTGCGTGCAATGAGATACTTTTTCCCCCCTCCAACTATTGAAACTCATGCATTTTTCTAGTAATGGCTTCATATATTTTGCATAGAATCACATCATCCACTATGTCTGTTCCACAGCAGAAAAAATGAATTTGCTACCCCATTAAGCAATGTGAGCTGTCCAAATGGATCACGTTAAAGTGACATTTTTACGAATGCTCTTCAATCTCTAACTTTGGTGTGGAAATAAAAAGAAAAGAAAGTAATTTCGCTGCCTGTGAAATATATTTATATCTTCAGCACACACTAGACCATTTTCTACCACTACTTACTGTACTTTATTACTGGCTGTTTTATTGTTGTTACCTGATCACTCAAATCACAAATACACTTATCCTTTTACTGTTGTGATTGTCAGTAAAGGGCTTCATTTGTGCCTTACATTTCCTGATTCTTTTATTCCTTTATGGTTCAGTCTACCTGTCTATTAGCTGTGTGTGTGTGTGTGTGTGTGTGTGTGTGTGTGTGTCTGTGTGTGTGTGTGTGGCCCAGTCAAGCTTAGATTACTACGACTGTGAGGAGGAAGTCTCTGCTCCTCCTGGGACTCCTGCTTGACTGGCCCCACAAATGATACAAGCCAGGGTTTAGTTGGGAGTTAATATCCTGCAAAATTGTCCTGCACAGCCTCGGCAGAATGTGGATGATTAAATGACACAAGCATATCAAAAACATTTTTCTCAGACTAGTGGCTGTTAAGTGTTGCACCGGTGCAGCCCGTCTCCCAAGGTTACCATTAAAAAGAAAGGAATATTCAGTGGGAAGTGGGTGTCATTGAGCTGTGATTATGTGTGTGTGTGTGTGTGTGTACGTGTGTGTGTGTGTGTGTGTGTGTGTGTGTGTGTGTGTGTACGTGTGTGTGTGTGTACGTGTGTGTGTGTGTGTGTGTGTGTGTGCGTGCGTGTGTGTGTACACCTGTATGAGTGAGTGCGTGCGTGCCTTAGATGTTTTGTGTAATGCCCGGTTTGAGTGGTAATAATATCTCAATAGGATATCAGGGTCTCATTGAGAGGTTTGGTAGAAGGTTGAGAGGACATATGCTAATTGTGCCTGAGAAGGCCCTCAGAAACCCACCCCACAAGAGTTTTCCTTGTAGACTGGATGCCAGACTTCTCTCTGTGGAAAAAAAGGCTTGAGGCTCCAAAGCGATCCATTTTATCCTTTCTTTTTCAAAGGATGCAATGCTTTGTTTTAACCTCTGCAGGAAAGGAGATGAAAGTCAGTGCAATAAAGCCAAAAGGTCTTTCTGTAGTTATCAAATGGCCTTTCACTCCTGACCTTTAAGATGCCACAGTAGGAACTGGAGACAATGCTAGAAATACAGATCGGATTTCAGAGATCAAACACCTCTTTATATAGTTTATAGTTTACTTGCATGGGGAAGAAAGAACAACCTTTCACAGCCCATCTTTTGAACACAGGGAAAAAAAAAATATATATTTGGAAAAGAATGAACTGCCTTGTCAGCGCCTGCACAGATCAAACACTTAAAAAGCTAAAGTAATGCAGCAACGGATACATTTGGGTTCAGAGGCATTTCTTTATTTCGTCCTGTATCTGATATTCTCTTGCCACAGCAATGGGTTTTGTGGACATTCATAGTCATCTGGGACTTGACTCTTGAATGTGTGTGTGTGTGTGTGTGTGTGTGTGTGTGTGTGTGTGTGTGTGTGTGTGTGTGTGTGTGTGTGCATGCATTTACAGTACTGTTTGGGTTGATCTTTACATTATAATGTATGTCATTGGCATATAATAGAAACCTTTTCCCACAGTTGTGCTGTTTGCTTTTCCTGTTGTTGCATGTCAGACAGGCTAATATTATTTCAATTGATGCTGTCCACCAGGAAGCTCTTCGCTATTCATAATTAGAAAAAAAAAACAACCAAAGAATGGTAAAGCTTTAGATGAAATGTGTGTGTGGCTGTAATATCTCAAGTCCACTGCACTTATATTAATAGCAATAGTTAATCTTATGTTTCTGAGCTGTACTTGCTGTACTCTGAAGTCGTAATGCCTCAATTTACACATATAATCATTTTGGGCATAATCATTTTTTGATATGGCTACTGCAACACGATTTATATTTGATGGTTATATGTGTGACGTGGGAGTTATAGGATTAGGCTATTTGAAATGACAAGCTGCTGCAATGTAATGACAGGCCTACAATACCCAGCAGCCCATTTTTTCAATCACGTCCATAGACGGGTTGACTAGAGAGAGTGCTAATCATGCTCTTAGATGTAGAATGTTATCAGGATGCATGATGGCACCCAGCATTCCTGTCATTCTCGACATTCTACCAAGCGGCACTCGCACTCTGAGCGTGGACTGTGGTTGCCTGTGGACCCTGAAGGGCTCTGTGTAAGAGGCCCAGTCGGGGCCCTACTGGGCCAGGCCTGTTGACAGTTCCTTGGCCCTGTTGTCTCAGCAGGAAGACATCAGTTGGAGCAACAGAGAGGCTGTGGATCAAGGCAGTCAGGTCAGCAGAGAGAGTGGAGTTGGAGAAGATTAGGCTTCACCCACGGGTAATTGCGTTCCCAGAGCAGGCCCGAGCCCGTCGGCCTCAGTATTGTTAAAGGGAAAGGTCAGGTCCAATGACCAGGCTTAGCCTATTAAACAACCTGCACAGCTTCGTCCTGGAAACCTGACTGTGCTTTCTCTTAACTACCGAGCAGGGGAAACATCAGCTTTGAACAGCTGAGGTCGGCCATATCCTGATGTGAATTGGAGCCCACAGCTAATTTAAAATAATATAACTGTATACTCCTATGAAAGCATTGCAATCATGTTTCTTTATAACACTAGGCAGCACTTTCATATTGCATGTTTCATTTTCTAATGTACCTAATTGTTTTACAGAGCCCTCAAGTATGCTGTACAGTATGTGCGTAAGGCTGCCGGAGGTTTGCTCTGACAGATCCTACCAGTGTCGAACAAATCCTCACATTTATATCCTCCTCAGTGCTAAATGCTTATGTACCGTATTCATAAGGTCGTCTGAGCCCCAACACACTCCCATAAGTCTCCTTTAGCTGTAGTGATGGCTGATGTCAGGGATGTCTGCTGAATGAAAGGAAACACAGGCAGATAGCGTTTGATCCGTGATGGAGATGAGTCCACATAGGAGTAGAGCTAGTGATTAATAATGGTGCATCTGGGTAAAAAGGATGTCATCCCCTGGACGTCTAATGAAAGCTCTTGAACATATCTGGGAGAGGCGATATGTTGACAGTGGATGATGCAAATGAGGCTAAATGTGAGAGGAAACCTGAAATGAATCACCTAGCTGTCTCTGTGGCGTTTATGTGTGTGTGCACGCGTGTGTATATATGCTCCGGCTAGCAGCCAGCCGTTTACGCAGTACAAAGCTCGGTGTGACACTCTCCCTCCTTTGTCTCAAACTGCTAACTGTATTTAATTTCACATCTTATCGGGCCGGGCTTTGTCTGTCTGTGAGTCTCTGCACAGTGGAGGCGACCCCCGGAGATAAACTCTGTCAGGCTCTGGGGTGATTTATTAAATTCTGATTTCTGTGAAGGACTTTAATGTCGAGGGGGTGGGAAGAGCGGGTGGGTGGATGGGGGTGTTGGCGGGAGGAGGGGAGGAGGGTGGCGTGGGGGAGAAAATATGTCGCAGGTGTCTCTGCCAGCCCCGGGCACTGTTCTCTCTCCATTACCAGTATTGTTGGGTATAGAGAGGCAGGAGAAAAGAAAGAAGTAGGAATCTATGCTGAATTTCCTGTCTTTGTTGTGGCAGTGGGCTTGTTTTTTCCCTCTGTTCCAGGCCAGAACAGCCGTATCAAATCTCACTTGTTTGGACTGGAGATAGCGACTGGAGTGTGGAACGTGGGTTAGTTTCATCGAGGGCTCGACCCAGCTTGGGTTTAACGCTTATATTTTAATGCTTCTCCTTCTCTCCCTCATGACACCTGAACGGGGCTCTAACCCTCCATCCAAATATATTAGGTAAATCCTTTGACCTTATCGGCCTCCTTATCCCCCTCGAAATTTGAAAAAAGCCCGATGTCAAGACATGTGTGACATTTTTTGAAGAGTTCAGCAGATTTTATGGGCAGCTTATTACAGCCTATCTGGACCCAGTGCTTCAATTTAAAATATTTTCCTGTTAAGCACACTTTACAGGTCAATTGTGACTGTGCCGAAGCTCAACATGTTAATTTCAATATCATTTTATTCATCTCAAATGTATCAGCTCCTCCCCCTCGGAACCTATTTTACATTTCTCTTTCATATCACCTTAATCTAAATGGATGTGTTATCATACATGGATCTCAGAGGAGGGGATCAAATAATGACTGTCAGTGGTGCACGGTGAACTGTGTTTTTGAACATAATTTCGTCCTCTACATTATAAAATATGCTTAAAAGCTAAATCACAAGGTGCTTTTCACATGACCCTTCCCTTTGTGAGAACTGTATTTTAAACAGAGAACAGAGCTGTAAAAGTGATGTGTTGCTTCCTCTGATATCTGTGAAGCAGTTTGATCAAAAGGTAATATTGGTGATGGGTGCTGCTGGTTCTTGTCCCCTACACGTTACGTCCCAAAGGGCTCTTTTCCCTCCGACACCTCGATTCTCTAAAGTGATGAGGGGATGATAAAGAGGTGTGGATTCCATATATTTATTTATTGCTCGTATTGAAGAAGTTAATAGAAGACCGTGGGCTGTGATGCGTGAAGGGCTGTATGGGACAGGACTTCTTGTCTTAGATGCAGAACTATAGAAAGCCAGGCTGATGGCATACATCAAACCACACACACGTGCGTGTGCACAACTCCCCACACAGACACCGATGCTCTATATTAAATAGCTAACCCCCTCACTTTCTTTCTCTTCCCCTTTCTCTTTTCAAATCAGGGCATATCCCACTCTCAGGGTGGCTATTAAATCCAACTGAGAAGATGTGTTTGCAAAGCCAGAAACTCAGTCCTATTTGTACTTCTGCAAAACTAAACAGCCAGAGCTTAGCAGTCCCCCCAAAATAGCTCAACAAGACCAGTTTACATACACTTTCTCTCTTGCAGAAGCAGAGTTTGTTTGACCTAGTACGCAAACCCTGGTTAGCAGGTTTGATTGAGCGGAGCCGAGGATCTTAGGGCCGGCTCCTCTGATACCTACGTCTCCCTGTCTCTATTGTTCTCTGCAAGTCAGCATCTTTTGTCTTTGCCACTGATTTGTCTTTTGATCTGTGCAAGTGATTTATCTGCATGGAATCGTTTTTCTCTCTGTTCCCCCCTCAGGAAATTTGGAATGAGGCTGGCCTAACCTTGCCAGGGCCAAACAAAGCCCAAGAGCTGATCTCATGTATTTTGATGCTGCTTGTGAAAACGACACACACACACACACACACACACACACACACACACACACACACACACACACACACACACACACACACACACACACACACACACACACACACACAGCTCCGACTTTGAGAGGGCTAAATAAAAAAAGAGAGAAAAAAAGCACCCTGATGGTGTCCGTTGTTTTGTGTTTTTCTCCAACAGATGTGAGTACCTCCAGCAAAATTTACATTTGGAAGTGACATGTATTTCAAACTCGAAATTATTAAATGGTAGCGAGTGGATTTAAGTGGATACTTCTCATGCAGGCTACTAGGCCGCTCCACACAGAGACCCTGTGGGAGCGTAAACTCTGCTCGCGGTGGCTGAGATCACCAGGTAGGGCTAATGGAACGGGGACCCTGATGTCTTCCGACTGCAACAGTTTTCCCTCTGTTTGCCCGGTTAAAAAACGCTAGAGGTTGGGGGGATTGAAGTTGACAACCCTGAGGGGATTGGAGCTGTTTGCCTTGTGCGCTTTTTTTTCCACCCGCCCTCATGTGCAGCTGTTATAGCGTACTCCCTCCTCTTACCAGCTGCCAAAGAGAGAGAGAGACACACATAGAAAGACAGAGAGAGAGAGAAAGGGAAAGAGAGCCTTAGTGAGAGGGAAGGGTTGGAAGAGGGCGGGGGGAGTAAACACAACCACTCAACACCTGCTGCCCGGTGAGGAGAAAAGGTGTGTGCAGGAGAGGGGGGGAAACAGAGATAGGTGGTTAGGGAGAGCCGACATGAGTACAAAAGCCTGAGAATGTGTTAATGTGGGAGTGAGGATTGTGAAAATACAAAGATTAGAGGAGAGACAGGTGGGGGGGGTGTATGCAGGTAGGCTACAGTATCACACTCTAAACCTTTGGTATTCTAAGTGCTCCCTCATGCGCACAGTCTGGTTATCTTTAGTGGTAATCTTGGAAAAATATAGATGGATATCTTTGTTCCAAAGGCAGGAGTCTCATTGCTTCAGATGTTTACGTGCTTTGATCAACATTGTTTTGGGGTTGAGGCCCAGCGTGTTTGTCTGAGATCTCAGAGAGAGGAAACTTTTCCTCAGCAACGCTAATTATTTTTCCATCACCACGGCGTCACCAGTGAGAACTCTTCACATCCACATCGCCTCCCAGGCAGCAAATAGAGCACGTAACACTAGCAAAGCACAAAGCTGTTGTGAGTATGTTTGCACAATTAATGTTTCGTAGATAGCTTTCTTTCTTCAACAATTTACTCGTGCATTTAACAAATGCGGTAGCATGATACCATTCAGACATTAGCGATAAAATCAGCACTGAAAGTTTGCTCATGCAAGGGTATTTGACTCCTGTCCAAAATATGCATATGCATTTAAATTGAATGAAGTAAGCAATCTTTTTAATCAGCCATTTTCTCTGTATCTGAGAAGTGCAGAGTTCCCCCCCCTGTTCCGTTTGGGACCGAATTGTCAATTGGCTGACATTATCTAAACAAGAAATATTAAAACTAATTAAAGAAATGTCTCTGTAAAATCTTGATAAGGCTGAGAGGTTATTTTTTCTTTCTGTCTCTCTCTCTCTCCCTGACTGCTGTACTGTGCTCTGTTAGGAGACTTGCCACAGGCTTGTCTGAGCAGAGGAAGTTATGAAACTCCTAGTGCCATATCATTTGCACAAGGAAGTTTCAGCCTGTTCCTCTGGCTCTGTTGACTGGAGTCCATAAAACAGCTTTATTAAAAATGACACCATTCCACTCTGTATTTGCTCAGTGGCTGCTCATCTAGATTAGGTCATATGTTGCTGTGTAGTGTGGCCAACAATAGCCAGAGTTTATGACAGATAGCAGCTGTCTGGACTGTGTTGTGATAACATATTGCATACTGTACATCTCTAAATCTGCTGCCTTCTCATCGAGATAATCTGCTTCTGTTTTAAACAGAAAACTGTCTCGACCACAATTCATAAGCAAGTCAGCGCTGTTTCAATTTCCTGTAACCAACTGCACACGATAGTAAATCATGAAAGTGAAGTGACATGGTAAACGCTGTACCAACTCCACAGAATGTGTGGCTTGTTCTGCAAAATTGATGTAACACTGTACTATTGCACAAGTAGAATACTCAAGGTAAATACTTCAATGAGGAAATAGCCCTATGTTTCTCAACCAAAGCACAGTTTAATCTTAATTAAAGGCCCGAAATCAGTACAATCTAGGTAACACAAAGCAACTTATGTTTGTGTGCACTTGCAGGAGTGCTTGTGTGTGCATGCCCATGGATGTACTGTATATCATAACACCACAGAGGGAACGCAGAAAGGGAGGGGTTAGCATTCAGAATTATGTTATGGCTTCCTCCTGTTTAGCTTTTCCCAGAGCCCCAGGCGACTGGAAGGCATCAAGGACACCTGGGTGCGACTTTATTAAAGTATGAAATGAGAGGTCAGTGACGCGACGGTCCCACACATGACATCCTGCTGCTGGCCCTTTCTTCCCTGCCTCCTCCCCTCAGCCCTGGGCTCTGATGACTCCTCTATGAAAGTCTGTTTCATTAATCCCCCTGAGGGACCCCTCAACTGCTCTTTCTGCCGCTGATACAAATTTAATTCCTGATAGGTCTGTTAGATGGAAGCCGCGTCTATCAAGGCTTTTAATTAATGTGGCACTACTCTCGGTGTATCACAATGTTTATATGAAATTCATGACCAGGGCGAGGACGGACGGGATTGTTCAAAGATGGCTTGTTTTCCCTTTTTGGTTGAAATGTGAATTTTAATTAGACACGTGTTACTCTGAGGGGTTGTAAAAGGGGGCTCTGTGCTTGTAACGAGGAGGCATGTGTGTGCATTGTGTGTGTGCGCAAGGTAACTGCACGCTTTATCTGTTCACTTACTGTCACACCTTTCGCCTGTGTTTATTTTTCTTTATTAATGCTCCAGTATTTTGAAGTAAAACAATATTGTGAATAGATTCAGGAAACTACCTACAAAAGTGCAATTGACTAAATTCTTTGGGCTTCACTGTAAATCCAGAGCCTGACAATGGGCTGGCCCAACAACTGTTTGTATTGGCAGGCTATTTCCAGCCTAATAGCTGTACAGTATCATTGTCAGCCTCTTATCATGGCAGGCACAGCCCTTTCTGACACGCTGACACCTCAATGGTGTGTGTGTGTGTGTGTGTGTGTGTGTGTGTGTGTGTGTGTGTGTGTGTGTGTGTGTGTGTGTGTGTGTGTGTGTGTGTGTGTATTTTTCACACTTGTTGGCATGCAACATTATGTCTCCAAATGATTTCAATGCTTAGATTGTTTATACTATATATATATATATATATATATATATATATATATATATATAATAAAGGGCTGTCAAAATGAATGCAATAATAGCAAGTTAATTCAAATTTCATTTTAACAGCAGA
The DNA here is from genome assembly GCA_023631565.1 of Gymnocephalus cernua. Taxonomy (NCBI): domain Eukaryota; kingdom Metazoa; phylum Chordata; class Actinopteri; order Perciformes; family Percidae; genus Gymnocephalus; species Gymnocephalus cernua. The sequence continues at coordinate 21,528,655 of CM042434.1, forward strand.
TCTTTTGCACGTGCATTCTGTGATTTGGGCCTCAGGCCGCTCCGTAGTCTGGGAAATCAGGAAGCGATGCAGCAGTAACGTTGTAGATGGCTAGCAGAAACAAACCAACAAACCTCCTTGAGCAGAAATGGATAACGAAAAGGGTCTTTTGAATGGCAAGTTCAGTTTCAGAGCCCTTCCAGATGGTTCTCTCGACAAGACTAAAGTTATTTTCATGTACTGTCGACCACCGGAGTACTTTGAGTCTCCAATACCACTTGCTGGCCAAGCATACGGCTGATGCAGAGAACTCTCCTCCCCCTCGCCTAAGGCAGGCCACGCTGGATAGTTTGCAACGGAGCCGCCTGGACAGCTCTTATGGGCTTGAGTTTGCCATATTATGCTTTCAGCATATCTTTTGAGCATACGGTACCTTTTGAGGTTCTTCTGGAGAATATTCTACACAGTATTTGTCATTGTTTTGAATTATTGCAACTATAACAAACATTTGTATAAAGCAATCATATTAATCCATTCCCATGTTGATAAGGGCATTACAAACTTGAAATGATCCCTTCTACGCTACATTTAGAACAGATACAAAATGTGCGATTAATCGTAAGTTAACTATGGACAATCATGCGATCAATCACGATTAAATATTTGAATCGATTATCAGTCCTAATATGATGAATACATATATCATCTGTCAAAACAGGTTTGTCTAAGAAAAGGATTTTCTGCCCTCGTTAGCAGGCTTGCCCCTCAGTGTGGAAGAGAAAGTGCGACAGATAAAGGAGAGATCATGAAAAGCCCATTTCCAGCTGTATCCTCAGTCTCTAATAGCGTGGACAGTACCTTGAGATGGTTCTGATGGAAGATTATTATTTGTGCAACACACTTGTTAGTGCCGTCGTTGTCCCTGAGTCTCATCCGTGTTGAGGCTAATTTGTATGCTGTCCTTAATGGTTGTGTTTTGGTTAGTTCTGAGTAGCACAAAGCCTTTAATTGTGAGGTTTAACATTTTGCAATTAAAATCTCCCCTCATTGCTCTGAGGAATGAATGAGCCGTCTTTGATGTGCTTTAATCAGTCAGGCTGTATTGTAGTTTAAGAAGCATAAAGATGCCAGATACATTTCTGATTTTAAATTGACACACTCTTCCACCTTTGAAGATGCTAGTTTCTTTTCTCCCCGCTGGCTGAAAGCAGCGAAAGCTCAGTCCCTTGAACCCCACTCTCAGATTCTGGGGCACAGATCTCTATCTCCCATTCTAAAGTGGCCAAACAGGATTAGGAAGAGAAGCGCTTCTATTTCACCAGGACCAAGGAAGCGTACACAATGATTCACCAGAGCTTGACTAAATATCTTAGATGCACACTGTGACTGTATCAGCTGTTATTTTCTCACCTGTTAGAGGAGCTTTTAGTCATCCTCTGTAAGACGTGCTGATGTGATCAAAAGAGCATTTAAAAAAAATAATAAACAAAAAAAGCACACTCACAATCTTATTTAGATGTTTCTAAATTCCTGTTGCACCATTAGCAAATGCTGAGGAATATAGAAAATGGTGCCACACTCCAGAGGTATCCTTGTTTTGCTGTATTGTTGTTGAACAAAATACTTCATTAAGATCAGCGGGAAAAAAGAAAAATATTCTTATTTGAGAAAACAGAGGTGGCAGTTTGATGAAGGCTGATTGGGAGCATCTGGAGGCTGTTTTCAGAGGACATAACACTGAGTGAGCAACCCTGGCATTTAAGGACGGCCCGCTCCTAGAAACTAAAAATCTCCCAGCAAGCAAATTAACGGGAGCAGGGACTTGGTAATAATGGAGGTTCTCGGCTTTTGTTTCACCGTGACAGATGGACAGTGTGTGCTCAAATTGAATTTGGCTTTAATTGCATTGTGGCGTTTATAATTTATCAGCTCCACAGATTTTGTTTACAGGTTTATGGGGTCTTGAAATGTGTGTTTGCTCTCTTTCCCTCTCTTCTACTTTTCTTCTCTTTTCTCTCCCTCGTTTCTGTGTGTGTGTGTGTGTGTGTGTGTGTGTGTGTGTGTGTGTGTGTGTGTGTGTGTGTGTGTGTGTGTGTGTGTGTGCGTGTGCATGTGCATGTCTGTGTACGTGTCGGCCAGATCCTTTTTCATCCTCCGCTACAGCAGGATAAAGGACACTGTAATTCTCTGAGAGTGTGGTGTTCATTACCGTAGCAGTTTGCCCTCCAGGGTGAATGTGTTCAATAAGCGAGATTGTCTTTTTTTCCAATATACACTTAAACGGTATAAGATTGCAAATGTAAGCTCTGTAGTGCCCGTCTGCTCCTATGCTCAATGCTCAAATCATTTGGATCACTTGGATAGGTGAACACTATATCATCAAATATCTCTCCTTTTGAATAACTCCTGCACATGCACACAAGGACACCCATGTTAGCAGACAAGAGGGCACAGTTTGGCACACAAACAGATCCTTCAGTTGCTTTGTACGTAAGAGAAAAAGAGCCTACTTGAGTTATTTTCTCCTGCGTGCCTGTGTTTTTCTACATATGTTGAAGTGCTTCTTCTGTATCCAGGTTGGCGATTGCTGCTTCTTTCCCTTTCATGCAAAAAGAGGCAGACACTCGAGAAGTAGAAAAAAGCATTTTTGTATTTCTTCAGAGAAAGAAACATGATACAGCTAAGTATAATATATCCACTTTGATAACGCTAAGCTATTTTTTTTGCGATACTGTGATTACTCAAATCTCATTCCAGACACGAATATAAAGCCAGTGCTTTGTCTCATTAATTTTGCGCAATATTTTAGCTTCTTTTTCCTTTGGACAGACCTCCTGCCACATCTCACAGTGGTGATAAAGATTATATGCTTGTCTGCTGCTCCATCTACCTTTTCTCTCCTCTCCTTATCCTAGCCTCTGCCACCCTCTAATTGATGCACCCCTGCCAATTTACACTTCAGCCCTGGCTCTGACCCCTATTAACTACCTGGCCTCACTCTCCCAGGGATAGCACTGTGTTCAGGGAGAATCCTCCACCCCCAATCAACTCCTTTTAAGACTGCCGCCTAACACATTTTCATACTTAGCCAGCGAGAGAACTGCACTTCACACTCTCGCCAACTTTTATCTGGATGAGCGAAAAGGATAAGCCAAGCTGTGCTGTTTCCCTAAATGCGCGGCGTCCCACAACACAGCAGTTTATCATGGCCAAGCCTCACGGTCATTTGACAAAGGTTATTTATTTATCTTTTTCTGTCCTCAGATTACTGTCTTAGTAACACTGCACCAGCCACTTGTCATTGTCTGTTTTTCACTTGTCCTAGATCGGGGGTATTTTGAGGAATGTCCGCTCTGTTCTCTGTACCTGTCCCAGAAGTCAGCCCATGTGGGTTGTGAGAAAGAAAAAGAAAGTGGCCTGCGTGCTCCAGCAGCATTCAAGCTGTGGGTCTCTATCAGCTATGGCTTATTTGAGGTAGGCTTAGCCTGACATATCTGCTTTGGGTTTTTCTCGACCTGATGCTATGTCATCATGAAAGTTCTTTGGGGGTCCCGACTCTGCTGATTAAAGGACAGCAGATAATCGTGTGTGTGTGTCTGTGAGCTGCTGAGTTTATATTTAGATGATATGGCCAACTGAAGTGGACATATTTAGAATAGGAATTGCTGGGATGGGGACACTTAAGAGGGGTTAGTCACGTAGTTACATTTTTGCAGCAGACATGGTATGTGTACAGGGTAATGAAGTAGGGAATCATTCTGTGTTCTCGATTAACAGTAATCACAGAGCAATTGAAGCGTGAAAAATTAATTTGTTTCTTCCAATGCAGAACAGTCTCAGAACACACACAGCAAACTTATTAATTATACAGCGCCGTTGAGCTCGCAGAATAATATTTTTAAATGCTGTCATGATGATTTGTCTGCTTAATTGTAAGGTATTGCACATGGTTTCTTCCCATTAAAGTTGAAGAGTGAAAGAAAAACCCGGCAGTTAGTTTTAGCTTTTTCCCTCAGCTCCACTGAGTTGCATTGCGGCTGTTTAACCACTTTTCTCTGGGCAAATTGTTTTTGTGACCCATGGAATGTTAGAGGAAATGCTTCTTTCTCATTGGCGGTCCCCCGGGTGTGGAGGCCATGGCCCCTGTCATCGGCCCCAGTGCACACACACACACAGACACACACACACAGACACACACACACACACACACACAGGATCACTCTTCGCTAGAGGAAAGCAATCCACCACAGGAGAGGGACCTCCAGGCCTTTTTATAGCACAGCACCATCAACCCCCCCCCCCCCAAACACACACACACACCCCAGACTCCCAGACGTGACATCGCAACAATCAGAGATCAATTTCAGTGGTATTATCAGAACCACACAAACGCACACTTATAAGATACCCACGTTCTTTCTCTTGACATCATTCTGTATTTACTGTTTTCCTGTCTTT